>OZ017740.1:173643676-174018676 GCA_963969285.1 Odontomyia ornata | reverse complement strand
AACTACAAAAGGTATTATAAATCCGACTCTTTAAATGTTTACGACTTTTGATGCATTGCGCTAGGAGGAATTCAAAATATTATATATTCTGAGCAAACCCTGGTAACATTACGATTTATATGATAACTATAACATGACTGAAAAACATAAATCTGATTGTCACCATAGCAAGCATTTTTGAAGGGCTAGTAATGAAACATTTCTAATTTCGTTTCATTTTAAGAGTGACTAATTCGTGATTAGTTGCATTGAAAAATAAACAAAAGATCGGTTAGTCACCGAATTTTACTCCAATCGTCTTTCGCCCATCGCTAATAAAATAAAACCTACTAGTTTGCTTGGTTTCAAAGGCCATGAAATTGATATTAGAAAAATAATTCTTTCTGAATAGTTTGTTAACTATTTGCAGTCAATGAATCTCTTCCATATGTGGCTCTCGTCGAAGGAATAAACAAGCCAGAATACAAACCCTCATCTTATTTGGTCTATGACAAGACGAAGTTGCTTTGTTTGCATTCCTATATGGTAACTCGGCAATCAAGATTTAAACCGAAAATAAATAAAATAACTTGGAAACCAAGTTACTAACTTCTACAACGAAGCAAGGAATCAGCTGAGTACTAATTACAGTGTAGAGAAAAATCAATTTGTGTTTGAGCCCAGAATTAAACTTCTACTTGCTATACTCACCGAGATAAATGCTTCAATAACTGATTTTTTATAATAGAAACCATCGCTTCACTTTTTCTCTAATTGTTTGCTAACTTTTCCTCCCAGAATAACCTTTGACAGTTCATGCATTGCGCGACATACTAACTGACATTTGCTTGGCTGCATCCACAATCAAATTCTTTGAGGAACAAGATAAAACCGGAGTGGACATCCATATGTACACGTTGTCGCAACTACCCCTGCGACCGCTTACCTAACTACGTGTCTTTATGCACCTACCCCTGCGACCGTGATTCTAAAGCTAGTTAAGGGGAACCCAATAGCAGAGCATATCTACTAAATAGCAGCTGCAATTAGAACAAATTTTATTTCGTACGGTACTTGTAGAGTAGAGAGAATTAGACTAAGAGTGCATATGTATGGTAAACAAAAACTTGAATTTGCAAGCAATTGAACCAAAACATGGTAAACTTTAATCCATCTTTTATACGTTTATTTGCCTCTCTTTTCATTTTGACAGCTCCTCGATTGCAGGTGCTAGTTAGTATATATGCTCTGCCAATAGGTTGTCACAAGAAAGTAAACAAACGCTTATGCACTCGTAAATATGATTTTATTGCAAATAACACTTCACAGAACAAGAAAATAGCATTGAATACAAATGAAGCATTATGGCTACCTCGGATAGAAAACACTTTCGCATCGATAACCCATCGTTTTCTAGCAATAGCGCACATTACACTTTGAATTGAGTTCCTCGCTCCGATTTACAATGTCACTCCTTAAAACGTTGTTATCCCTAAACCAGGTGTGATATTACTTTTACTACAGTCAATATGTACCTTCGGACACGTTCTCGAACCGAAAAAACGACTGAATTCCGAATCGTATCTCACGCGACAGGTAAATTTCGCGTCCATGTTTAGTCGTCAAATTGACAATCTGGCTCTCGAGAGGAGAAATTGTGGAAATTATTGGAAATGAAATGACAATCATGCTCAGAAGGTGGTCGTATCATTTTCTATGGAGCTTATATGAGCACAGCCTCTCCATTTGTTCCGTTCCTCAAAGATCAAAGTCATTTGAAAGCTCCCTAAGTTTGAAAGCTACAGGGGAAAAATCTAAGGTCGTTGCATATTTCTAGAGAACGGTAAAGCATATGTGAATCTTCACATCAGAAAGCGCCTAAATACAAATAAACAAAATTAGAAGGTCTATCCATAGAGCTATAAGATAATATAGAGTGGCTACACCCGCGTATACGTGAGTGTCCGAAGAATTTGATTTAGCTAATTTTCCCCTCCATGCGCTGTTCAGATGTTCGGCTGTTTTCTAGTTACTTTGGATCAATACTGAATATGTTAGAAATTTGACCAAAATTTCAATGATTTAAGAAGATGTAGAGAAGCATGTACTTACGAAGTTGTAAATATAGATGATATACTTTCAAATAAGATTTTAGTAGGAGAAAAGACACCAAATCAATTCATAGACTAACGAAAGTAGCAGAAAATATGTTGTTTTTTAATGTTTGGATAAATGGCATATATTTGCTTAGCCATTCAATAAAAGTAATGAAAACCAATTCAAGTGATTTTAAATTAATGTTCCTTAACTAATTTAAGCATAAAATATCCAAAATATTGACTGTTTTATTCATGAAACACAAATTTAGATTGATATTTACATTTCGTACTCTACCATTCATGTTCGGCCATATTCGTGTTCAGACTTGACAAGATAGTTAACATTCCCGTTAGAAGAGCACTATGTGTAAAGGTTGGTTCACGCTTTTAATTCAAATTTTGATACTTTAATTAGGCTTATCAACGTATTTTACAATCATCTTAGAAAATAATATATGAAAATATCGTAAATAACTATAATTAACATTTTCGATTCACCTAAAGACATGCTAAGGACATTGAGTATGCAATCTAGTCAGCAACCTCATCTCATTTGCTTAGTGTGCTCGCGTTGTTAACCCATGATTTGACTTTCCCCATGTTTCGTTGGGAGTTCATTCGGGTCATTGCAAATTTATCCGAACATCGCACCGAACACCAAATTGATTGTATCAAGTGCAAGCAATTTGGTGTTCGGTGCAATGTTTGCAGATTAAATTTATAATTCCGCACAGTGAAGCCGGACGTTTTTACTCGGAAGTTGTAGTGAATTTCAAGGTTCAAAACCGTCCGTGAAGGACTGCAGCGATGTTCTGCTGCCTCGGCAGAAGAAGATGGAGGTACCTGCCGAGAATGCCCTCGTCTGGAGACGCGTGAATGCGCTGGCAGGCTAGCATTGTGGTGTCGTGGGGCGGGTTCATTTCCCCAGCACGAGGACCAACTACAAAAAAATTTCGCACTCACGAATTTTGTGGTCAATTGATCGAGAGGCGACCGAAGTCGCAAAAAGTGTAGATAACTACACCGAGGGAAAAAGTACTTGTTACGAGAACAAGTGGAACCTGAGAAGAAAGGCGGGCTTGGGGTAACCTCGTCATTACCCGACGAAGCTCATGGCCCACAAATGAAAGAAGGGCAACCGGGTGGTGATGGAGCCCCTTCGCACCCACCCAACCGGAATAAATCCATATTTTGTTGCAATGGCCAGGTATTCCTCTTCTGAGTGGAAAACTCATACAACTTGACTTGTATAAACTTTCCCATCAGAAGGGGAGTCCCCCGGTGACCAATTTATGCCATAGAATTATGCAATTCGATTGCACAACGCTATGCCATAAAGAGGCACTCTGCTTGGGCCACTCAACCCGCAATGTCACCTGAAACAAAGAAGAATTAGTTATGTACCCGACGGCTGGCTCATGTTTTTAAGGGGGCAGCCTGCCACCGTACCGGGTCCTATACCCGGGCAAAAGGAAAAAAATGGAAAGACCGATTTTTTTGAAATTAGCACTTCATTTTTGCTTATGTTTCTTCACAATTATTTCTTCTTTTAGATATAATCTGTGGTCAATATTCCGATAAGAAAATTAAATAATATTGTTCCGACACAAATTAACTGGTTACACTTCAAATAACGTTTGTGTTATTTAACGCAAAGATATATGTATAAAACTGATCGCAACAAAAAAAAAAAAAATATATATATATATATATATATATATATATATATATATATATATATATATATATAACCAAACACGCAAAAATATAGGTATCTAACAAAATGTGCAAAAAAATATATATGTATCAAATTGTACAAAAAAATATATAGATATAACAAAGTGTGCAAAAAAAATATATATGTATCAAAATGTGCAAAAAATATATATATAACAAAGTGTGCAAAAAAAATATATATGTTTCAAAATGTGCAAAAATATATATATATATATATATATATATATATATATAAAAATATATATATATATATATATATATATATATATATATATATATATATATATATATATATACAACAAAATAAAAGGGTACCAAACATCCTCGTCGGGCGCCCGCTGATGATGTGGGTGGTCCTGAAATTCAAATTTTTTCCTTTTAAAGTTGTTACGAGTGGTTAAACACAATTTGTTCACTTCCGTTATAGCTACTTTTCGACTACATAGATAGCAGGCCCGTCGGCTGAGTCCTAAAGCAGGCATTTACAACATTGAATGAATGCAAGAAAAAAACAGCTGATTAACCCTGTTCGCGTCCAGGCCGACGCTGCTGTTCAATCTTATTTTCGAAAAACAGCTACCTATTTTGCAGGTTTACGAGTTGATCCGTCTTAATAACTTCCTGGCGCTCTTGCTGTATTGTAAATGTTATTCTATCGATTATTTAAACAAGTCGTTTGTAGAAATTAATCGTCTCGATTATTTTGACAAGTTGTTTAAAGTAATTATTAGAGTAGAAAATCCATTGCATATCCAGGCTTCCAAAATTTTAACAATAGTATTTACATAAGGGCCCAACACTATTGTTGCAGACAATCAGTCGACTGTTTTTGCGCCGCAGAAAATAGTTCCACTCAATTCCAATCGTCAATCATAAACCGATCACTTCATGGACACGGAATGAAAATCAGATTCGCCTAAACAATTCCTTTGTTTTTCGTTGACTGTGATATTCAAAACGTCAATCGTCAATCTGCGCCAAAGGCAAATAAGACTTATCACCTGAAGGCGAACCCTGTGCTCTCGCTGAACTACACGAACCATAAACCATAAACTTCATGGACACGGAATAAAAATCAGATTCGGCTAAACAATTCCTTTGTTTTTTCGTTGACTGAATACGAACCCTGTGCTATCGCTGAACTGCATGAACCATAAACCATAAACTTCATGGACACGGAATAAAAATCAGATTCGGCTAAACAATTCCTTTGTTTTTTCGTTGACTGTCATATTCAAAACTCCGACTAAGATATTCACCGCATAGAAAGAAAGGAAAGAGTGGCTTATCTGATTTCAATTTTGGAGTATATACGTTAAGGAACAAACAATCTTCAGATCCAACAAAGTCGGATACTATTGGATCATTATGAAATGATTTATTTCTTCCATTCCTGCAATCAATAGTTGCTTCAGGGAATTTATCTTTGGGATGGATGAAGATAATGATAAATAAATTCTCTTTACAGTATGTCCAAAAATTTTGTTCGATCATACGCGCCTTCGTCTCGCTTAAAAACCGTGCACCTTGAGTTGATCTGGCTTCGCAAGTCCAGATTTCGTTAGCCACTGGCAAATGTTCTCTCGCTGATCACCTTGAAGCTGTAATACTTCACCGTATTCGGGATGCTCTATTACTGTACCATTGCACGCAAATTCCTTTTTACATGCTCACACGATTTTCTTCAGGTCATATTCCGAGGAAAGGCCCTGCACCGTAGTTAGTGTTTTTCGACCATTTCTCTGCTGAATTCTTATGTGCACAAATCCGCCCTGTACAGTATCATCAGAACCCTTGATTGCATCAGCAAAGGGGTCAAATTTTTGCAAATTCTGGATGGACATACGATAAACAAATTAAACACAGGCAAGAAATAAAACTGCCAATCGAATATCGGGCACGACTTGTCAAATCTAGATTCTGAAATTAAACTGCTCGCGCATACGACGACTAGGCCCGAAAGATCTCGTTCTCACCATGCACTTGATTCACTTGCAAGCATGCAAATTACCAAAGGAAACCCACATTATAAGCGCCATTACCAAAATTTCACCTTTCATTCCCTTTTTTTAAAAAATGTTACGGTTCTCCTTTCTGACCGGCCAAATCCATTCTACCTGGATACCACCACATGCGCGCCCTGTCAGAATCTCGAATCGTCCCAGATAATCTTAAAGGGCTGCGTTCGTTGTGATCAAATTGGAGGGAAATTGATGTCCCATACAATTTGTACAAAGCAGCTGGTTTTTCGTTTGATTAGTTGATCTGGGACATATTATGCCTGAATTTCCTTTAACCCTTTGCTGGCACCGAATAATTGAGCAGTTTTAGTTGTGCGGAAAAAAAAATAAAAAAAAAAAAATAAAATAAGAGAAAAAAATCTATAAATTGACATAAATAAAATTTGAATCCTATGTGAATTTATCCAATAATTTAAAGAGAAAAAAGGAAGAAAAAAAAGAAAAAAAAAGATAGTAAATTTAACTAACTGCTCGATTACTACAAAGTATTTTAGTGCGTGCGCAAAACTACAAAAAACAGTGGAAAGTGAAAAAGTGATAGTGACACTCATTAAAATTAAGTAAAAAGTGAAAATGAAGTGCGTCGTTTTGTCTTGTGAAAATGACTCGAGCTTGCGGTCTTTGGGAATTTCGTTTAACAGGTAAATTGACCAAACGTTGATTTTGTTTTGTGACGCACCAATTGTTTTCATGCGTTGCATGAAATTTGTTAAAATAATTGGTATTTAGTTGAAGCGCGTCAGTGTTCAAGAAGTTTGTTTGTTTGAATAGGCGGGGCTTAATTCTTCGGGTGATAATCTTCGTTTGAAGTTGATAGTCCTGTTATGTCTGCTCCTTTACATTAATTGACGGCAGAAAATCACAATTAATGGGGGTATAATGTGTAATCAAAATATGTTGGAGTTTTCAATGCAAAAATATTGACTGCTGATTCATTAATTTCTGTTCTTACTATTTCTTTTTGTTTATCATCTGCCTTAACAGTTTTCATATTTGGAGTGATAAAATTAAATTCAGTGATAGATCCAAAATACCTAATATAATGCTCTCTAATATATTAAAGATTGGTAGGAATTAAAATGAAGCAGAAATATAGAAAAGAATTTCAATGCATATTTTGAATCAAAAATTTTTTTTTATATTTCTTCTACATTTCTTCTCAGAAAAGGAAAGTGTTCGTTTTATTTTATTTCAAACATTGAATCGAGCTTAAAGAATTTTACAATTTGCAAATAATTCGTTTTACAGTTTTCCTCTGGATGAGCATATGAAGGCAATATGGCTCAACAGTATTGGGCATATGATGCGGCCTTTGACAAAAACGTCTAGAATATGTAGTGCTCGTTTCATTCAAGAGCATTTTTTCGACTGCAAAGGCAGAAAAAAGCTGCATCCAACCACAGTTCCGCTTTCTGGCAAAGCTGTAAGTTTAATTTTTAAAAGTAATAAAAGAATACAACCCTACTCTTTTAGAATAAGCCTGAAAATATAAGCTTTGGTTGCAAAAATGACCTTGGATTTAGCAACGTCATTATGACTGGAAACAATCACTTAGTAAGTTTTCTTTACATTAATTTTCGTAAAAAGATTATTTTTAAATTTCATGTTTTAAGGAACTTCCTCTGGATGATGCTAGTTCTACGATAACGCTCAGTGATGACCAAGGCCAAAAATAACGTTTTCCTCGAATACACGTAAAATTTGACATAGATTGTAATGATAATTTTAAATTAATCAAAGTCAATTTCAGTTTCTTTCAAACGAACTTGTGTCAATCGCAAGCATCGGGTGTGACGGGAATTTGAATATTGGTGCACGTCCAGTACTGGTAGGATTCTAAGTTTTCACATAATGAAATTATCAACTAAATTTTTCTAGCAGGCTACTTGCAACTCAACGATGCTAAATACAAAATTAACATCTGAAACCATTGTGAGATGCTCTTAAATTTTTTTATCTAAATTCTTACCTATTTGAAATGTTAAAGGTTTACGACAGAAGCACACCTGCATTATATTCATATCAAAATGAAACCGAGGACATCATGTTATCTGAAGTGATGGTATGTATTATTTTGAAATATGCAGAAAATACCCTTCACGTACTTTTTCAAATCTTTTGCAGGAAACGCCTACTAATTTAAATGTTAAAGAAACTCTATTTTTCTCCGTAATGGCAGCTAATAATGTATTTTATGAATTTTTATAATTTTTTTTTACTTATAGATTGATGTTCATAATGATGTTCAAGGGCCTTCGTCGAAGAAAATGAAATGTGCTTTTGATGTAAGTAAATATTTTTATATAAAATCGAACCGATTGCAAATAGTTTTTCTAGATGATTGTGATAAGTTGTAAAGTTTGCCTGATTTCTCCTTATCTTTAGTTGCTAAAAGATCTAGTTAATCAACATCTATGATGAATGTATTTTTGTCATTTAAAAAATATCTTTCTATAGGCAACTGAAAAAGAAACTAATAGTTTTTGTACTGCAAATGTTCTTGCTCCTCTTGCTGCAGATGAGTGCTCAATCAATGAATACATGGTAACTAATAATGCGAATCTTTTCAGGGAAAACATTACATTTTCCATATATTTTTTAGGATGACTGATTGAACCAATTTTCGACGAGTTTGGAGTTAATTGACGCTGCTAGTGATTGTATTCCTGTAGGTAGTATCATTGCGGGTTATATATTTGTCTATTGGTATTTTT
The DNA here is from genome assembly GCA_963969285.1 of Odontomyia ornata. Lineage (NCBI taxonomy): Eukaryota > Metazoa > Arthropoda > Insecta > Diptera > Stratiomyidae > Odontomyia > Odontomyia ornata. Next base: position 174,010,126 of record OZ017740.1, on the reverse strand, counting down.
CTTTCAGGTTAATATACAAAATGACCAGGAGTCAATTCCCCAGGACATGGGGTCATCAGATGTAAGTATATTATATTTAATTGAAAATTTTGTATTTGTTTGTCTTTTTTTGAATATTATCCCAGCAAAAATATTAAATGTTAACGTTAATTTATATCTTAGTTTACTCATAAGACGAGATTTATTGCTTAAATAAATCTTTTTGAGTCCTCAACATGAAGTTTTTTACTTAATTTCATCGACAGAAGGAGTATTGACATTCACTTTTTAATTTTAACCAATAGAAAAGCAAGGATAAGCTCAAGCTTTTTCCATGATACCTACACGCGTTATATTTTTTGCTGGGCTCTTTTTTTGTAGCTGTGATCGTTTTTAGCTGCATTCTGTGTTTAGGGTGGTGTAGAAAATATGTGTCGAAATCTTCATTATAGAGATCAAGTGTCTTCAAACATAATTTATATAGGAAACAACTGAAGAACGCAGACGACTCAAATGCAAGAAAAACAGAGAAAAAATAAGAAGTTTGGAAAAATAATTGGCTACTATTAAACAAAAACTTGCAACCAAAGATAAACTAGCTGATGAACGGTCATGCCGTGATAGAAAGAAAGCAGCAAATGTGAAGCAATTACTTGGGAGTCTAAAAGCAAAAAATTTGATCAGCGAAGATGGCGAACAAATTATCGAAAACATAAGTGCTCCCTATAATAAAACGTTGGAATACCGTTTATTTCAACGTAAAAATCTGAAGACACCAAAGCAATTTGATCCCATTATTAGATCTTTCGCTCTGAGCTTGCATTTTTATTCTCCTAGAGCATATGAGTATGTACGCACTACATGTGGAAACGCATTACCTCATCAAAGAACACTAAGGAGGTGGTACCAAGGTGTTGGTTGTATACCAGGCTTCACACAAGAAGCTTTCGAAGCCATCAAAAATGTTGTGCGGAGCGCACCGAATGATATAATTGTAGTCAATGTTGTGTTTGATGAAATGAATATCAGACAACATGTGGAATGGGATGGTCATCAGGCTTTTGGATATGTCGACGTTGATTATGGTGGCAACATCGACAAAATTGCTACTCAAATGCTTGTTTTTATGGTCGTTTTTATAAATAAGCCTTGGAAAATACCTATCGCATTTTTCCCAATAGCAACAATAAATTCTGAACAGAAGGCAAACCTTATATCAATGTGCATTGACCATCTACTGAAGATAGGTGTTGAAATTATGGGTGTAACATTCGATGGATTGATTTCTAATTTTTATATGACTAAGCTTTTGGGTTCAGATGTTCGCTGCATAAAGTCAGAAGGGTATTTCACATATAATGATCCCCCGGCAAAGTAACTTTTACATCCCGATAGTTGTCACATGTTCAAACTGTGTCGCAATACGCTGGCAGATTTGAAGGAAATTTTAGATAATGATGGAAATATCATTAAATGGAACTATATACTTTTACTACAGGAATTGTAAGAAAAAGAAGGCTTGCATTTAGGTAACAAGCTTAGAAAGGAACACCTACACTTCAGCAAGCAAAAAATGAAGGTACGATTGGCTGTACAAACTTTCAGCGATTTCGTTGCTGACACCTTAGATTTTTGCAGAGACAGCTTGCAGTTGCAAAATTTTGCTGGAAGCCAACCTACGGCGGACTTCATTCGAATTTTCAATGAAGTTTTTGACATTCTCAATTCCAGAAAGTTGTCATCGTTTCCTGCATCGAAACAAGCTCTCTGCAAACAGAATTTTCAAATACTGAACAACTCCTGTGATCACCACATTCAGTATATCAAAGGTCTAAGACTGCCTTCCGGGGTGCCAATCATAGAATCAAAAAGATACATTGGATTTGTTGGCCTAATTGCTGGTATGCGAAATATCAAGCTTTTATACGAACGATTCATTGTTAGTGGAAAACTGTATAAGCTAAGCCAAGACCATCTAGAACGATTTTTTGGGTCAATAAGGGGTGGCTTAGGCAATAACAACAACCCAACTGTGAGAGAGTTTATTTCGCGGTATAAAAAACTACTATTCCGAGCACAAATCAAAGATGGCGGGATGGGGAATTGCATGCCATTAGAGCATATTCCGTTGTTGAATGCAAAAAATGTTTCTCCACTAGAGGTCATCAATATTATTGTCGATCGAGGATCCATGATAGAGGACTCAACTTTTGGTAAAGAAGCTGCGAATGATAACTTTCTTCTGGACCATAGCTATGCTGCAGACACGACGAGTCTTTCTCTTTATGCAGAGCATGTTGTAGAGTATATAGCTGGTTTCGTTGTGTTTAAGCTTTGTAATGTACTAAAATGTAGTGAATGCATCACAGCTATTCAGGGTCAAGTCAACATCAAGTCTCTTATGTCCTGTAAAAATAGAGGCGGCCTGTACGCACCATCAGAAAGTACAATTACTATATGCAAAATGGCTGAAAAAGAAATCAAACGGATCAACAAAGGTGGAATTCTCAAAAAAAATCTTTTGATTCAATTCAAAATTTTGTTCAATCGCAGTGTATCGGCTCAAATCTGTGCCCAAATTATTCGAAGCACAGCAGGAAACAATGCATTATAGCCCGTTAATAAAATTAGTAAGCGAAAAATATCTTAGCACGAGATATTATTTCATGGCTAAAAACCTTTCACAAAAGGTATCTTTGAGGCACAAATTCACAAAAATTGTACATTTGAAAGGATTGTAGAACAACAACAAGTTTTTATTTATCGCCGATACATATATGCGCACATTTTTTGTTTGAAAAACAGTGCCTTCATTCCGCCGAAGCCGGTCCCAAGCCCGATCAAAGGAAGAGGAAGGCAGAGTTCTGCACATTTTGTGGTGGCCTTGGCTGATATACTTGTACATATATTCGTATATTCATGCTTACCAATAAAAATTCAAAAGATTTATTACCAAAATGCAAATGACGAAGTTTTTGCCCCTAATTTCAGTCTACCTTTGGGCACTTTTTTTAGTAGTGGTAAATTTATGTCAATATTAGTAAATTCAGGGGAAATTTGGACAGAAAAGTTGTTTACTGCCCACTCTATATATTTTCTTCCTCTATGGGTCTATCATAGGTACATTCGTCGCCTTCGTAAGAAAATGGCTGGATTCGTAACATTGATCATAATACAATGACTAACAAGTAGGGTCAGTTCATACAAATTTCCGAATAACGGGACTTACCGCCGCGTGAGATAGTATGTGAGATAGCGTGCACAAAAAGGGCATGGGGAACATGTAACAAATTCGACGAAAGTAAAATAGGAAAGAACAGTCGTCAGCTGATTGATAAATACTTCGCATTGAAAGAAAAGTGAAGTCCGATTAGCAACTGAACGATTTCTTCGTTCAATTAAGTGAATGTTTTCGTGTCAAAAGCCAAATGTCACATTTTTCTCTCTTGCGGCGCAATTATGTTTATCAAACTCATTAAGTATGAAGTGAGTGTGAGCATGACTAAGGATGGGAGCAGACTACGATAAGATAGGCGCGTGACTATCATAATTTAAATGGAAGCCCACACCATACGAATTGGTTGTCGCAAGGTTCCTCGATTTTTTTCTAAAAAAATGGTTTTTTAAGCATAATAATTTTCAGGTCACACATTCTTGTGGTCTTCGCGGATAATTCCTGACAAGGGCATAACTTCTAAGACGTATATAAGTTCTGCGCATGCCTAAAGATCCGTGGCAAATTTTGTCGCAGTGTGTTTTTATTTGCGGCTTAAAATCGCTCGATGCCATAGCCGTATAACAATTTGGTCAAAGCTTAAAATATATTACAATAACTATTATAGTATATTATTGTGTTATGCCCTAAAATACATCTTGCGTAGATCTTCGGAACAAATCCAATTGGTGATTCAGTAGATAATCGCGCGAAAAGTTATTGCGAAAATTATTGCAAGAAGGCCTATTTCATTTTCCACTTACGTGTTATGGTCTGATGGAAGCCGGAACAATTTTCTTTATTAATTTGAATTGCAATGAATTACAATGCACTCTTTATTTTCCATTGCTCTTAGAAGAACAGATTTCAAAATTAACGTTCCCGGCAAAAAATCAGCTGTGTTATCGATCTGGCAATAATATATTTCGTTAAGCAACAAACTTTGCTAATCTGGTAACACGAAAATGGCTAAATTTCAATGCACACAACAATAATTTCCCGTTTCACGTACAAACCAATACAAACGCAAGCGCGGGCAAACTTACTAATACAATTTCACATATGTGCCGCAGCTTTATCTAACTCTCTTTCGCTAAAGGGCGAAAGCCATTTATTTTCAGTCCTTTCTTGTCTTCATTTTATCTTGCCCCATCAAGTTTTGTTGTTGTAATCATTGACATCCAAGAGTGAGTTATTGTACTATGACATTGATGACGTATTAGATGTGGGCTAAAATCAGCTGGACACTTTTGCTCTTTTCAATAAGTGACATTTCTTCGACTCAACAACGCTAAGAATTTAGCACAGGAATTTTACAAATAGTTTTAAAATTGGAAAACGTGTGATTTGAATCATTAAATTTCGCTGAGCACAGCTGAAAGAATTGTTTGTAGTCAAAACAATTGGTTTCACTTACACACATGCATTAAAACATACGATATTACTCGCTAAAATTGATGCCATAAGTTAAAAAGTTGAAAAATGTAGAGGGTGAAGTGTAGGTTTGTGAACTCAATTGCTATCGCCAAAGAAATACTTAGAGCTTTGCCCCCAACGTTTTAATACACCCTCCTTCTACCGCAAAACAATTTTTAATCGACAAGATACAAGTCGAAAAATTAGCGATTGAGAGAAATGTCATCACATCAAAAGAAAACAAAAACCTGACGACTTCATTGTTGAGTATATGTAGCTTAGATTTTGATCAGCTGTGAATACGACCATTATATTGCGAAGGTGACTATACATTCATAGCCCACCATTAATCGTGACATCACAATGACGTCTATTCAAATTAATTAAAATACGAGGAAATCATAAGGATCCCATATTATTTCGCGTTGATAGTATTGAAAACATGTACAATCAGTTCGCCACAGTGAACTTATTTGAATTAATCTCAAAGTAGTGCTAATGCTACGTTCTCAGATTAACGGGAGGTTATATCAAATCCCCGTTAAACGAAATTAGAGATAAATAGACAAAGCTCTGTGAAGTGGATTAAAACTGAATATGTATCGTAAACAAAAATTTGAAATTGCAAGCACTTGATTCAACACATATTCAGTAAACTTTAATCCATCTTTTACACGATGATTTACCACTCTCGATTCCAAATGCTGTTAGCATAGTTCATACACAAAGTACCCACATTCAACCTAGCTTTTGGAAATAACAGAACACAAGCCAAAGAGCGAGCCATAAATTTTCAGTAGAGGGATGGACAAGGCCATATAAAGTAATGGATGCGAAATATAGTTATTTTTATCCATACGTGAGTGAAGATTTTTTACTGCATTGTAATGAGTCGGCCTACGCCACTGCCGACTCGCACACATGCCCATCGCTACTATATGGCTTTCGAGCGAACGTCAGCTTTGGATGACATTCCCATCCTACGTCAGTTTGAGTCGAGGAATGTCACCCAAAGCTGACGGCAGTTGGAGTCGGTAATGTCAAATGGATGCAGGTGGCAGATAACCGTACACAGCGCACGTGGTACGAAAATTGTGCAGAGGCACGACGGGTGGTTGATTGAGTGTGTGGCTTCCACGGCTCTTCTCCTATTAGCGAAGGAAGTAAGAACCATTCCAACTGCCCCCATACGATCGGAGTGGGAATCAAGCAGGGAAACAGCAGCATTAGGTGCTTCACCGGAGATAATGGGAAATGCTGTTTTCCCAGTTGGCTTTAATTTTGATGATTTAACCTCAAACTCAGTTTTATCAACGTCACCACCACAGCCCCTATTCTTATTACAGGCTCATTGATGTTTAAGTCTACGAAGCTCAATGGACTCACCGACAAGTGTAGAGCAACTACGGATGATGATAAGTACTCGGTAGTAAATGATTTCAGTCGTATGGTAAGCGGAATCATATCACCATCAGAAATACCTGATTCACCTACTCAGTCCATACCACAATCTCCACGACGAAACAACAGTGTAGATCCTCCGTTTGTTACCCTGAATTCATCTCAGCAAAGTAACAAGATCAGTCAGCCCTTAGCACAAAAATCATCGACGGTCACACAACAGTCTCAACGTCTTCGTAGTGTTTCTGAAGTGAATTGAGTATGCACTATGATTCATACAATGAAATAATTATTTCCTTGGACTGGTCGAAAGAAGAACGATCCCGAGAAAGAGTTTTAAAACATCATTTGTTGCCATTTACATTTTAAACTTATTACTTTCTGTATAGACGAATAGTTTCCTATTAAGTTTTTACGATGTCGTTTTTTTTGATTCTCTATAAAATATGCAAAAGCGTTAAACAGGGACCATTAGATATTGCTCCTACTTTTTTTCTTCATTAAAACCGAACAATCTTTATAAGTGGAACAGGGTAATGAGATAAAAAACAGACATTGCAGATTCATAATAAACTAAAATGAAAATAAGACAATCTACAGAAACAAAATATTAGATTAAATTGTAAAATGGAAACCTCTAAAGAATTTTAAAATTGAAGAAACGACCCTAAGTCAGAGTCAGATTGGAGATATAAAAAAATTCTCTGACTGCTTAACTGTCGATTTATATTCAATAATATGAAATCAAAAAAAAAGACTATTAATATTAACTAGTCCTGTAGCTTTTATACATAATTTAATCTAACATTTATAAATAACGTAAATTAATATTAAATAAAATTAAAAACTCAAATATGATTTAGCACAAGAAATTGAACAAAAGATATTGCAATATCTTGAATTAGCAGTTTGCTTGTTGAACATAAAATGAATATAAAGTTTACAATTAAATAGAAAAAAAGGAGAAAGGAGTAGAATTCTGAGTCAAGATTCAAGTATTTTGTATGACTCTTGCCTCAAATGAGAAATACAAACGTAACCGATTTATGCTATAACGTCACATAACCCTCATAAAAGGGTACGCGAGCGGATAGTCGCTCTACCCGGCAAGAGCCCCTATTGACAACAAAAATCGATGGAGCACGCCCGATGGCAAGCCCATGTTATACGAGGAGCCTGCCATCGTTGTGGGTCCTATATTCGGTCAGGTCGAGAGAAATGGAAAGACCGTCAGGAAAGGTTTAACAATTCATTTTATTATTTTTTTTTTAAATTTTGATAATCCATTTATTTGAAAAAATCCTTGAAGTTGTGCAGAAATATTTTAGTATTCTAAACTTTTCAATGTTACCCCTCTTTTATCACTTTGCCCTCCCGTTATATGGAGCGCGTGCATCAACCGTACGCACAAAGCAAAGAAAACATATGAATATGTTTTGTTTAATGGAGTTTTAAATTGATGTTCGACTAAATCAATTATGCAAAGTAACTGAGAAAAATGCAAATAAATCAAAAGCATCCGTTTCATGTGGATATAACAATAAATGGATCTATCATAAATATGTATGGGAGATGCAGATATCATAAAAACAATTCATCATACAATCTGTAAATCAAAGTAAGCTGGTCGCTATTCATAACAAAAAAATATTCTCATAATCACTTATTCACTATATTAAATAGGTAGAATCAATCATCTCCGTTTTATCACAAATATTTTCTGTTAATTAATAATGTGTTGCAAAAATGCTATACCAACTTAATTATTATTTCATATTAACTATTAGTCTTAGGGTGAATGCCTGCTGACTGTATTGCGATAGCTTAGTAACATCCGAGTGTGGCGCTTCCGGTAAACATGAATAGAACAAAATATAGGCAGCGCTCGACACAACATCGGAAGAATCAATCACTGATACACTTTGATCGTCACATTTGAAACATTTCCCGTAAATACTGCTTTTACAATATGCCGTGTAATGACCACCCTCCATTCATGCTTTTCACTTGTGGGCACCGTGATGAAATTTGTAACCGAATCAGTTAGCTAACCGCGCATTGACAGATATTCAATCAAATGTAGAGCATGCTTACGCTCTTCACTGGCAGCCTTGAAGAAGGTTTCCACAAAACCTGGACGGTTAATGGTATCAGACGAGAAATAAGCTCCTATGGACAAGTACTTAAATAACACAAAATTTTTTTTTGAATTTGTCTTCGCATGGAGTTGATGCACTGAGTAGTCATGTCAAGCCACTCAGTTGGGAGGTCCGGAGTTGCAACGCTACTTAATGGAGGTTAATTGGAGGGAAAACATCGTTTAACTATAAGCATATGCCGCAAACATAATCATCCTAGCTAAACGGTTTCACGTGATTTCCACTTACGTGCCAAAAGGATTCCGCCAATTTTATATCGGATCAATGTCATATTTGCGGCGTAAATTTTACGATTATGGCAACATAAAGAATCTTTATCTTTACAGTTAATTAACATAAAAATACAGTGTACTGACACGAAGTTGGAACTGACCTGTCATCGGTTCTAGACGTGAATTCTGAGTCGTGCCAACAAATGGTACCGGTTAACCAGTCCGTGCACCCGTTATCCATTTCGCGGTGGCTGCTTGTCGGCCAGCTAGATCGGAGAGGATTTCGTTCGCAGGTCTTTAAATGGATTACGCTCAATTACGTATTTCAGCCACCATTAAATGCCCGTTTCAAACGGGTCAACAATTCAAACATACGGAAGGGAGACACACTTTACTTTATTCTGTATTTCTTCATCATTCCAGCCAATCACAAAAACTAAATTCCATTTCTCGCTTACTCTAGGGATTCTCTTCTTTGTCAAGATGACTACTTCGGTTTTCTCCAAAGCTAAGCTGAACCCGCGAGCAGTCATCCAGTCCCTCACTCGGCACATTAGCATACCCAGTCTGAGTTGCGCTTGTTCAACAGTGCGTCCCGCAACTAGCGCCACGACATCATCTGCATAGCCGATCAAGCGCAACTCATTTGGCAGCTCGATTCTCAGTAGCCCGTCGTACGTGATGTTCCACAGGTCTGGGCCAAGGATGGAGCCTTGTGTAACACCCGATGTAACTTCCATCCTCCGCCGACCCTCCTTCGTCTCATAGAGCAGGCTCCGGTCTGTCAGGTAGTTCTTCAAAATCCGCATCAGATATTCTGGAACTTGAAAAGAGTTTTCCAGTGCTTCCAGAATATCCGCCCATCTAGCGGAATTGAAGGCGTTTCTGACGTCAAGCGTTACGAGCAACACAACCCTTTTGTTTGACTGGCAGTGAGCCTCCGCTCTTTGGACCGCGCTCACTACTTCCGCTATCGCGTCAATAGTGGAGCGACCTGCTCTAAAACCATACTGGCGTGGAGATAGGTCAGAGATAGGCAGAACGGACCGCATCAGTGAGTCTTCCCTTGATGAGTTTCTCGAGCACTTTCCCAGCCGTGTCTAGCATACATAACGGGCGGTATGCAGACGCCAACTCGGAATTTCCCTTCCCCTTGCTGATCAGTACGAGCCTCTCGCCGAAGTTTGTGACACTCGCTTCTTTGTTCGGCGATCTCGTTTGACCACCAGTATACTGGAGGCTTACCGTGTCGGGGTCTCCAACAGAGCATGGAAGACTCGCAAGCAGTTATGATGGAACTCATAGTTGAGTTCACCAAGTCCGTGGCTGTAGGCCCTCCACTCCCTGGCGGAGCCCCCAGCAACGGTGTGCCTGCCGAAAGCGCGTCAGCGAACCTCTCAACGTCCATCCTCCCAGTCCTCCATCTGAGGATTGAAGTTTGGGCATATGCACGCAGAGTGGCACCGTCGTGAATCTCAACCGCTATATACTGGTGATCACCAGCCAAATAGTCCTCTAGTACTCGCCAGTTGTGTACTCTAGGTACCAGGGACTCTGAAGCGAGTGTCACATCGGGTATGGTTCCTACGCAACCCCAGTGGCGGAAAGTAGGGGTGTTACCAGTATTTAGGACAAAATGCGCTGTTCTGGCCGCCATGTCCAAGATTTGCTTTCCCCTTGGGTCGGATTGTGGCATACCCCATTCAATGGCTCTAGCGTTGAAGTCTCCCCCGACCAGCATGTGGCTCTCTGTGTTTGAGACAGCGTCCTCCAGGGCATCGAGTTTGGTTCGAAAAGATGGCATTGCCTCCTTAGGTGTCAGATAAACACTGAAATATGTTATCCCTGAACACCGCGCCCACACAAAACCATCCCCGCGTCCATGGCCCTGCACCTGCAGGCGGGCGCTGTCTCGAACCCAGATAGCCGAGGTACTAGATTCGTCAGGGTAACACGCTTGCGAGTCCTTGTTATGACGTTGCACGCTCAGCAACAGCAAGTCAGCTTTCTTATCCCTCGCAAACTGCTCAAGTAGGTCCTGGGCGTTTGTGCTTCGGTGCAAATTGACCTGCAGGATACGGATCATTTGAGTATTGATTTGGCTTTAGTTAGGGCCTCCTTGAAAACCCAGCATCTCCCTGTCCCCGGCTCATGTTTGAGGTCACCGGGTGCTAGCTTAGCATCCTTGCAAAGAATGCATTTTGCCTCGCTCCTTCCTTTTGTGCCCCGTTTCACCACATTTGTAGCACCGAGATCTCCGGTCGGGTCCCCTACAGCCATACGCGGTGTGTCCGTATTCGAGGCATCTGAAGCAGCGGATAGGGATCGCTCTTCTCCGTATCCTGCAGATCACCCAACCTATCTTAATATTGCCCTTCGCCAGGATTTGCTGGGCGTCTTTATCAGCTAGTTCGACAATAGCCATGCATTGCTCCCTTGTGTTTTCACGTGTCAATCTTGCCTTGACTTCACTTAAGCTGGGGAACTTCCTCCCTCCGTGACGCAGTCGAGGTCCCTGATTTCCAGGGTGGCCATTGGTTCGAGCGAGGCAACGGTTGCCGCATCTCCAAGAACCTTTTGAACCGCGTCACAGAATGCATCTTTGTTTGGAGCCTCTGGCCCGAATCCCACCAGCAGGCCACCGGTCCGGGTAGGTCAAACTGCTTTGATGGCAGTTTTGGTGTCGTCTGGCTTGACCGCTCCTCTAATTTCACGGAGGACATCTGCGTAGGTTTGGCCCTTAGTGGGTTTAATAAGCAGTGCCTCTCGCAAGGGTTTGCGCCGCGGTTTACTTTTTGTTTTCTGCGGTATAGCAGGGCGTTCTTTGTTCTTCTTTTCGCGGTTGAGCTCTTTGTCTATTTTTTCTAGGAGTAGCTTTTCGGCCACTTTTTTCGCTGCCTTGTTTCGCACCACATGAAACTCCTCGCCTGGAGTTACAACTTCGTTTATGGTCTCGTCCTGCCTCCTTTTCTCACAGTCGCCTTCAATTGGGCTACCGGCCATTCTTTTGCTGCTGCTAGGACCCACTGATGCCTCGAGGGAGAGCGTGTCTTTTTGGTGCTTTTCAGTTGCAAGCCACCTCCACCTGTGGTGCGTTATGCGGCCAAAAAGCTCCTCCAGTTCAAGAATGCCATTCCTGACACTCTTGCCTATGTTTTTCTGCACTTCGCAGGCAGCCCTCAGTTGTTTGACGATATTCCCCGCTTTCCGAGTAAGCCTCTCCTCTTCGGCGCGGTCAAGGGCGATTGTGTTATTTGGCACCACCTCTTGGAAGAGGCCCCCGTTTCCTAGCCCTTTTGCTTCTATCGCTTGGGTGACGTTTGAAGTGGCGTCGGCCAACGGCAAAACTTCTCCCTCCCCCAGTCTTACACTGGCCTCTGTTGGTGTCGCAGCTTGATCTGGATTGTGTACGTCTTGCACTGGACGCTCCGGGGTGCGCATAGTCCTTCTACTGTGCCCAAAGGCCGCAATGATGCCAGGTTGCACAACGCACTCTGCCTTCTTTCGTTCGTTAGTCCGTCTGTCGTCTGTCTCCGGTAATTTAACCTGTGATGTTGACTTTGACAGTGTTTCTGGGGTTTGCTGCCTCCCCCCGCAATCGGTGACTTGTTTTATCGGTGTTCTTGTCAACAGCGGTTTTTGCCTGAAAGGGTTCTCCATGCTAGCGTCCTGTTTGCTTGTAGTTATATCTGTTACAGAAGCCAAGTTCACTACTTCTATAACATTGCAGTCGCTGGATGACGACGGCCGGGAGCCTGCTCGCTCACTACCCTCTGCCGCCGGTACTGGGGATCCGACCCCCTGCACCGTAATTTGGTTCCCCTTGTGGACCTGCATGGTTTGGTTTTCTGTCTGGGTTTCCGTTCCCATAGCATTTTACCTACCGCCAGGATATATGGATAATTGATGACGCCATATATTTCCTTATGTCACAGTGGAGATCATTGACACTCAGGTATTTGTCCTGAGATTCTCCCTTCACTGCCGACCATTGTCCACGGCTGCTTATTGGTTATTCGAAGCGAACCTTTCGAGAAAGGTCTGCCCCTATCCGCAACCCTGGGGACGCGTGTGGTTCCCCGGTCTGAGGGCACTATCCATAAATCGATAACCAAAAAATATAAGAAGATTAAAAGATAATTTACAACAATAATAGGATTCTATATTTACGATAGCTCCTTTGGAATCTGTAGTTCAACAGCGATATTTAAAACACGCAATTGAGTTTCACTTAAAGTCAAACCTCATAAAGTATTCTTTAACACAATCTATTTTTAAAAATTTGATACTATGCTTAATAAATTGTATTTATAAAATTGATTTCCAAACGTTATGGCACCAATTAGGCATTGGCCCTGGCTTCATTTGAACATATTGTTACATGTACAAATAATTACATGTACAAATAATTCTGCGAGCTACTGTCGCAATTGTTTTCATAATCATTAAGAACGTCAACAAATGAATTTACTCGAACCCACGAGAACCCAACAAGCATGATCAACATCTGCAAGTGACGTCACTCCATTCATTAATTTGCTCGAATCTACCAGGTACCTCTCGGTAGAACATTCGCCAATGTACGAGAAATGGGTGAATAGGTAGAGACCCTATATAAAGGCGAGCTGAATGAATGGGGGGGATCATTCATTCGACCGCAATAAGAACTGCGATAGTGTGTGGGAAGTGATTCTCGTAATAGTGAAGTGATTTAGAAGACAATTGCGATAAGAAATTTATGGACAAGTGTTAGATTTTTTAATAGTGAAAATTAAAATTAGTGAAAGTGTTAAATTGCTCATTGTGCACTTTTTGTAATTAAATAAACTCTTTTAACTTAAATTAAAAGACATTGTGTTTTCACTTTCCCGGAACATTAAAATTATTATTGGCCGCGAACAGATAACACGCAACAGTGGTGTCAAAAGTGGGATAGAAAAATTTTGAAAGTGAAAATTTGAACAATTTTATAGTGCACAATAGTAAAATTTAAAGAAACATTAAAAATGCCACGAAGCTTAAACTTAAAAATTAATGAATTGACCATGTCGGAGCTTAAGGAAGAGTTGGAACAGCGAAACCTGGCTACGCAAGGTACAAAGGCCACACTGATTGCACGCTTGCGTGACGCGATCGAGTCGGAAGGCGTGTATCTGGATTCGGGTGAGCTCTCAGATGCGGAAAAAGGCGCAGAAGGTGGAGAAGTAGAAACACCAAAATCGAAGGAGCCAGAAAATGCGCTAATGCAAATGTTAATGCTGATGTCATCGAGTCTGACTGCGAAGCTAGATGAACAATCAGCGAAGCTAAATGAACAGTCATCCAGTCTGACTGCGAAGCTGGATGAACAATCAGCGCAGCTAAATGAACAATCAGCGCAGCTAAATGAACAGACATCCAGTTTAGCTGTGAAGCTAAATGAACAATCAGCGAAGCTAGACCAACAAGCGTTCGAAATCAAGGCAGACATCGCACAGAAGCTGGAAAAACAGTCAACCGAAATAAAAGCGGAGCTCAGTAGTCTCAACAGCCAAATTAAATGCGTCGAGGAGAAGGTATACCAGGTCGAGGAGAGAATCAACCTTGAGATCAGCCAGGTCAACCATGAGATGGAAAAAGTGAAAAAGGACTTGGAAGCAGCGAAGGCAGTAGTAACCGCCTCACCAGCCCCGATTATAACCGCAGCGCAAAGCTCATCTAGAAATGTGCAAGCACCAATATTCGATGGGCAAACGGTCTGGACTATTTACAAAACCCAGTTCGAAGCAGCCGCTCGCATAAATCACTGGAATGAGCAGGAATGAGCAACTGCATTGATTCTTGCTCTAAGAGGCCAAGCTGCCGAGCTGTTGCAGACGATCCCCGTTGAATTGCACTCAAACCCGAATGCTATAATGAATGCGCTCGACATGCGTTATGGAGACGATCATCTAAAGCAGATTTATCGGTCACAGCTAAGGCATCGAATGCAGAAGTCTGGTGAAACCCTACAGCAGCTAGCCCAAGACAGTGAGCGACTGGCACTTTTGGCTTATCCAGCCTACGACCCAGAACATCGAGATGATGCAGCGACAGAAGCATTCATCAGCGCACTAAAGGACCCGGAATTGCAACAAGCCGTGCGTTTAGCTCAAAAGCAAACGGTTAAGGACGCATTGGCTTATAGTCTGAACTTTGAGCCAGCAAAAAATGTGACTCGTACCACTGCCCGGGTGCGTGAGGTAGTGACAGACGAGTGCAGGTGTGAGCGCGTCGAAATTGAGCGAGACCCGCATGTAAATGGTGCGCCTAGATGCTGGAATTGCGGAGAGAAGGGGCACCTGCAAAGAGACTGCAAGAAGCGAAGAAAACCGAGCTATTGTCCAGGGTGTGCAGCTAGGAGGAGATCCAGACCGAGTCAGGAGCCCAGAATGGAAGCCCTTCAAGCAGAGGGGTCGGGAAACATGTAAGAGCCAACTTCGTGGGGCAGAGGTTGGCTAGGAGGATCAACGTCCCCAGCACCACCATCACCGTGTCAAGACTACATCGTGGAGAAGCGGACTTATGCCTTCCGGGTCAAGTTGACGGAGAACACTGCACCATAACAATCGACACTGGTGCAACCCGATCGATTATCCGACCAGACCTAGTTAGATAGCAACAACTTCACAAGGGCAGAATTTTCTCACTGCGGACAGCTACAGAAGAAACTGCACCTGTTCATGGAGAGGTCAACCTCCAGATACAGTTGGGAGACCTTATGTTCCGACATAATTTTCTGGTCGCGAACATTATGGATGACTGCGTTCTCGGAATGGATTTTCTGCGACCACTTGGAATCACGTTGGATTTGGGCAAACGCGCATTGAAATGGCAGAATGTCGAAGTACTGATGGAGGATCCCAGCGTCCAAATTCCCAAGATGAATGTAGTGGTATGTACTGACACTGATGTACCGAATTCTTCCGAAAGCATTGTATGGGCCAAGCTTGATGGTGATTCTGGAGACCACCGATCTTATCTGATAGAGCCAACGAAGACGTCCGCATTGCGCAGTTTGATTGTAGGACGATGCCTTGTAAGATCTTTAAGGAACGGATATGTGCCAGTTAGAGTCCTTAACACCGCAGACTCAACCACGAGCATCAAAGCGGGAGAAGTCATCGGCAGCTGCCAGCCTGTTTCCACCATCACCTCTTTGGAAGCTACTCACGACCATCATTGCAAAAGGAGGCAAGACACAGACAAAGCCCGGGAACCCACGTCTGCAATATTGAAGCAAGTCAAATTGCCGGTGCAGCTATTCAAACGAGCCTCTGATCTGGTCACCAAGTACAGTGACATCTTCTCAACAAGCCCGGATGACCAAGGCCGAACGAGTTTGGTAACTCACGTCATAGATACACAGGGAGCCGAGCCGATTCGACAAGCACCAAGACGTCTCCCCATAGCCAAACAAGGAGAAGTGAGCGCGCTGATCTCGGACATGGAAAAACAAGGCATTATTGAACCTTCTGTCAGTCCATGGGCCGCGCCTGTAGTTCTAGTAAAGAAAAAGGATGGTAGCACTCGTTTTTGTGTCGACTATAGGCAGCTTAACGACGTCACTAAGAAAGATAGTTACCCGCTCCGACGCATCGATGACATCATGGACACTTTAGCCGACGCAAAATGGTTTTCTACACTCGATCTCAAGAGTGGCTACTGGCAGGTAGAAATCGACAAGAAGGACCGAAAGAAGACCGCATTTTCAGTTGGGACCGGATTGTGGCAGTTTGTGGTGATGCCATTTGGGCTTTGCAATGCTCCAGCCACTTTCGAACGCTTGATGGAATACGTGATACGTGATCTAACCTGGAAAACCTGCTTGGTGTACCTAGATGACATCATCGTCATCGGGAGAACGTTCGAAGAGCATGTGCGGAACTTAGAAGAGGTTTTCTCCCGACTACGACTGGCAAATTTGAAACTTAGTCCCGACAAGTGTACCCTTTTCGCAGCTGAAGTAAAATACCTGGGACATGTCGTATCAGCAGAAGGGGTCAAAACAGACCCTTAGAAAATTGAAGCCGTGAAAAGCTGGCCAACACCAAACAACAAGCGCCAAATACGAAGTTTCCTGGGCCTGGCAACCTACTATCGAAGATTCGTCAAAGACTTTGCCAAAATAGCTAAGTGTCTCCATCAGCTAACCGAGAAAAATCGTCCGTATGTCTGGAATGAACAATGCCAGACAGCCTTTGAGACCCTGAAAGAAAAGCTATGTGAATCACCCGTACTGGCGTATCCGAAACCCGGAAAAATGTTTGTGGTTGACACCGATGCAAGCAACGGCGGTATTGGAGCTGTACTCTCCCAGCAGATCAATGGTGAAGAAAGAGTCCTCTCGTATTACAGTCGAGTTCTTTCAAAAAGTGAGAGGAACTACTGTGTGACCAGGAAGGAGCTATTGGCTATAATAGAGCCCACCAAGCCGTTCCACAAGTACCTATATGGCCAGAAATTTGTTCTTCGAACGGACCATGCATCGCTGAGATGGCTACTTAACTTCAAAAGCCCCGAGGGACAAGTTGCGAGATGGATCGAAAGATTGCAGTCATACGACTACGAAATTGTTCATCGAAAGGGTGGAGTTCATGGAAATGCTGACGCCCTATTTCGTCGCCCATGTCCAGCTAACTGCAAGCATTGCCGACGGATTGAGGAAAAGGAACCGCCCGTTGATTTGCGACTGATAACGGCCGAATTCGATGAAGGTTGGTCATCGGAGGAGATTCGAAATGCCCAGCTAGCCGATGAAGACATCGGACCATTGCTCGTATGGAAGGAGACGACTGGGCGACCTGAGTGGAAAGACGTTTCAATGCATGGCGCAACCCTGAAAAGCTATTGGGCACAATAGGACTCCCTTCAGGTAGAGGGTGGCGTACTCAAGCGGAAATGGGAAACGGCGGATGGCAGCTCCTATAGGATGCAAACTATACTACCCAAAAGCCGAATCCACGATGTGGTAAAGGAAATGCATGAAGGATCCTCGGGAGGCCATCTTGGTGTTAACAAGACCTTAGCGAAATTGCGGGAAAGGTTCTACTGGCTCCACGCTCGAGAAGACGTAGAGGACTGGTGTCGCAGATGCACAGTTTGCGCTTCCGCCAAAGGTCCAAAGCGACGACTGAGAAGACAAATGCAAACCTATAACGTGGGGGTACCGTTTGAAAGGATTGCTGTTGACATCGCAGGACCCTTTCCTGAAACTGAATGGGGAAATCGATACACACTGGTTGTTGCCGATTATTTCAGCAAATGACCCGAGGTCTACCCCATTCCCAACCAGGAAGCAACTACTGTAGCCGAACAGCTAGTGTTAAATTGGGTCAGTAGGTACGGCGTACCTGGCGAACTACATTCGGATCAAGGCCGAAACTTTGAGTCACTAGTTTTTGGCGAAATGTGCAAGCTGCTCGGAATACGGAAAACGAGGACAACACCGCTGCATCCCCAATCTGATGGAATGGTCGAACGTTTCAACGGCACGCTCAATAAACACCTGGCCAAAATGGTTGACGAGAACCAAAGGGACTGGGACCGGCATATCCCACTATTTTTAATGGCGTATAGAGCTGCTGAACATGCATCGACGGGCCAAGCCCCAGCCAAAGTCATTTTTGGAAAGACTATTCGTTTGCCAGCCGATATAAAGTTCGGAACACCCCCTGAGAAACCCCAAACGATCTCGGAGTACGCAAGTGATCTAAGACAACGGTTGAACCAGACACATCGGACAGTGCAAAAACACCTCGAATCGGCTACTGACCGCATGAAGACCAGGTATGATCTAAAGGCTAATTCTACTGGCTTCCAGCAAGATGACTTGGTGTGGCTTTATAACCCGCAACGGCGAAAGGGTAGGTCTCCAAAGTTGCAACATAATTGGGAGGGACCATACCGAGTTACAAAGCAAATCAACGACGTCGTATACCGAATACAGGAACATCGTAAGCCGAGAGCTAAAATGAAAATCGTGCATCTGGACCGTCTTGCCCCATATTACACCCAGGGAGAATTGACTACAAATAGCGACACATCTTTTCGGGGCGAAAAGAACTGAGGTGGGGGCAGTGTTACATGTACAAATAATTACACGTACAAATAATTCTGCGAGCTACTGTCGCAATTGTTTTCATCATCGTTAAGAACGTCAACGAATGAATTTACTCGAACCCACGAGAACGCAACAAGCATGATCAACATCTGCAAGTGACGTCACTCCATTCATGAATTTGCTCGAGCCTACCAGGTACCTCTCGGTAGAACATTCGCCAATGCACGAGAAATGGGTGAATAGGTAGAGACCCTATATAAAGGCGAGCTGAATGAATGGGGGGATCATTCATTCGACCGCAATAAGAACTGCGATAGTTTGTGGGAAGTGGTTCTCGTAATAGTGAAGTGATTTAGAAGACAATTGCGATAAGAAATTTATGGACAAGTGTTAGATTTTTTAATAGTGAAAATTAAAATTAGTGAAAGTGTTAAATTGCTCATTGTGCACTTTTTGTAATTAAATAAACTCTTTTAACTTAAATTAAAAGACATTGTGTTTTCACTTTCCCGGAACATTAAAATTATTATTGGCCGCGAACAGATAACACGCGACAAAATTTTTTTCGATGATAAAAAAAATATATTCAAGAACAATTAAATATCAATATCTTGATACTTGTGTAACAAATATATATATATATATATATACATATATATATATATATATATATATATATATGTATATATATATATGTATATATATATATATATATATATATATATATATATATATATATATATATATATATATATATATATATATATATATATATATATATATAAGGCAATAGGAGAGCTAGTTTATAGAAAATGAAACAGGAGGAGGAGGAGGATGCTCTTGGAGGTGGAGGAGGAGGATGCTCTTGACTTGGGGTGTATCCGTTAAATTACTGTCACAGTCTAGCCCCCTATGAGTTTTTATATGTCTTCTCGTATAATATGAATTAGAAAAGATCTTCCGCATTCTTTGAATTTGGAAAGTTCGGGATAAGTAAGTTTTCTCTTATGTTCTTTCAAAGTGTAAGCAGCAGTAAATGTTTGCTCGCAGATGTCGCACTTGTATAAATCAGGATTTACATGTGTCGCCTTATGAATTTTATGAATTTTCAAGCGATGCGCTACACTTAAAAGCTTGCCGCATGTGTCAAACTTATATGGATTGGGACTCAAAAGCAAGGCTAAATGATTTTTGTACGTGGGCCGTTTGTTGAAAAATTTGCCATCTTCCCCACATTTGTATTTGCCTGGTTTCGTGTTCAAATTCAAATTTGACACACTCTGCACATTAGAACAGCTTATCAGCTGCCGATTCGGAAACGGCATTCCCTTCCAAGTAATCTTCGCTGGATTCTTCTATGTTGACAAGATTCTGTAGATTTATGCCCTTTGCGTTTTTATCATACAATGAATCCAGTTTCTCCTTCGAAAGCGCACTGATATTTCTACGACGTGGTTCTGAAGCTCCATGCATACACCAACCCTCAGATGAATAAGAACTGGATGGACTAAGCTCATATCAAATGCATGAAAGAACATGCGACCGGTTTCCGCTCTCTTCCAAGCGATCTGTCTGTCATTTCCTCCCCGTCTGCCTCCTGCTGGTCACTTTCTTGTTCAAGAAGCTGACTAGATTCGATCTGTCTGTCAAGTTGACTGATGCAAATTGGACACCAAATTGGCTAATTTGCAAGTTTTGTCACGAATTTTATTCGATATTAAAACGTTGGAAAGTGTTTGCGATCTAAATTCATTCCAAGTGTTTAAAGATTCGATTGTAGTTTGTGATTGTGTGAAATTACTTTACAATTTCAAAGTGAAATGTGTAGTGCCTTCGTGTAAAAATTATAGTCGAAAAGGATCTGTAGGTGTTTCCTCTCACAGAAAAGTTAAGTATATGTTAATATTTTGCATCTTTTCCTCATAATGGTGAAGGTTTTTCAAATAAAAAACAAATTTTTAGGATAGCATGAAAATTTGTTTTCATTGAAGAGCAGTCATGTTTGCTTGTGCAATTTGGCTCTCTTCAGGTTGTAAACAAGAGCGTAGTAGTAGGAAAAGTGGTCGGAGAGGTTGTTACACCACAATGTGTCGTGGTTGTCCACTCCAGTATTATTTAATTACTTAATGCACCAACCTGATATATTCCAACCGTGACTGTCATTCACTTGTTCACCTGTGTCTCATTTCTGAACTGATTCCATGCGACCTCTCAATTAAATTAGTTGAAGTATTAACACTACTTCCTGGGGTAACATTGTAACCTTCTTGATTTGTTTGGTAAACATGTTATTGGGCATCAGATGAGTTCATCGCTGAATTGTTTGCAGTAGTTTCTGTTTTAATCATTCGCATTAGCTGCGTTTCGAGATTCTGGTCGAAAAAACCTTCAACGAGATTTTCAGGTTTAGCCTCTATTGCTGAAGATTACTACACTGCGTGTTGGTAGCTGTCATTGAAATTCATTTCCAGTGATTTATCGCCGGATTTTGAGCTCCGCCACTTGCGATTAATTCCCAATAAGAAAATAATTATAACCTTGAATTCGTATCGTATCGTAACTAACGCTAAGCGTTTGGCCTCTGCACTCGCTTGACTTTTGACCGGATGAACAAAGAAACTAAACAATTGCGAAATGAAGAAAAAACTAAACACGTGACGCACTTTTATCGAACTTACTTTTACGCTTCCTGCTTTTGGAAAACACGTCAAAACTTCGCCCTCGAACACTTTCATCTGCTTCCTTTTTTCGTATACAAATCCTTCAGAGCGCTTCTCCAGGTGGCTATTTCCTTGACTATAAAGCCATTTCGCGATGATTCGAACGTATACAAAAATATAAATTTCTGCCACAATTCAACTTCACTTTCTCTCACCTCCGTTTTTCCGACACTCACACCCACCATGTAGCTATGTCAAACTCGACTTTGACATCCCACGACAAAACTGACGTGGGATGGGAAGTCGTCACAACTGACACGAGATGGAAAGCCACATGACAGCAAGGTGCGTCAGTATTGGTCACCAGTGGCGTAGGGGGGTTCATTACACGTGCTCTACAAGACGACGAGAATCGAACAACTTTGCTTCTTTTTAAATCGCTGTTTATCTTTAGATACATTCTCGAGCACTCCGTTCATTAAATTGAAATAAATAACACCGCTTTACGCTTCTACACGAAAAGACACACATACACTAATACTCAAATAGGTTCCTGTCTTCAGAAAAGATATTATTTGTAATAATTACCGTTCTTGAAATGCCAACCGTATTTCAATGTCCTCTACGTACCTGCAGCTCGAATAAATTCGTATTTTATCTCGAGAATACATATTGACCTCTTCCTCTAACATGCCTATTTTACTTGCCATACGCACTACGACACATTTAGCCCGCATAGATAGGGATAAACTATCTTGGGAATTTCCACAATTTTTAATTCCCCAACTACTTCTATGCACCGACGACTATTAGAGGTATTCGGAGAAACTCAATCAATATTTTTAGTGATTTTGGGTAAGTTCAAAATGTCCGCAAAGGACTGCAGCGATGTTCTGCTGCCTCGGCAGAAGAAGATGGAGATATCTGCCGAGAATGCCCTCGTCTGGGGACGCGTGAATACGCTGGCAGGCTAGCATTGCGGTGTCGTGGGGCGGGTTCATTTCCCCAGCACAAGGACCCACTACAAAAAAATGTCGCACTCACGAATTTCTTGTGGTCAAACTAAAACGAGGCGACCGAAGTCGCAAAAAGTGTAGGTGACTACACCGAGAGAAAAAGGACTTGTTCCGAGAACAAGTGGAACATGTGAAAAGGTGCGGACTTAGGGTAACTTCGTCGTTACCCAACAAAGCTCATGGCCCACAAATGGGAGAAGGGCAACCGAGTAGTGATGGAGCCCCTTTGCACCCACCCAACCGGATTTAAATCCATATTTGTTGCAGTGGGCAGGTATTCCTCTTCTGAGTGGAAAACTCATACAACTTGACTTGTATAAGCTTCTTCATCAGAAGAGGAGTACCCCGGTGACCAATTTATGCCATAGAAATATGCGATTCGATTGCATAACTCTATGTCATAAAGAGGCACTCTGCTTGGGCCACTCAAAACGCGACGTACCCTGAAACAAAAGAAGGATTAATGAGTACCCGGCGGCTGGCTCATGTTTTGAGGTGGAAGTCTGCCACCATACCGGGTCCTATACCCGGTTAGAATTGGAAGAAAGGAAAGACCGAGGAGCACCCTTTAATTCGACATTTCCTTTTTTATTATCTCAAAAAAAAATAACTACCAAGTTATACACGATTCAAACTTCCAATTTTTAAACTTCTTGCATACAATATTAGTTGCTCTATAGTGTAGCTATCTATTACCGCTTGAATTTAATGTTAACATATACATCCTTTTGATAGTAGCAGCACACAATTAATTGCTTATTCCCGTTACACGCACATATACATTTTATATTGCAACAATGAAAATATTTACAACGTATTTTCCCTATTGTAATGAATTGATTTTATTGTACATACTATCGATGAGATAAACATGTCGGGGGAAGTTCCTTATATATAAAAAATTTGATTACGAAAGTTGATTTTCATTTTTATTAATTTAAAGTGATTTAATGAAGATATATAATTTAATAAAAACATGCAGGAAGAAAAATTTAAAAAAGAAAGGTTACTTACCCCAAAGTTCCTACTACGAGCGCTCGTGTTCGGGGCGGGGAAGCCTGAAACTGGATCATTATTTTATTCCTTTTTAAAAAATTTAGATTTAATCTATGTAAATTAAAACTCCGCGATTTTTTCGATCTCTACTGATCTCTTGCGGCGGTCAACAAATCGTCTCCGACACGTTTTACGTATGATTAAGACAACAAATTAGTTACAGTGTTCCACGTGAACTGAAAGTAAGGTTGATTGAAAAGTAACTGGTTGCTGTTCCGAACTCCGCTTTGCAACGATTTGGTTTCCGATACTTGAGTTGCTTCCGAAATTTGCATGAATTTGTTTCAATGCTTTTTCTGATTGTCGAGGACCAGAGGATGATACGAAAGATACATAGGCGAATAGATTCGCGCTTCCAAACTCGATATCTCGCACTTTGCTGCCCACACGAAAAAGTGATTTTCATCGATGGGAAATTGAATGGGAACGAGAGAAAATTTATCGGAAGATGACCGGAGCAACTATATTTATGCACCAAATTCACTGTTATTCCCGTTACAATTGCGAATTCTGCGGCACTGAACTTTGGGATTATGTTTTACTGCTGCAGATCTTACAGATACTTTCTGCGAAAACCTCTGAAGATTCACCGAGAAATATATGAATGGCGTGCACTGCTTAGGTCGCGACTTCTTAGTTTTCACACGAACTTCGACTATCTCGAATTATTCGGCAAATTACTTGGCATAGGAAATAATCACAAATCCTAAAATATATGCAATGGCGGGTTACGGTTTGATGTTTTTTAAGGGCGACGACACGCACGCACACACGGGACGTCAACCAGACTTTTTGATCCCATATATTCCGACGGCTTTCCGACCACCCAACGGGTTTTATTCAAAGAGATATTTTTGTCCACAAAGGTTTCACAAGATTTGTTTATTGTGGGTTTTAGACGGGCCACGTGACAATTCTCCGCGAATACGACCATCTCACTCAAAGCTTGTCGCCGTACCCCCTAAAATCTCTTGGCGACAGCACCAGCAACACAAGCAAATGCCACTCCCGCTATCGCCACCGCTATCGCTGGCATTCAATTTTTCCAACCAATATTCAGCATCTTGTTTATTCACTGGACATGTTGTACGTATTGAATGAATGCTGAATGCAGTTTGTTTTGCTATGAGGAAAAATGTTGTCTGCTCGATACTATTAGGTCATTTGCTGTTTTGTTGGTGTGTGTTTTGACCAACCAGAAAAAGAAATATGTTGCCCTAAACTATGCATCATTTTGTTTATTTAAATTTAGTTATTTCTTTATATTTGATTTTATATCGCTTATCTTCGTATATTGCTACTTTGTTGTAATGCTCGTAGGTTTTATTGCCCAAACCAAATACCTTCTTCGGTAAAAATGATTTGCTAGCATGATACAATAATTTCGTGTAAATAATTTACGAAACATTTTTAAGCTAATAATTTAACGGCTAGCTATATAAGCAAGACTTTATCTTAAAATATCACAATGAAGTAGTAACATTATTTAACAATGCTACGAGTACTGTGGGGTTGGGGTTAGAAAAGACTGCAAAATCTCTACGAAACTTCCGAAAACGGATAATTAACTCTACCGAATTTCGCGTTTGACGCAAAAGACTTCATTATGTTAGGGAGAGGTACAGATTATTCTATTTTTATTCAAAACTCTCGCAATTCATTGTACTATACTGTTCATAGGATTGTATAGTGATGAGCATATTGCTTAGAGGATTGAATTTCATGAACCTGGTTCTTGGATTCCCGTCTAAATTGTATAACAGCCGATTATTCCGCCAGTCCCATATTTTCACGTCTTTTCTAATAGAATAAGCAACGAAATCATGTATCGGATGGAAGCATATCGAAGGAATGATGTTGCCAAATTCGGTTTGATTTCCATAGAACTCTTGCACGCTGGCTTTTTGATCCTTACCTGCTCGATTACTACAGGGCAGCTAATTTTCTCGCGATCCCAAGGCGATGCGGATTGCGAAAAAGGAGCTGAAGGATCTTTCATTATAGCATGGGTTGTCTTCGGCGTCGGAACAAGGAGTGACGAACAATAAAAGAAAACAAAGTTGACAGGCGGATGGACTGACACGTGTGTTTATGTTTTGCCGGAAGTATACAACCCTTGCGCGTTTTTGAAAATGTTTGCGGACGGACAAAACAGACGTGGCTAATTATCTATCGGCGCGGGTCTTTCGCGTGGTATATTCCCACTTCTTTTCCCGATGGATCCGTTATCAGGTAACGGTTAGGTCGCATTACCTTCTTTATGCGGCATTTCAAGAATCGCCTGTCCAGCTTGGCGTTGTAATGCCCCGCGGCGTCACTTTGGCGGAAATTGCGCCGGAAAACTTCATCTCCTTCTTTGAAATTGGAGGATCGTGACCTGAGATTGTACTGCGCCTCATTTGCACGTCCCGCGGCCTTTAATCTTCCGTCCAATTTGTTGGCGGAGGTCTCCTAAACGTTCGTGGGGCTCCAGCGCAACGACGGGGTCTCCCAAACACTTTAATTGCCGTAACAGCCGGTATGATTTACCGTGGCAAATCATGTGCTGTCCAAAGGCGGCAAAGTAAGGTGCGACACCGGTGACGGGATGATACGAGGATCGCAGGGCGCATGTGATGGCGGACAATCGCCGATCCCAATCTTTTTGAGATGGGTGGACGTAGGAACGGATCGCGGCCAATAGGGTGCAGTTCAATCGTTCGGAGGCATTAGACTGAGGAGAGTAGATGGGCGTCAGTTGGTGTTCAACGCCATAGTGCTCGAGTAGGCCCTTAAACTGCCGAGACCGGAACTGTACTCCGTTGTCCGAGTACACACTCTCTGGAACCCCGAACACATGGAATACCCGGCTCACTAAGAATTTCACGATAGATGGAGTGTTGAATTTACGGATAGGTTCCACCAGTGGGAATTTCGAGAGCTGGTCTAGAACGACTATAGCTCCGATATGTCCCATGGATGACCGAGGATACGGACCGAGTAGATCGATGTATAGACGTTGAAATACGCGTTCTGGAACGTTGAGTTGACCCATAGGAGGTCGAAGAGGCTGGTTGGGCGCTTTAGTGCCTTTACAGGTCTCACAGGCGCTCACGTAGTCTTTGACCTGGGATGTCATTTTAGGCCAAAAGAAGTATTTCTTGAGTCGCCGTAACGTCCGACCGTAACCTCCATGGGCACTTAAAGGATGGTCATGTGCGCGGAGGATCAGATGTTGTGTCATTTCCTCCGGTACCCAGAGTTTTCAGGACTCTTCTTCCTGCCATGGATCACCAGTGGCGTATTCATTTCGTCTATACACGTAGCCATCTATTACTTTCAAATCAGGCAGCTGTGATTGTTGGGTCGCGATGGTTTGCCTCAACTCTTTGTAGCTGTCTGATTCGAAATGTGGGCTGTCCAAATCTATCTCGATGGGGTCCTCGTCATTTATTGTCAATTCGGCTCCCTCTGGGGAAAACATCCGTGGGAGAGTGTCGGGTACGATGTTCTGGGTCCCTTTCCGATGTTTGATGGAAAACTTGAACCCTTGCAGTTTAAGAGCCCATCTTGCTAGGCGTCCATGTAAATCTGCCTGGTTCATCAACCATTGTAGCGAAGCGTGGTCCGTGATGATCTCGAATTGGTGGCCCTCGATATAAGCCCGGAATTTCTTCACAGCCATTACCGCTGCCAAACATCCCTGCTCGGACACAGTATAGTTTCTTTGGGCCGAGTTCAGCTTATTGGACATGAAGGCGATGGGAGCTTCCTCTCCCTCTTCGGTCAATTGCACCAGCACGGCTCCAACTCCATGTTGACTTGCGTCACAATGAATGGAGAAGGGCTTAGTGAAGTCGGGGCTGTGCAAGACCGGAGCTGATGTGAGGGACTATTTTAGCTCTTCAAATGCCTTTCGGCTGAGTTCGGTCCAAATAAACTTCCCTTTCCGCAGCATGTCTGACAGGGGCGCTGAAACTGTTGCATAATTCTGAACAAACCTTCGGTACCAACCGCACACACCAAGGAAACGTCGTAGCTGCTTAACTGTTTTTGGTAAGGGGAACTCATCAATCGCACGAGTTTTGTCTGGATCCGTTTTGATAGTGCCATGTCCTATGACATGCCCTAGGTATCGGACTTCTTTCATGATAAACTTACTTTTCTGTACGTTGATGGTGAGTCTCGCCTTACTGATGTGCAGGGCTACTTCTTGTAGGATTAGGAGGTGTTGGTCGAACGTTTCCGTGATGAGTAACAGATCATCCAGGTACACGAACACTTGGTGTTTCAGGTGAGGTGGGATGACCTTGTCCATCAGCCGAGTCATCGCTTGCGGTGCGTTACACAGGCCAAAGGGCATTATGACGAACACTGTGAAGGCGGTCTTATCCCTCGACCCCTCATCGAGTGGAATTTGCCAGAAGGCGTCTTTTAGGTCGAGACTGGTAATATAATTGGCTTTCGGCAGTCTCCCTAGTATTCCATCGATGAGTGGAAGAGGGTAAGCGTCCTTGATGGTCACCGCGTTTACCTTACGGGCATCTAGACAAAGGCGGACTTTACCTGGCTTCACTACCAAGGTTACCGGTGATGACCAGGCACTTTGGGACTCCTCTATAGCCCCCAACTCGAGCATCCTATCCAGTTCAGCATACACCAACTTCTCCATGGCCGGTGAGATGGCATAGTGTCTCTGCTTAATCAGCTTACTATCGCCAACGTCGATGGCGTGTGAGACTAGAGTGGTGCGGCCAAGGCTTTGAGTAGCGTAAGATGGAAAAGCAGCGATGGATGCTTCCAGGCGTTGCCGTTGGTTAGGCGTCAGTTCATGCCTATCGGGAATAGAAGTGAGTTCGTTGACATATCTGGTATTCGAAGACAAATCTGTGAAGAAATTGGAGGCCAGTCCAAAGTGAAGGACGAAATCGACGCCAAGGTACACATTCTGAGTCAAAGACGGGATAATGTAGAAAGTAATATCCTTCGTCTGACCCTGAACGTCACGAGTGTGGTTAGTTTACCTCGTATAGGGTGTTTGGTGCCATCAGTTGTACTGATTTCAGTGCGCCAGGGCTTAATCAAGGTAGGATATTCATGGAGCACCTTCGAGCCAAAGCTCGAGGCAAGACAACTGATACTGGCACCCGTGTCGATCAATGCAAACACGGTTTCGCCCAACACTTTAATTGGATGATAAGGTCTGATCTCATTCTCAGCAACCTCCGAGATGTTACAAGATTTTAGGGTTTGACGGCAGGTGCGCACTCTCTTGCGGAAATTTCGCCAACGATGGGTTGACCATTTTGTCTTGCGCAGGCGGGAAGTGACTTCTTCGGAAGCAAATATTCGATCTCGAGCCACCCGGTATTCCTGCAGTCGAACAGGATAAGGTTTAAGAATGCGTATTTGAGGCTGCCGGGGTTCTTCTGGCAGTGACTGCGGTGGTCGCTTTAATATTGTCGTTGGCGAGGTCTCCGGAAGAGAGTGAACATCCGCAGTCATAGTGGTTATGGCTGGTGGGTTAACGTCAGGGTTACTGGGGTGAGCAGGTGGCTGAGGAGCTACTGCGGGGGCTTCGAGTACCGCTGAGGTGGTCGGGTACTCTTTCGGCCGTTTGTTTGTGCGGCACATTCAGGGCGATCCGGAAAGTAAGTGTCCGGCTTACCGCAACCGTAGCAGAAAACCTTACGCTCTGCTTGACATGAAATAAACCAGTGTCCGGTTTGATTGCAATTCCAGCAGGTCGTAAGGCTTCCCACCACTGCTACAGCAAGCTGGTCCCGGTCCATATCTTCCTCCAGATCTATGATGGTATAATCTGGGGCCACTTCCGCGATTCCTCGCCGAGGACCCGTCCTAGCTAGTAAGTAGGGCCGGTCCCGGAGGTCTTCCTCAAACCCTTCCAGGCGACGCACAGTCCTCAGCAGTGCCTCCATACTCTGCGGATCGGAGCTCACGATATGGCGACAAAGCTCCAGCCTTAGATTGCGCTTTAGCAACCGCAGCAATTGGGTAGGAGACATCGGCTCTGACAACTGGTCATTCAGCCGAAGGATATCGGCCTGATATTGATGGAAAGACTCGTCTGGACGCTGCCATCTAGCATGAATCTTGTCCAGTACCAATTCGTCCATATCTACCGTAGGGTATTCCATGCGGGGTATTGATGGCCCCACCATCAATACACCGTGACCAGTGTATTGATGGTGGGGCCGAACGTATTCGCCAATATGACTCAAGTGCTGCTCCCTTAAGCAGCATTGGCAAATATCCTGCCAGCGCCATGTGGTCTCCTGCTAACATTTGCTCAATCAGCGACTTCACCCGACCAATGAAAACCTCCACAGTTATGGTGTTGGGTTCCCCGCTGAAATGCAGATTCCAGCCCTGGATGATGCTGAGAATCTGCGTCGGCTTCATCCGATACGTGGCGTGTGGATGGATGCGTTGGTCCGGCGGAACCACTGGAGCCTGAGTTATTGGCGGTGCTTGGCTCAGTTGGGGCCATTACACTGGAGCCAACGGATTCATTGCCACACCGGGCCCGATTCGTTCGTGATCGCGCCGCGAGTCTACCGGAAAATCCCATGGATTTAGGTCCGAATCCCACATCGGAGGCGTTCTTGGCCGACGTGGTACTGGATTCTCCTTCTGGCTTTCCAGTGAGGCTACCCAGGTGGTCAGGTCCTGCATGAGCACCAATAAGTCTTGTAGGACGGTCACCTCCACAGCCACGGTGGGTCTCGGCCCATCCGCAGGCGGCACTGCTTCGGCTCGGTAGTCTTCCTCTCGTGCACCCATTGTCGTGGATGGAAGGGGTCCGCTTTTGGGCACTGTTCCACTTGCGCTGGAGGACTGAGGTCGTTCAGTTGCTGGCTGTGTGGATTCTAAAGGCTGACGACAGAGCGGGCACGTGGATGAGGTTTGCCGCAGTTGGACCAAACACAGCTGGTGTAGCCTGTGTCCACACTGCAAACTCTGACTGGCAAGTTCATCCATGTCCTCATGACATATGGAGCACAAGAGCGCTGGTCCGGCATCTGACCTCAACTTCCTCCTCTCGGGCGTGCGTTTGGTGGGCATGCTAAACAAAATCTATTTTTTCAAATAAAATTTAAACTATAACTATCTATAATTAATGAAAAAAATGTGGAAAAAAATAATGTAAGGTAGAATATATATAGCTTCCAAGTGGCCGTCAGTGGCGAACTATAAAAGTACCTCACAAAAAAAAAACAAAAGGTATGAAAAGTTTAATGGGTTATCAAAAAACTAATCGGTCTTTCCATTCTGTCCTTCTTCCCTAGTATGGACACCAATGGAACAATTCTTCTGTAGCGTTTCAGGGACTACTCTCTTGCGGCACCATGAGAATCTGGGTTCAGAAGTGCTCCCTCATCCGCAAGTTTTTACAAGTTACAACTTGTCAGCCCAGGGTTGAATTCTGATCCACAAGCAGCGCGTGTCTTGTCATGGATAGTCATGGATTAGCTAATCAGCCAATCACATGAAATCAAAATCCATGTAATGTAAGACACTCAGGCACCGCTGGTTTGGGGAGCGGATCAGAATCCTCTGCAAAATGGATGTTGAAAAAATAACTTCCGAATGCAAATAGGGACTCTAATATCATTTGGCCTTGCTAGTCATACAATGGTGGTAAACCACCAAAGTACAAATCAAAAGCAGGACCAAACGATATTGATGTCCAAAGACAACACACGTCCGGATGTTATTAGAATTGCTGGGGCACGATTAGTGCCAAAGCTCTCAGGAGTTACCTACCCGCCAATATTCTTGACACCTTGTGGGGACACCTAGAGACGATGGAATGTCTCGTGCTGACGACTGATGATACAGCCGGGCTTTTCGGGCCCCACGTTGGGTGCCGTTGGTAGTGATTTTGGGTAAGTTCAAAATGTCCGTAAAGGACTGCAGCGATGTTCTGCTGCCTCGGCAGAAGAAGATGGAGATATCTGCCGAGAATGCCCTCGTCTGGAGACGCGTGAATGCGCTGGCAGGCTAGCATTGTGGTGTCGTGGGGCGGGTTGATTTCCCCAGCACAAGGACCCACTACAAAAAAATGTCGCACTCACGAATTTCTTGTGGTCAAACTAAAACGAGGCGACCGAAGTCGCAAAAAGTGTAGGTGACTACACCGAGAGAAAAAGGACTTGTTCCGAGAACAAGTGGAACATGTGAAAAGGTGCGGACTTAGGGTAACTTCGTCGTTACCCAACAAAGCTTATGGCCCACAAATGGGAGAAGGGCAACCGAGTAGTGATGGAGCCCCTTTGCACCCACCCAACCGGATTTAAATCCATATTTGTTGCAGTGGGCAGGTATTCCTCTTCTGAGTGGAAAACTCATACAACTTGACTTGTATAAGCTTTCCCATCAGAAGAGGAGTACCCCGGTGACCAATTTATGCCATAGAAATATGCGATTCGATTGCATAACTCTATGTCATAAAGAAGCACTCTGCTTGGGCCACTCAACCCGCGACGTCTCCTGAAACAAAAGAAGGATTAATGAGTACCCGGCGGCTGGCTCATGTTTTGAGGTGGAAGTCTGCCACCATACCGGGTCCTATACCCGGTTAGAATTGGAAGAAAGGAAAGACCGAGGAGTATCCTTTAATTCGACATTTCCTTTTTTATTATCTCAAAAAAAATAACTACCAAGTTATACACGATTCAAACTTCCAATTTTTAAACTTCTTGCATACAATATTAGTTGCTCTATAGTGTAGCTATCTATTACCGCTTGAATTTAATGTTAACATATACATCCTTTTGAAAGTAGTAGCACACAATTAATTGCTTATTCCCGTTACACGCACATATACATTTTATATTGCAACAATGAAAATATTTACAACGTATTTTCCCTATTGTAATGAATTGATTATATTGTACATACTATCGATGAGGTAAACATGTCGGGGGAAGTTCCTTATATATAAAAAATTTGATTACGAAAGTTGATTTTCATTTTTATTAATTTAAAGTTATTTAATGAAGACATATAATTTAATAAAAACATGCAGGAAGAAAAATTTAAAAAAAGAAAGGGTTGTTACCCCAAACCTCCTACTACGAGCGCTCGTGTTCGGGGCGGGGAAGCCTGAAACTGGATCATTATTTTATTCCTTTTTAAAAAATTTAGATTTAATCTATGTAAATTAAAACTCCGCGATTTTTTCGATCTCTACTGATCTCTTGCGGCGGTCAACAAATCGTCTCCGACACGTTTTACGTATGATTAAGACAAAAAATTAGTTACAGTGTTCCACGTGAACTGAAAGTAAGGTTGATTGAAAAGTAACTGGTGCTGTTCCGAACTCCGCTTCGCAACGATTTGGTTTCCGATACTTGAGTTGCTTCCGAAATTTGCATGAATTTGTTTCAATGCTTTTTCCGATTGTCGAGGTGTTGCGAGTGAACACATAAATATACTCGGATACATTCCCGCTTCATAACTGCAATAGTAGCGAGCAAACAACACCTATGTACTCGCACTTCGCAAATGAAAATTAGCCATGGAAACACATGCGCAAGTAAAGAAGCGAGCAGTTAAGTGAGCGAGAAAGTTCAACCCGCAATGATATTCACATCGTGAACGAACGGGCTGCTTCGAAGAGGGGTAAGCGGAAAGGAAAACCGAAAGTTCCGGCATAAACACTTTTTCGCTCAATGTCCCCAGTTTCACTATTTTACCTCAAGAGACCTTGAGAAAGCGGAAAGCTTAAACTGAAAGCACTCTTTTGAAGTCGAAAGCTTAAGTGTAAAACACTCTTTCGCTCAATTTCCCCAGTTTCGCATATTCACCAGCCGAGCAAGCGAGACGAAGCGGCGAGGAAAAACTTTCGTGGAACGAGAGCGCACGTGTTCGGCTACTCAGCACCTTTAAGGAGAATTTAGGTTGAAAGCTCACGAAAGAATGGTATTTAATGTTCTTGGGCAGTCTTATACCAGGGAGTCTTACTCAAATCCAAAAGGGAGCGTGCTGCTACCCAGTTGTCATTTAGACGGTTAAAGTATTCGCGATTTAAAGTTCAGCCGAAGATATCGTCCAGTGTTCAAAGAAGTGGTGAGGGGTGAGGTGTTGGCTTGCGCCGCGATCCTCAATCGGCCTTCTGGCGTTCCACGCCGTATGGCCACCCCGAACCATTAACACGTCCACTTGATTCCCTGCAGGCTCAACATTGATATGTCTCCAATAATGTAATATGTAAAATGTAACGTTAAAAAAATATGAACAGAGAAAATAAAATAATTAATAAAATAATCTTTTTGCCTTGGTTGATTTAGTGAAAATGGACAGCGTAGCAGGTAAGTGTGTTACAGTGAGTTCTTTCCCCGGGAGCCTTGATGATGTATATAGGATACACATCAAATGAGCTCCCAGTTCATACCAGTATACATAGGGTATACTGGTTTGTAACAAAATTGGCGCAGCCGGTAGGATATCGGTTTTGCAGAGACCACAGTGTAGTGCGCTGTATAGCAAATTTAAATGGGCTGAAAAATCTATTCACCCAGCCGGTATCTCAAACCATTCAACTCCTGTAAGACACCATTGCTACTCATACTGTACATCAAACTAGATCAGCCTTCCTAAAAAAAAAAATCAAATAATAATTTTAATCATTTAAAAAACAAAAATATAATATCAACACCCCCACATCATAATAATGCTACTCATACAGTGCATAAAACTAAATCAACCTTCTTAAGACAAAAAAAAATCAAATAATTATTTCAATCATTTAAATAACAAAAAGAAAGTATGAATATCCAAACATAATATTATTGATCAAACTAAACTAGTTTCCTTAAAAAAAAATAATCATGTTTATCGTTAAAATAACAAAAATATAATATCAGTTTAACGCTACCCATACTGGTCATCTACCCAGATCAGCCTTTAATCGAAACAAATAATTATATTGATCATTTTAATAACTAAAACATAATATCAACATTCAAATATAATATTATTTCTACTCATAATATCCATCAAATACGACCAGTCCCAAAATCAAATAGTCATCTTGAACATTTAATTCTTCATTCATTTACTCCCTCATTCATATATCTTAAATTTCATTTTTCTTGTCTGAAGATCATTCAAACTAACTCCTAACTCATTCAAACCCAACGTACAATTTATAGAAGATATAAAGTTTCAATAAACTAACATGTAAAACACAAAACATTACAAGTAAATACTAAACACAATTAAGCAAAACGAAAACTTAATAGCGAGCAAACAAACGCGTGCCCATTGTTATCGAAATATGATTCCACTTATCACTCCAACTGCTTGGACAGTACGCGTACCCACATGCATACTAAAGTCTTATCTCTTGAATTGAATGAGCATTCGAATTATCTGAAGCACAATTAAAAGAGCAAACAAAAACAAACATTTAACTTCAAATTAAATAGATAGACATCTGGGCAATAATTTTGAAACATTTGAGACATAAATAAACGGCGCTAAATAAATATAAAAAAATAATTTACATGAGAACGGCAATTTCCCAACGCAAATAAACATGAAACTAAGTTAATTTCAAGTTACACTGAAACAATTTAAATATGGGAACTTTGAAACAACAGAATGTTAGTTATCAGAACAATACAACAATGCAAACGATTTTAACCCAAAACCAATTATCTCTTTCAAATTCCGCTATAATTTACTCTCAAATCAACAAATTTACATCCAGCACTAAATGTGCCATTTCACAATGTTAGCAGTAAGGAAACGGAAAAAGTGGCAGTCAAGTCGGTAAACACCGGCATTACCCCAAACCAAAATTATCAGCAGACACGCTTTTTCTATGTCTAATTTGCACAATCACTGGAATGAAAACCAGTAGATTTAACAACAGCTTCTGAGCCGTTGACATAAGCTGTCGACGGACACGCTATTTTTAGTTATAAGTCCCTAAAGAAACAAATAATAGCCTCTGAGCTGCCCGACTTTAATTTTGGGCAGACACGCTACATTTAGTATTAAGTCATATGCAAAACAGACATCGATTTACCATCCAGTCATAGCCTCTGAGCTGTTGATCCAAAATGGTTTGCAAATACGCTTTTAACCAAGTATCCTTTAAAGAGGCCACTACGTTTCCTTGCAAAATAAATACATTATAACAGCCAACTACTTAAAAAAGTCACCAATAAAACTCCTGTGGAAAGCGCAAGATAATTCAAAAACCCACCTATTTCCCACCCTTTTACTTTACATATGGCAACGATATCAAATTGCGTCTTAGAATGCTATGATATATACTTTAAGATCGATGTCAAAAATTTTATAAACGGCTGATGAAGTGACCTCGCACGGCACTGTACTGTCTTCCAGCAAGGTCTAGGACAGCATTATGCCAAACTAACTAGACACGCACTAGGGAAAAATTAGACGGAACACATATAGTGTCCTGAAGGAAGGCCGAAACTATATGTTCCCAAGCCCATCATATAGTGATAGTGTCGCTTCGACCATCTTTTATAATGATTGTTCTCGCAAGAAATTTTCATCGAAGTATTTCTGTTTAACAATTCACTAAAATCAATAAAAGTATATACCAAAACTTTTAAGCTTACAAACGCTCTTTCTAATTTCAATATCAGAAAAAGATCAATTTAATTTACATTAACTCATTAAACATTTCTAAACTTAATAAAAACCTTCATGATAAATTGTAGATTCCGTTTATAAATAATCCATAACTATTTACACATACTGCTGAATACATTTCTAATAACACTCCCTTTCTACCACCACAAACGGATAAAAAAGTATGTAGTAGACAACTTAAGCCAATTAAACGACAATTAAATGCATATACCTCAAAAGCTCTTCCTCCTACATAATCGCATAGCATAGATGAACTAAAAGCTCTGCCCACTACGAAATGCATTAAGCCGACTTAATTAAAAACAGATGCTCTTCAAGGCAATTACCAGCCAACCACGAATTAGTACATACATATCATATACGAGTACTTCACATACTTTCTAGCAATCAGCGCATGTGAAAGCTACAATACATCGCTTCATTCAATTTTCTCATGCGTCATTGCAGAAGCAATGTTAATCATATCTTCAAAGCTCGTTAGCGGCGAGCAAAAACAATCACATAAATCTTCAATCCATGACTCCCACTCCCATTAACAACATTGATTGATTTATCACACACATTATATCGCACCCTATAAAGCCAAGAAAGCTTATACTAAAGTCTTGGGAATACAACAACAACGACTCCCAAGCTACATAAATGGAAAGCTATTCTCTCGGCAAATCTTCTTCCGAAGCGAAGCAATGCCCGAACGTAACGATCGTGGGAAATTTTCATTCCCCTTTTACATATTAACTCGTTCCCAATAAATAGCCGCTAAAGCTTTAACAATATATCCTATTGAAACTTCCCTACTAACCTATTCGCACAATACATAATTTAACAAAATGCTAGCAGAAGCTTACATATAGAACTTTTGTTATAGCATTTTAAAGAAAGTAATTTAATAGAATATTAATAAACCATGAATAGAATAAAAAACGAATTTCTTTGCAAATTTAAACTATTTTGAAAGCCGTCCACATTAAATCCTCACTAACGCTAACTGTTATAATTTACTAAAACCTGTACTAAACAAATAGTAACACCCTAATACGAGTAATAACCACTAACCAAAAGCAACATCGAATTAATTAGTAATTAAAATATTTGAATATACGCAAGAGAACTTTAATACTATTTGAAAGAAATGAAGAAATTAAAAGCCAAAAAATATACGAGTAGAATAAAAATTCCAAGATGATAAGTAAGAGAAAACCATTAACTTCCAAATATAAAAAAAGATCGGCATTGAATATAAATCTTAAAAGAAGTTGTAACCATATTATTAAGTAAAACCAATTAAAAGAAGAAATTGTAGTACGCTATTTTTCAATTGTAAAATAATAGTTTATTGTCAAGAAAAAACAATTTAGGGTCGGAAAATATGTTCAGTATGGTTCTCAATATTATAGTAAAACGAAATAATTTATAATCCTGTAATTTACGACAGAAGCAAATTTAACACTATTCCATTATTGCATAGAATCAAATGAAATAGTAACATCTTAATGTTTGAAGCAAACAAATTATTAAACCAAACAGGATCTTAGCTCATTGTATCCAAAGAAATACTCAAGCATCATTACAGTTACTTATGATTAAATCAAACAAAACATTGTATGAAATCAAACTACAAATTATTAATTTATAATTGTAGTAGTTTATGAAAGCAACATGGATATGTAATACTTATTAATTAGCATTAACTCAAGGTACCAAACAGAATAGGAAAATATGATACATAATTGTATAAAATCAAATCTTAACTTAGTAATTTTTGATTGTAGTAATTTGCAAATACAACACTGACATTTAATACATATCAATTAGCATCAACTTATGGTACCGAACGAAATATTATTATATTAATTTATGATTCAATCAAACAAAACATTGTATAGTATCAAACCAAATATTAACTCATTAATTCATAAATGTGGAAACTTACAATTCTAACGTTGACTTGTAACAACATATTGAGTAACGTCAATTGGATAGAATTATAACATTGGCGCGTTAGCATCTAGTAAATTACGCATAAATCAGCAGCAAAACAACGGTTAATAATAAGTTGGGAGAAGTACAGTGGACAATACCAATGGCGATAACAGCGCGAGATATAAGTACGAATGATTTGCACAAAAGGGAATGTAGCGAGACTCAACCAACAACAAAAATTGCGAAAAACCAAGAGTGAGCGTAATCTATTGGGGTACATTAAGTAATCCAGATCACCGGAGTAGAGCGACGATTTATTGTACTCTCCAAGTACACTAAATCCTTTTTTCAACTGCCGGAGGAATGTTGCGAGTGAACACATAAAACATGCTCGGATATATTCCCGCTCCATAACTGCAATAGTAGCGAGCAAACAACACCTATGTACTCGCACTTCGCCAATGAAAATTAGCCAGGGAAACACATGCGCAAGTAAATAAGCGAGCAGTTAAGTGAACGAGAAAGTTCAACCCGCAACGATATTCACATCGTGAACGAACGGGGTGCTTCGAAGAGAGGTAAGCGGAAAGGAAAACCGAAAGTTACGGCATAAACACTTTTTCGCTCAATGTCCCCAGTTTCACTATTTTACCTCAAGATATCTTGGGAATGCCGAAAGCTTAAACTGAAAGCACTCTTTTGAAGTCGAAAGCTTAAGTGAAAAACACTCTTTCGCTCAATTTCCCCGGTTTCGCATATTCACCAGCCGAGCAAGCGAGACGAAGCGGCGAGGAAAAACTTTCGTGGAACGAGAGCGCACGTGTTCGGCTACTCAGCACATTTAAAGAGAATTTAGGTTGAAAGCTCACGAAAGAATGGTATTTAATGTTCTTGGGCAGTCTTATACCAGGGAGTCTTATTTAAATCCAAAAGGGAGCGTGCTGCTACCCAGTTGTCATTTAGACGGTTAAAGTATTCGCGATTTAAAGTTCAGCCGAAGATATCGTCCAGTGTTCAAAGAAGTGGTGAGGGGTGAGGTGTTGGCTTGCGCCGCGATCCTCAATCGGCCTTCTGGCGTTCCACGCCGTATGACCACCCCGAACCATTAACACGTCCACTTGATTCCCTGCAGGCTCAACATTGATATGTCTCCAATAATGTAATATGTAAAATGTAACGTTAAAAAAAATATGAACAGAGAAAATAAAATAATTAATAAAATAATCTTTTTGCCTTGGTTGATTTAGTGAAAATGGACAGAGTAGCAGGTAAGTGGTGTTACAGTGAGTTCTTTCCCCGGAAGCCTTGATGATGTATATAGGATACACATCAAATGAGCTCCCAGTTCATACCAGTATACATAGGGTATACT
This sequence comes from Odontomyia ornata, assembly GCA_963969285.1. NCBI lineage: Eukaryota > Metazoa > Arthropoda > Insecta > Diptera > Stratiomyidae > Odontomyia > Odontomyia ornata. The sequence goes on along the minus strand of OZ017740.1, from coordinate 173,970,998 downwards.
GGTTTGTAACAGAGGACCAAAGGATGATACGAAAGATACATAGGCGAATAGATTCGCGCTTCCAAACTCGATATCTCGCACTTTGCTGCCCACACGGAAAAGTGATTTTCATCGATGGGAAATTGAATGGGAACGAGAGAAAATTTATCGGAAGATGACCGGAGCAACTATATTTATGCACCAAATTCACTGTTATTCCCGTTACAATTGCGAATTCTGCGGCACTGAACTTTGGGATTATGTTTTACTGCTGTAGATCTTACAGATACTTTCTGCTAAAACCTCTGAAGATTCACCGAGAAATATGTGAATGGCGTGCACTGCATAGGTCACGACTTCCTAGTTTTCACACGAATTTCGACTATCTCGAATTATTCGGCAAATTACTTGGCATAGGAAATAATCACAAATCCTAAAATATATGCAATGGCGGGTTACGGGTTGATGCTTTTTTAAGGGCGACGACACATACGCACACACGGGACGTCAACCAGACTTTTTGATCCCATATATTTCGACGGCTTTCCGACCACCCAACGGGTTTTATTCAAAGAGATATTCTTGTCCACAAAGGTTTGAAACGTTCGCACAAAATAATACATGGGAAATCCGCGCTTATAACATTTCACAAGATTTGTTTATTGTGGGTTTTAGACGGGCCACGTGACAATTCTCCGCGGATACGACCACCTCACTCAAAGCTTGTCGCCGGACCCCCTAAAATCTCTTGGCGACAGCACCAGCAACACAAGCAAATGCCACTCCCGCTATCGCCACCGCTATCGCCACCGCTATCGCTGGCATTCAATTTTTCCAACCAATATTCAGCATCTTGTTTATTCACTGGACATGTTGTACGTATTGAATGAATGCTGAATGCAGTTTGTTTTGCTATGAGGAAAAATGTTGTCTGCTCGATACTATTAGGTCATTTGCTGTTTTGTTGGTGTGTGTTTTGACCAACCAGAAAAAGAAATATGTTGCCCTAAACTATGCATCATTTTGTTTATTTAAATTTAGTTATTTCTTTATATTTGATTTTATATCGCTTATCTACGTATATTGCTACTTTGTTGTAATGCTCGTAGGTTTTATTGCCCAAACCAAATACCTTCTTCGGTAAAAATGATTTGCTAGCATGATACAATAATTTCGTGTAAATAATTTACGAAACATTTTTAAGCTAATAATTTAACGGCTAGCTATATAAGCAAGACTTTATCTTAAAATATCACAATGAAGCAGTAAAATTATTTAACAAGCTACGAGTACTGTGGGGTTGGGGTTAGAAAAGACTGCAAAATCTCCACGAAACTTCCGAAAACGGATAGTTAACTCTACGGAATTTCGCGTTTGACGCAAAAGACTTCATTATGCTAGGGAGAGGTACAGATTATTCTATTTTTATTCAAAACTCTCACAATTCATTGTACTATACTGTTCATAGGATTGTATAGTGATGAGCATATTGTTTAGAGGATTGAATTTCATGAACCAAGTTCTTGGATTCCCCTCTAAATTGTATAACAGCCGATTATTTCACCAGTCCCATATTTTCACGTCTTTTCTAATAGAATAAGCAACGAAATCATGTATCAGATGGAAGCATATCAAAGGAATGATGTTGCCAAATTCGGTTTGATTTCCATAGAACTCTTGCACGCTGGCTTTTTGAACCTTACCTGCTCGATTACTACAGGGCAGCTAATTTTCTCGCGATCCCAAGGCGATGCGGATTGCAAAAAAGAGCTGAAGGATCTTTCATTATAGCATGGGTTGTCTTCGGCGTCAGAACAAGGAGTGACGAACAATAAAAGAAAACAAAGTTGACAGGCGGATGGACTGACACGTGTGTTTATGTTTTGCCAGAAGTATACAACCCTTGCGCGTTTTTGAAAATGTATGCGGACGGACAAAACAGATGTGGCTAATTATCTATCGGCGCGGGTCTTTCGCGTGGTATATCCCCACTTCTTTTCCCGATGGGTCCGTTATCAGGTAACGGTTAGGTCGCATTACCTTCTTTATGCGGCATTTTAAGAATCGCCTGTCCAGCTTGGCGTTGTAATGCCCCGCGGCGTCACTTTGGCGGAAATTGCGCCGGAAAACTTCATCTCCTTCTTTGAAATTGGAGGATCGTGACCTGAGATTGTACTGCGCCTCATTTGCACGTCCCGCGGCCTTTAATCTTCCGTCCGATTTGTTGGCGCAGGTCTCCTAAACGTTCGTGGGGCTCCAGCGTAACGACGGGGTCTCCCAAACACTTTAATTGCCGTAACAGCCGGTATGATTTACCGTGGCAAATCATGTGCTGTCCAAAGGCGGCAAAGTAAGGTGCGACACTGGTGACGGAATGATACGAGGATCGCAGGGCGCATGTGATGGCGGACAATCGCCGATCCCAATCTTTTTGAGATGGGTGGACGTAGGAACGGATCGCGGCCAATAGGGTGCAGTTCAATCGTTCGGTGGCGTTAGACTTAGGAGAATATATGGGCGTCAGTTGGTGTTCAACGCCATACTGCTCAAGTAGGCCCTTAAACTGCCGAGACCGGAACTGTACTCCGTTGTCCGAGTACAGACTCTCTGGAACCCTGAACACATGGAATACCCGGCTCACCAAAAATTTCACGATCGATGGAGTGTTGAATTTACGGATAGGTTCCACCAGTGGGAATTTTGAGAGCTGGTCTAGAACGACTATAGCTCCGATATGTCCCATGGATGACCGAGGATATGGACCGAGTAGATCTATGTATAGACGTTGGAATACGCATTCTGGAACATTGAGTTGACCCATAGGAGGTCGAAGAGGCTGGTTGGGCGCTTTAGTGCCTTTACAGGTCTCACAGGCGCTCACGTAGTCTTTGACCTGGGATGTCATTTTAGGCCAAAAGAAGTATTTTTTGAGTCGCCGTAACGTCCGACCGTAACCTCCGTGGGCACTTAAAGGATGGTCATGTGCGCGGAGGATCAGATGTTGTGTCATTTCCTCCGGTACCCAGAGTTTCCAGGACTCTTTTTCCTGCCATGGATCACCAGTGGCGTATTCATTTCGTCTATACACGTAGCCATCTATTACTTTCAAATCAGGCAGCTGCGATTGTTGGGTCGCGATGGTTTGCCTCAACTCTTTGTAGCTGTCTGATTCGAAATGTGGGCTGTCCAAATCTATCTCGATGGGGTCCTCGTCATTTATTGTCAATTCGGCTCCCTCTGGGGAAAACATCCGTGGGAGAGTGTCGGGTACGATGTTCTGGGTCCCTTTCCGATGTTTGATGGAAAACTTGAACCCTTGCAGTTTAAGAGCCCATCTTGCTAGGCGTCCATGTAAATCTGCCTGGTTCATCAACCATTGTAGCGAAGCGTGGTCCGTGATGATCTCGAATTGGTGGCCCTCGATATAAGCTCGGAATTTCTTCACAGCCATTACCGCTGCCAAACATTCCTGCTCGGACACAGTATAGTTTCTTTGGGCCGAGTTCAGCTTATTGGACATGAAGGCGATGGGAGCTTCCTCTCCCTCTTCGGTCAATTGCACCAGCACGGCTCCAACTCCATGTTGACTTGCGTCACAATGAATGGAGAAGGGCTTAGTGAAGTCGGGGCTGTGCAAGACCGGAGCTGATGTGAGGGACTATTTTAGCTCTTCAAGTGCCTTTCGGCTGAGTTCGGTCCAAATAAACTTCCCTTTCCGCAGCATGTCTGACAGGGGCGCTAAAACTGTTGCATAATTCCGAACAAACCTTCGGTACCAACCGCACACACCAAGGAAACGTCGTAGCTGCTTAACTGTTTTTGGTAAGGGGAACTCATCAATCGCACGAGTTTTGTCTGGATCCGTTTTGATAGTGCCATGTCCTATGACATGCCCTAGGTATCGGACTTCTTTCATGACAAACTTACTTTTCTGTACGTTGATGGTGAGTCTCGCCTTACTGATGTGCAGGGCTACTTCTTGTAGGAGTGGGAGGTGTTGGTCGAACGTTTCCGTGATGAGTAACAGATCATCCAGGTGCACGAACACTTGGTGTTTCAGGTGAGGTGGGATGACCTTGTCCATCAGCCGAGTCATCGTTTGCGGTGCGTTACACAGACCAAAGGGCATTATGACGAACACTGTGAAGGCGGTCTTATCCCTCGATCCCTCATCGAGTGGAATTTGCCAGAAGGCGTCTTTTAGGTCGAGACTGGTAATATAATTGGCTTTCGGCAGTCTCCCTAGTATTCCATCGATGAGTGAAAGAGAGTAAGCGTCCTTGATGGTCACCGCGTTTACCTTACGGGCATCTAGACAAAGGCGGACTTTACCTGGCTTCACTACCAAGGTTACCGGTGATGACCAGGCACTTTGGGGCTCCTCTATAGCCCCCAACTCGAGCATCCTATCCAGTTCAGCATACACCAACTTCTCCATGGCCGGTGAGATCGCATAGTGTCTCTGCTTAATCGGCTTACTATCGCCAACGTCGATGGCGTGTGAGACTAGGGTGTTGCGGCCAAGGCCTTGGGTAGCGTAAGATGGAAAAGCAGCGATGGATGCTTCCAGACGTTGCCGTTGGTTAGGCGTCAGTTCATGCCTATCGGGAATAGAAGTGAGTTCGTTGACATATCTGTTATTTGAAGACAAATCTGTGAATAAATCGGAGGCCAGTCCAAAGTGAAGGACGAAATCGACGCCAAGGTACACGTTCTGAGTCAAAGACGGGATAATGTAGAAAGTAATATCCTTCGTCTGACCCCTGAACGTTACGGGTGTGGTTAGTTTACCTCGTATAGGGTGTTTGGTGCCATCAGCTGTACTGATTTCAGTGCGCCAGGGCTTAATCAAGGTAGGATATTCATGGAGCACCTTCGAGCCAAAGCTCGAGGCAAGACAACTGATACTGGCACCCGTGTCGATCAATGCAAACACGGTTTCGCCCAACACTTTAATTGGATGATAAGGTCTGATCTCATTCTCAGCAACCTCCGAGATGTTACAAGATTTTAGGGTTTGACGGCAGGTGCGAACTCTCTTGCGGAAATTCCGCCAACGACGGGTTGACCATTTTGTCGTGCGCGGGCGGGAAGTGACTTCTTCGGAAGCAAATATTCGATCTCGAGCCACCCGATATTCCTGCAGTCGAACGTGATAAGGTTTAAGAATGCGTATTTGAGGCTGCTGGGGTTCTTCTGGCAGTGACTGTGGTGGTCGCTTTAATATTGTCGTTGGCGAGGTCTCCGGAAGAGAGTGAACATCCACAGTCATAGTGGTCATGGCTGGTGGGTTAACGTCAGGGTTATTGGAGTGAGCAGGTGGCTGAGGAGCTACTGCGGGGGCTTCGAGTACCGCTGAGGTGGTCGGGTACTCTTTCGGCCGTTTGTTTGCGCGGCACACTCAGGGCAATCCGGGAAGTAAGTGTCCGGCTTACCGCAACCGTAGCAGAAAACCTTACGCTCTGCTCGACATGAAATGAACCGGTGTCCGGTTTGATTGCAATTCCAGCAGGTCGTAAGGCTTCCCACCGCTGCTACAGCAAGCTGGTCTCGGTTCATATCTTCCTCCAGATCTATAGTGGTATAATCTGGGGCCACTTCCGCGATTCCTCGCCGAAGACCCGTCCTAGCTAGTAAGTAGGGCCGGTCCCGGAGGTCTTCCTCAAACCCTTTCAGGCGACGCACAGTCCTCAGCAGTGCCTCCATACTCTGCGGATCGTAGCTCACGATATGGCGACGAAGCTCCAGCCTTAGATTGCGCTTTAGCAACCGCAGCAATTGGGTAGGAGACATCGGCTCTGACAACTGGTCATTCAGCCGAAGGATATGGGCTCCATATTGATGGAAAGACTCGTCTGGACGCTGCAATCTAGCATGAATCTTGTCAGTACCAATTCGTCCATATCTACCGTAGAGTACTCCATGTGGAGTACCTCCTTCAACCGTGACCAGTGTATTGATGGTGGGGCCGAATGTATTTGCCAGCGCCGTGTGGTCTCCTGCTAACATTTGCTCAATCAGCGACTCCACCTGACCAATGAAAACCTCACCAGTTATGGTGTTGGGTTCCCCGCTGAAATGCAGATTCAAGCCCTGGATGATGCTGGGAATCTGCGTCGGCTTCAGCCGATACGTAGCGTGTGAATGGATGCGTTGGTCCGGCGGAACCACTGGAGCCTGAGTTATTGGCGGTGCTTGGCTCAGTCGGGGCCAGTACACTGGAGCCAACGAGTTCATTGCCGCACCGGGCCCGATCCGTTCGTGATCGCGCTGCGAGTCTACCGGAAAATCCCATGGATTTAGGTCCGAATCCCACATCGGAGGCGTTCTTGGCCGACGTGGTACTGGATTCTCCTTCTGGCTTTCCAGTGAGGCTACCCGGGTGGTCAGGTCCTGCATGGGCGCCAATAAATCTTGTAGGACGGTCACCTCCACAGCTACGGTGGGTCTCGGCCCTTCCGCAGGCGGCACTGCTTCGGCTCGGTAGTCTTCCTCTCGTGCACCCATTGTCGTGGATGAAAGGGGTCCGCTTTTGGGCACTGTTCCACTTGCGCTGGAGGACTGAGGTCGTTCAGTTGCTGGCTGTGTGGATTCTAAAGGCCGACGACAGAGCGGGCACGTGGATGAGGTTTGCCGCAGTTGGACCAAACACAGCTGGTGTAGCCTGTGTCCACACTGCAAACTCTGACTGGTAAGTTCGTCCATGTCCTCATGACATATGGAGCACAAGAGCGCTGGTCCGGCATCTGACCTCAACTTCCTCCTCTCGGGCGTGCGTTTGGTGGGCATGCTAAACAAAATTTATTTTTTCAAATAAAATTTAAACTGTAACTATCTATAATTAATGAAAAAAATGTGGAAAAAAATAATGTAAGGTAGAATATATATAGCTTCCAAGTGGCCGTCAGTGGCGAACTATAAAAGTACCTCACAAAAAAAAACAAACAGTATGAAAAGTTTAATGGGTTATCAAAAAAATAATCGGTCTTTCCATTCTGTCCTTCTTCCCAAGTATTGACACCAATGGAACACTTCTTCTGTAGCGTTTCAGGGACTACTCTCTTGCGGCACCATGAGAATCTGGGTTCAGAAGTGCTCCCTCATCCGCAAGTTTTTACAAGTTACAACTTGTCAGCCCAGGGTTGAATTCTGATCCACAAGCAGCGCGTGTCTTGTCATGGATAGTCATGGATTAGCTAATCAGCCAATCACATGAAATCAAAATCCATGTAATGTAAGACACTCAGGCACCGCTGGTTTGGTGAGCGGATCAGAGTCCTCTGCAAAATGGATGTTGAAAAAATAACTTCCGAATACAAATAGGGACTCTAATATCATTTGGCCTTGCTAGTCATACAATGGTGGTAAACCACCAAAGTACAAATCAAAAGCAGGACCAAACGATATTGATGTCCAAAGACAACACACGTCCGGAAGTTATTAGAGTTGCTGGGGCACGATTAGTGCCAAAGCCCTCGGGAGTTTCCTACACGCCAATATTCTTGACGCCTTGTGGGGACACCTAGAGACGATGGAATGTCTCGTACTCACGACTGATGATACAGCCGGGCCTTTCGGGCCCGACATTGGGTGCCGTTGGTAGTGATTTTGGGCAAGTTCAAAATGTCCGTAAAGGACTGCAGTGATGTTCTGCTGCCTCGGCAGAAGAAGATGGAGATATCTGCCGAGAATGCCCTTGTCTGGAGACGCGTGAATGCGCTGGCAGGCTAGCATTGTGGTATCGTGGGGCGGGTTGATTTCCCCAGCACAAGGACCCACTACAAAAAAATGTCGCACTCACGAATTTCTTGTGGTCAAACTAAAACGAGGCGACCGAAGTCGCAAAAAGTGTAGGTAACTACACCGAGAGAAAAAGGACTTGTTTCGAGAATAAGTGGAACATGTAAAAAGGGGCGGACTTAGGGTAACTTCGTCGTTACCCGACGAAGCTCATGGCCCACAAATGAGAAAAGAGCAACCGGGTGGTGATGGAGCCCCTTCGCACCCACCCAACCGGATTTAAATCCATATTTGTTGCAGTGGCCAGGTATTCCTCTTCTGAGTGGAAAACTCATAAAACTTGACTTGTATAAGCTTTCCCATCAGAAGAGGAGTACCCCGGTGACCAATTTATGCCATAGAAATATGCGATTCGATTGCATAACTCTATGTCATAAAGAGGCACTCTGCTTGGGCCACTCAACCCGCGACGTCTCCTGAAACAAAAGAAGGATTAATGAGTACCCGGTGGCTGGCTCATGTTTTGAGGTGGAAGTCTGCCACCGTACCGGGTCCTATACCCGGTTAGAATTGGAAGAAAGGAAAGACCGAGGAGTATCCTTTAATTCGACATTTCCTTTTTGATTATCTCAAAAAAAAATAACTACCAAGTTATACACGATTCAAACTTCCAATTTTTAAACTTCTTGCATACAATATTAGTTGCTCTATAGTGTAGCTATCTATTACCGCTTGAACTTAGTGTTAACATATACATCCTTTTGATAGTAGCAGCACACAATTAATAGCTTATTCCCGTTACACGCACATATACATTTTATATTGCAACAATGAAAAAAACTACAACGTATTTTCCCTATTGTAATGAATTGATTATATTGTTCATACTATCGATGAGATAAACATGTCGGGGGAAGTTCCTTATATATAAAAAATTTGAATACGAAAGTTGATTTTCATTTTTTTAATGAAGATATATAATTTAATAAAAACATGCAGGAAGAAAAATTTAAAAAAAGAAAGGGTTGTTACCCCAAACCTCCTACTACGAGCGCTCGTGTTCGGGGCGGGGAAGCCTGAAACTAGATCATTATTTTATTCCTTTTTAAAAAATTTAGATTTAATCTATGTAAATTAAAACTCCGCGATTTTTTTGATCTCTACTGATCTCTTGCGGCGGTCAACAAATCGTCTCCGACACGATTTACGTATGATTAAGACAACAAATTAGTTACAGTGTTCTACGTGAACTGAAAGTAAGGTTGATTGAAAAGTAACTGGTTGCTGTTCCGAACTCCGCTTTGCAACGATTTGGTTTCCGATACTTGAGTTGCTTCCGAAATTTGCATGAATTTGTTTCAATGCTTTTTCCGATTGTCGAGGACCAGAGAATGATACAAAAGATACATAGGCGAATAGATTCGTGCTTCCAAACTCGATATCTCGCACTTTGCTGCCCACACGAAAAAGTGATTTTCATCAATGGGAAGTTGAATGGGAACGAGAGAAAATTTATCGGAAGATGACCGGAGCAACTATATTTATGCGCCAAATTCACTGTTATTCCCGTTACAATTGCGAATTCTGCAGCACTGAACTTTGGGATTATGTTTTACTGCTGCAGATCTTACAGATACTTTCTGCTAAAACCTCTGAAGATTCACCGAGAGAATATGTGAATGGCGTGCACTGCTTAGGTCGCGACTTCTTAGTTTTCACACGAACTTCGACTATCTGGAATTATTCGGCAAATTACTTGGCATAGGAAATAATCACAAATCCTAAAATATATTCAATGGCGGGTTACGGGTCGATGCTTTTTTAAGGGCAACGACACACACGCACACACAGGACGTCAACCAGACTTTTTGATCCCATATATTCCGACGGCTTTCCGACCACCCAACGGGTTTTATTCAAAGAGATATTCTTGTCCACAAAGGTTTGAAACGTTCGCACAAAATAATATATGGGAAACCCGCGCTTATAACATTTCACAAGATTTGTTTATTGTGGGTTTTAGACGGGCCACGTGACAATTCTCCGCGGATACGACCACCTCACTCAAAGCTTGTCACCGGACCCCCTAAAATCTCTTGGCGACAGCACCAGCAACACAAGCAAATGCCACTCCCGCTATCGCCACCGCTATCGCTGGCACTCAATTTTCCAACCAATATTCAGCATCTTGTTTATTCACTGGACGTGTTGTAGTTGACGACGATACAAAGTTTGAATCCCATTTCTTTGATTGATCTTTACCAGATGATGATCTGGCGGGGGTACAAAATTTTCTTGAATGTTGATGCGTTTCGAGACTTTACCATTTGAATGGGATTTTGTGTTACCTGATTGCTGGATTTATGTGAGGGTAAATGTTCGTACGTATTGAATGAATGCTGTAAGCAGTTGGTTTTGCTATGAGGAAAAATGTTGTCTGCTCGATACTATTAGGTCATTTGCTGTTTTGTTGGTGTGTGTTTTGACCAACCAGAAAAAGAAATATGTTGCCCTAAACTATGCATCATTTTGTTTATTTAAATTCAGTTATTTCTTTATATTTGATTTTATATCGCTTATCTACGTATATTGCTACTTTGTTGTAATGCTCGTAGGTTTTATTGCCCAAACCAAATACCTTCTTCGGTAAAAATGATTTGCTAGCATGATACAATAATTTCGTGTAAATAATTTACGAAACATTTTTAAGCTAATAATTTAACGGCTAGCTATATAAGCAAGACTTTATCTTAAATTATCACAATGAAGCAGTAAAATTATTTAACAAGCTACGAGTACTGTGGGGTTGGGGTTAGAAAAGACTGCAAAATCTCTACGAAACTTCCGAAAACGGATAGTTAACTCTACCGAATTTCGCGTTTGACGCAAAAGACTTCATTATGCTAGGGAGAGGTACAGATTATTCTATTTTTATTCAAAACTCTCACAATTCATTGTACTATACTGTTCATAGGATTGTATAGTGATGAGCATATTGTTTAGAGGATTGAATTTCATGAACCTGGTTCTTGGATTCCCGTCTAAATTGTATAACAGCCGATTATTTCGCCAGTCCCATATTTTCACGTCTTTTCTAATAGAATAAGCAACAAAATCATGTATCGGATGGAAGCATATCGAAGGAATGATGTTGCCAAATTCGGTTTGATTTCCATAGAACTCTTGCACGCTGGCTTTTTGAACCTTACCTGCTCGATTACTACATATTAACTGCAGATTAACCACTGACGTATATCAGTGTTCGATTACATAACATTCCCAGATTCATGTTAATCACTTTCTGCAACTTAACGCAAACATCTTTTACCAATTAATTTATACAGAAAGAAAGATCATGCACATTGAAATCAACTTAACTTGCGTAAGATATTGCGTGACAATATCAATGCATTTTAACACGTGATTTTCCGCACTTTACCCAACCTCGAGGCTAACTTGAATTCTTCGAAACGATTATTTCACTTTTTGCAGGCGCATTTCATATACTCGGGCAAAAGTTATGATTCAAGAGTCCGAAATTGTGTTCAAAGTTAATAACATTGAACTCGTATGGTATCCAAACACGACGACATCGACAATTCTGTTCTTTTTCGTGTGAAAAATCAAAATCGATACGGGCACACAGAGTTTGCGACGTCCGATCCAGCTGGCGATAACAAGAAGACTTGAAGTTTATTGAGAAATTAACTTCAATTTGTTTTGGTTATTCATTTCCCGTGTTCACTGAACAAATCAAACAATTCCCATCAATACAGACGGCACGACAGTCAATCTTTACACTCACTCGTATAGAAGGCAGTTGAGCAACGTTTGTAGTTGGTCGTGTTTTGGAACTGTCCGATTCACTGCACTGTAGTTGCCTTTATGGAACCTCAATTTTTTAACTAATTCGTAGAAACTCCCCAACAAATTTTAACTAAGACGCGATGTTAATAACTACACACGGCACCGATCCAAATGCGACAAAAACTTCACGAATTATATAAGGGTCTTATCGAACAAAAATTCGCCAATTTATCCGTGGTTCTTCACGATCTTCCGTGGACTGCCTCATCCATCTACATCTTTTCTCTCTCTTCCCGTAGTCCGCTAAATCACCTCAGCTACTAGCTCAGCCGGGGGCGCTTGTATTCCGTGATGTAATACACCATTGGGCGGTACTAAATCAGTGTTTTAATTGGCAGATTTAAATTTTTTTCCAAGAAAAATTAATGGACGTAAAGAAAATTGAAAAAGGATTTTAAATAGTAATAAAAATTAAATCTTATGAAAAATATAATTAAAGAGAAACGTTTAAATTTAATATAAAGAAAAACTGATATAAAATTACATTTAATAATAAGAAAGAAAACTATTTTATAAATTACGATTATGAATTAAATATTTTTTCCAAATCTGCGATTAAAATTTTGGATAAGAGATATGAAGGTTTTCGAGCAGTTTGCTTGTGTGACTGCTCGATTACTACACAATTCCGGAGCGCTAAAGAATCCACACAAATTACGGTTGAACAATAATTGTGTTATCAAGGTATGATCTTCATCTACTTTGGAAGGCAAGAATTTTATTGGTTTTTGTATTTCAGATATCTGGCTTCGGATTTGTGTTCTGAGTAAATTACGATCTCATCAATGCGATTCGGCATGAGTGCCAAGACTACTGTGCTCCTAAATTAAATTCCATACTTTAAGTTGTCCCAATTCTTTTATCATTGTATATAATTCATAAGCCTTGTAACAAAATGAATAGAATTGAAATTTATGCATATAATTATTTTTTAAACTTACTGTATAATTTTAAATTTCATGTTTCGGATGTTTGCAATCTCAAAAATAAGTAAGAAAAAATCGGTTCCGTTCTCGGGTTGAATATATTTCCCTAAATCAGGCAACTATTTCAGAGCTTATTCAGCCTCCTCTCCAGTAATCTATCCAATAAAGTACATTTAGAGAATAATCCCAACATCTCTCAAAAAATCTTCCCTCGTTAATACAATTAACTTAAGGAACATCTAAGAAATTCAAACTAATGATAACTCCTGAGGATTGACAATGCAGTATATTAGGGCATTTAGACCCTACGTTGTAGGTTATCAAATCATCACGTATATTTTTTTTTGTTTTTTTATGTATGCTCATTAATAACATTTGAGCGGAGATAGATGGAGTCCTGTTTTTGGGAAATGATGAATCTATTTTTCTATTAGGTTCTATTCAAAGGACAAGAAAATTCAATTAATGGTAATGGACTTTTACCATTAAAACTGAAAATTTTTCGACTTCATCCCGATTTTTCAGCATAACTGATCGATGCGTGTAAGGATTTGGATTATAGAGATTTCAAATGAAAAGCAACATATTTAACTAAAATGTGTCTGTACAGAATTGTAGCCCTTTCAAAGATATTGTAGACATTAAATGTTCAATATGATATTGGGTGTACAACTTAATAACCGGAATTTTTTTTAGCGAAATTTGATGCTTCATTGTGGAAAAATCTTACAATATATTTTGTTTAAAGTGTTGTCCATCGGAAGCTACAACATTTCCCCGTCTTTTAGGCAATTTATGAATTCCATCCCAAAAATATTTATTTATTTATTATTTATCCAATTTCGGATGCCTTGCTATGAAGTGAAGCGTATTCCGGTGAGGGCATTTTGCATCGAGCAAAATAAATGAAAGTCAGACGGAGCAAGCTCCAGACTATAAGGCGGGTGGGTCAAAACTTACCACTACTTTCCAAATAGTTTTTCACGGGTCTTGCAATATGCGGCTGAGCGTTGTCGTGATGAAAAATTATAGCCCCGTGTCTGGTCACATATTCCGGGCGTTTTTTGATGATGGCACACTTCAAACGTATTAATTGTGTTTGGTACAGGTCACCTGTGATTATCGGGCCCAATTTCAACAACTTATAATATAACGGCCCCTTCTGATGCCACCAAATACACAGCATAACCTTGGCGCCATGGATATTGGGCTTCGCCGTTGATTTGGCTGGTTGGCCGGGCTTCACGTATGACTTTTTGCGCTTGAGACTGTCATAATGGATCCATTATTCATCTTCAGACAAGATCCGATGCAAAAATGATTTCTTTTTATGGCGCTCAAGCACCATTTCAGACATACAGAAGCGCCGTTCAACGTCTCTCGGCTTCAACTCATAGGGGACCCAATTACCTTGCTTCTGAATGTATCTGGTGGCTTTCAAATGTTTCAAAATGGCTTGCTGAGTCACTCTCAACGATTTGGCAAGTTTGTCTTGCGTTTGACTTGAATCCTCATCGAGTAGCGGTCCAATTCTTCGTCTTCAAGCTCATTTGGCTGTCCTAGGCGTTCTCTGTCTTCAATGTCAAAATCGGCACTTTTGAAGCGTTGAAACCATTCAAAATACTGTGTTTTCGCCAAATCATTGTCACCATAAACTTCTACAAGCAAACGATGACTTTCCCTAGCAATTTTCTTTGCATAAAATGACCCAACAGAACCTCCCGCAAATGCAGTCCTTTTCTCCAATTTTCGAAATTATTCATCGTGGAAAATAATAATGATGCACACAAGATAAAATTGTTTTGTTGACTGATTTTGATAGTTGTTAAATGTACCTTCAAAATGACATATATATAAAGTTCGAGCTTTCACGATATTTGTTAGTACGGACATCTAGCATCAAATTCCGGTTATTAAGTTGTACACCCAATACATTGGTGTCGAGAAATTCAATTTTAATGATCTTTTGTACAAAGAAATACCTATTATTTTTCACTCTTCCAGAATTTTCTACAGATACCGATTCCTTGGTGACGTGATAAAAATAATCGGTATCCTTAATTTTCTGCATAAACGGTACACTTTAATCGATCTTTTCTACCGGAAATAACCAATAAATTATTTTTAAATGCAGCGCAAATAAAATTCGATATGATTTGAGGCAATTTCATTGGGAAAAATTTCAGGATGCTTTTCTCTTCCGCAATTATTCTTTGCCTGATGATGAACATATTAAAAAATCCTTCTTTCATTCTGAGACGTAAATGTTATACATAGGATTTATAAAATTCTCCGAAGGAATAATATGGATTGAATAATTGCAAATTATAGAGTTGATTGCCGTCTGAAAATTGATTCGCTACTTTCTAGTTGATATTATCCTCGTACATTATATGTCCAGAAATCTAAAATCAGTGATTTCCATACTAAAAACCGATGAGAGTCGTGACTTAAAAAGACGATACTTTTCCTTCTATAACTGATCATAACTTTAAAGATGAACATGAAAATGCATAGTCGAGCTTTCATTTATCTATACGAGGTGTTACAGTTAACTAAGAGAGACTAATTTTATTGCCATGCTTGTGGTAAACCTGCGACCCTGAAACTCTCTTCCCCTTCTCCGACATCCTTCTCCTTTCCATTGATATATTTACCATTGCTCTAGCTTGTTTAGTTCGCTTGCTGTGTCGTGTTGAGTAGACGTGTGTTGGTGGTGCTCGTCACGAAAATGGAGAAACGAAATCAAAAGCAACGCAGCGGGATAAAATATTGCGCCAGATTGGGCGAAACAGCTTCGGAAACGTACGCTAAAATTGCAAAAGTACATGGTGATAGTGCTTTTAGTCGTGCCCAGGTGTTTCGATGGCATAAAGAGTTTAAGGAGTGGCATGAAAGCGTGGAAGACGAGGCGCGGAGTGGGAGACCAGTCGAGGTGCGGGCTGACGCAAATGCGCAGCGCGTATGTGCGCCCTAATCCGAATTTGTTCCATCGGGGTAAACCGTAAATCAAGGCTACTAATGCCAAGTACTGAAAAGATTGCAAAAACGAGTCAACAGGGTGCGCCCAGACATCGCTAGTAACTGGATCCTTCATCACTACAACACGCCGTGCCACACCACCGTCAGCCTGTCCCAGTATTTGGCCTCTAAAGGGATCGCCGTGTTGCGACAGCCGCCTTATTTGCCCAAAATGTCACCCTGTGATTTTTTTTGTTCTCTAGAACCAAATCGGTGGTCAAAAGGAACCCATTTTGAGTCAATTACGGACATCCAGGCAGCCGTGACGAGGGCACTCGCAGACATCCCAGCCGAAGTGTTCCAGAAATGTTAAGAAGCATGGAAAATGCGCTGGAATCGTTGTATAGCTGCCCTAAGGGACTACATTGAAGGGGATGGAAGAGCTGTAAGATAATTTTTAAATGTACGGTTTTCATGGAATTAGTTTCATTACTTAATTACCACACCTCGTAGGACATAATTTTCATGAAGATTTCATGAAAATTACGTTTCATAATTAACTGAAAACGATATAGGAATCGAATAAAGGTGAACCAGTGATACGGTTATGAAGGATCTTTTTAGGTTAATTTCTTGAGATTGGTTGCGGAGCTCACTTGCTATATATATATATATATATATATATATATATATATATATATATATATATACGTACATATATATATATATATATATATATATATATATATATATATATATATATATATATATATATATATATATATATATATATATATGTATATATACATGCGTACATATACAAATATATATGCATATATATACATATAATATATATATATATATATATATATATATATATATATATATATATATATATATATATATGTTTATATATATATATATATATATATATATATATATATATATATATATATACATATATATATACATATATATATATATATATATATATATATATATACTTTATATATATATATATATATATATATATATATATATATATATATATATATATACGAGTATATATATATATATATATATATATATATATATATATACGAGTATATATATATATATATATATATATATATATATATATATATATATATATATATATATATATATATATATATATATATATTGTTACTTGTGCACATAGTTCTGCGAATTACTATCGCAATTGTTTTTGCAACTATTAAGAATATCATGATCAATAAACGAATGTTCTCGAAAGCACAAGAACGCACCAAGCATTTTTTTCCTTCTGCCTAACCTACGTTAGGTGTGTATTGGCTATGACTTAAGCGCACAAGCCACCAATGTATCGATTAATGTCCTCTAGGGACTTATGGTAATATAGTGCTTTTTTCTAGTTTTTCTTTATTGGCTTTGTAATTTTACTGAGTTAGTGTGTTAGTATCCGTTTGGAATGGTTAGTAGATTATTAGATCGAGTGCTTTTTTTTTGGAAAATAGAAAGTTAGTTTTGGAAGTTGAGAGGACTATTCGAATGAAGTTAAAGTTCTACATTTGCTTCTTCATGAAAGGCAATTAATTGAGTTAGTGCTTTTTCGTTGTTTTTATTAAAAAATTTTGCTATGGGATAGTTATTTTGAAAGATTTCATACTTGTTCCTTAGAGCTTCAAAGTGTTCACAGTTTAGAATTCTATGTTCAAGATCGTCTGTTATGTCGCACCACTTACATCCTTGGGATGGAACTATTTTTACTTTTTTGAATCTTTTGTGATTGAAGGCTCGGGTGAGGAGAATTCTGTTTAATTGTTTTTGCAAGCTGCTGCTTGGTGTGAAATCGTGGAACCATGGTTTGGTTCTGAAAATAGGGTCAGTTTGTAGCCAATTGCTGTACGCTAGGTTTTTGATGTTTTTTCGGTCGTTTTCATGCCATTCTTTGTTAATGGAGTCATTAATCTTTTTGATAGAGTCATCCCATTCCAGAAATGAGTCGACCTCTTCGCCTTCGATTGTGGCCAGTTTAGCTGCTTTGTCAACCAGTTCGAAACTGTGAAATTTTTCCACTTTCGGTATCCAGTATAATAGTAATAGTGAGTTAAGTCTATTGTTGATTGTTTTTCTGATTTTTTCTGTGATGAGTTTGTGGTTTGTGTTGTTTATGATCTCGTTTATTGTGTTTTTGGAGTGGGTGAAAATGGCTATGGTGTTGATGGGTTCATATTTTGCGTAGTTTATAGCTTCCTGAACTGCTTTAAGTTCTGCATTTGCTGCTGTTGAGTCTGTGTTTAAGCAGTATTTTGGTGTCTTTTTGGAGTTATAGCAGTGTATGGCAAAACCAGTGCCTAGTCTGTTTTTTGCCGCATTCGTGAAATATATCTTAGCTTTGTTACTAGTGAGGTTTTATAACACTTCTTCAATCGAGTTGTTGAAGCTTTCATAGTTTATTTTCTTGTAGTTGTTGGGGATGCTGTGCATGAAACTATTAGTTTGAAATTTTATGTTGTGTGGGTTTGGTAGTGCAGAACCCAAACAGGTGTTGTTGTAGGTGTCGACATGTTTTTTGTATACTGTGGCATAGTTCAAGTTTTTTTGGTACTTCGATATCATTTCTTTGAAGTCCTGGCGGTATAGGTTCTTTCCTATTTCTTTAGCGAGGAGTTGTTCAGCTCTTAGTCTGGCTGGTTATTCTTTAGCTAGAGCAAGTGCTAGTATATTTGGCGTGATTGTAGGGACCCCGAGACATCGTTTTATAGCTTTGGCTTTCAGACTGTCTATTTTGTTTAGAAAATAATTGGGAGCATGAACAATGTTAGTTAGATTGCTTTCTATTACCGGTCTTATTAGAGACTTAAAGGTGTTTAATGCCTTTTTGGGGGTTAGGTCATGTTTGGGGGAACTGACCTTGAAAGCTTTGTTGATTGTTTTGTTTGCTTTACTTAGAGACTTGTTGTAGAATTCATTGAAGGGATTTTGATTATTAAAGTTTCTGGCTAGGAAGATGACATTTTTTACCCAATCTAGTTGGTTGTTTCCATATTTTATTTTGTTGGGGTGAGTTTTGTTGGTGTAGAATTCCATGGCTTGTGACTTTTCCAAGTTCAATGGGAGGCTTAGCCTGTTACATACTTCTGTAAACTTGTTGAATTTTGTTTGTAGGTTATTGAGATTATTGGGTCTGTTTTTTCCTTTGCTTATAATTAGAAAGTCATCCGCGGATTGAATGAGTGTAGTTTGACTGTCAATGATTTTATGGAGACTAGATGTGTAGAGGGTAAAGAGGAGCAGACTTAGTACGTCCCCCTGCGGAAGTCCATTGTTTATTTTGGTCAAATCCTTGCCTAGATGTAATTTCCTGTTCATCAGGAAGTTTAAGATCCACGAGATATAATCATTCTTGATGTTGAAGTTGGACATGATCTTAAAGAGTTCCGGAATATTTCCTCTCTCATATGCACTAGAAATATCACAGTTGATAATCATGATGTTTTTCACTTTCTTGTCTTTGTTGAGGAGGTATATTACAGTGCTTATGCATGAGATTGCCGACTTTCCTTTTCTGTAAGCAAAACAGAAATTGCTCAGGATGTTTTGGTATTCAATGTCACTAGCAATCCTATTTTTTATTAGCCAGCTAATTATTTTCAACGGAACGCTTATGAGAGAGATAAGTCTATAACTTTCTATTTTGTGCAATCGTTTGTTTTTCTTGGGGGTATGTACGATTTTGATGTCTCTTAGTTCATTATGTATGTTGTTATTTTGAAACTGTCGTTTATAGAACTTAGCAGCGCTGATTTATTGTAATGATTTAGGGAGTTTATAATATTGTAATCAATTGCATCCAGTCCCGGAGATGATCTTGTTTTTTACGTTTATCTAGTACTATGAGCAGTTCGTGTATTTCAAAAGGTTCAGCTGGTTCTATGTTGTTAGGTATATAAGGAGTCCAGTTGGTATTTGGCCCTTGATGTTTATTTTTAATTATTTGGAGAAAGTCTTTATTGTTTTCGGTGCCCCATTGCGATTTCGGGTTGTTGCTGTTGTTTTTGATTGCATTGACCAAAACTATTTTATAACCGCAGGGGGAATGCCGGTCGACAAGAGCACTCTTGAAGGCTGGCATTTTTTGGGGAGTTCCACCCCCACGTACCCGAGGAGTCCGCAGGGGGAATGCCGGTCGACAAGAGCACTCTAGGAGGCTAGCATTCTTTGGGGAGTTCCGCCCCCACGTACCCGAGGAAATTCCCGCAGGGAGAATGCCGGTCAACAAGAGCACTCTTGGAGGCTAGCATTCTTTGGGGAGCGCCGCCCCCACGGACCCGAGGATATGGCGGGGTGCCGTGAGGTTCCCTCCTGGGATGATAGGTAACGACTTTGATTGGATCTGTACTACGCTTTGGACAACGAACTGGAAATGACGCTTTGGGCTGGCGGATGTGATGGTTTGGATCTAGTTGCTTTGCACAGTAGTGCCGAGGTGAAACTCGTGTGTGAACGGCTCCAATTCAACTATCATACCGTCTCCGTCCCGGTAAAACCTTGGTAGGCCTCGGAGTACGTTCGAAGCTCGCACCATTGGGTTGGTGGTGTAGGTTCGGTTGAGACTTGTCTCCATACGAGTAAGGGCTTGTGCCAACCCTCGCATGGCCTCTCTGCTCTCCAAAGATAACCATGGGACCAAAAAGGCGACTACACACACGAACGGAGATAGCGGCTCCGAGGGAGGACCCAAAAAAACTGGAACAAACAAAATCAAAAGACCACAAATACCCAGAAAAAGAAACCAAGAATAATAACGACGATGCAACCAGCGGTTGCAGCCACGATGTCAACAGTAAATCGCGAGTGGTACTAACAACGACAAAAACGAAGACTAACACAACGACAGTGTAGACGGATGAAAAACGGAGAATACAGACTGAGATTCCTGCGGGCACAGCCAAAAAAGGATTCGAACGCCCGAGCGTCCTATTAAGGAGAAACGGGAAACTCTGCAGAACACTTCAGGTGTTCGAGCGGTGGGAGATAACATAAAGTGCACCGAAAAATCGATTGTCACTGCTGCGATCGTTACCGAAGCGATTGATGCAAGGGTCGCAAATCCCGACATTGCAACGGAAAATCCAGAAGCCAACGAGGAGATTACGGCACTACAAGCAAAGAATGACCAGACACCGCGTGAATGCACCGCCAAAGTTGAAAATGTGGTGGGAGTACTGCACTCAGAAACGGAACGCGATATCCTCTCCCAAGGATGGTTGCAAGGTACGATTGCGGCCTAGCGATATGAAGAAAAAAGACTACTCCGAAAAGCGGGAGATGTTCTGAAAAGAATACAATCTGCATGCGACTCCCCAAAAATCAGCAAAGGCAGGGCTCCTTGAACTAGAGGAGCTCCAAGATCGCATAGGGCACTATTGGAGAAGCTGATTAAGGGCCAAACACAAAGAGAAGGTTAAAGAGGCGCTTGGGGCGAAATCTAAAAGCAACACGCAGATAGCTCCACCATCAAACGTCAATAAAAGAATGGCGTCTAGCCCGATCGAAGGAAATCGGGATGAAAGAAGGAAGGAAGAGGCACTTGAAGGGCGTGGAGCACTAGGTCAGGGGTTCCAGACAAGCGAAGAAAGCCACAAAGAAATTCCTTCAAAAGGTACCAAAAAGTAAAGTTCGTACGGACGCCCAATTACAAAAAGGACCTGATGCAAAGGAGGAGAGGCAGAAGCCCCGACGAAGGCCCCGGCAGCAGGCACTGCTTGTAAAGCCCCAAGATGGCCGATCCTACGCGGAAGTACTGTGGGACATCAGGGGAAACGTAAGGCCCGAAGACACCAATACTACCATTAAAGTAGTACGACCAACGCGGTCGGGCCACATACTGGTCGAATTCGGAGCAGAGGCTGGTAATAAAGATGCATTCTGTGACGCAGTAAAGAAAGTCCCCGGCAAAAGCGCAACTATAGCCCCGCTCGAGCCGATGGCAACGATCTGTAGTGAATAAGAGTCTCCATAATGTCCGTAAAGGACTGCAGCGATGTTCTGCTGCCTCGGCAGAGGAAGGTGTTGGTTCCTGCCGAGAATGCCCTCGTCCGAAGACGCGTGAATGCACTGGCAGGCTAGCATTGCGGTGTCGTGGGGCGGGTTCGTTTCCCCGGCACGAGGACTCACTACAAAACATTTCGCATTCACGAATTGCTTGCAGAGATCACAAGAGGACGACCGAAGTCGCAAATTTGTAGATAACCTCCACGAAGGAATTATGACTTGTTACGAGAACAAGTGCAACCTGACAAGAAAGGCTAATTTGGGGTGACCTCGTCTTTACCCAAATAAATTCAGGGCCCACAAATGAAAGAGGGGCAACCGGGTGGTGGTGGAGCCCCTTCATACCCACCCAACCGGAATAAATCCAATGTTAAATTGTTGAAGCGGCCAGGTATTCCTCTTCTGAGTGAAAAACTCATACAACTTGAATTATATGAACTGTCCCATCAGAAGGGGAGTACCCCGGTGACCAATTTATGTCATAGAATTATACAATTGAATTGCATAACTCTATGCCATAAAAAGGCACTTGGCTTGGGCCACTCAACCCATAAAGTCACCTGAAACAAAAGAAGGAATTAATCTGTACCCAGCGGCTGGCTCATATTTTGGGGTGGAAGCCTGCCACCGTACCGGGTCCTATACCCGATTGGAAAAGACCGGAAGGGAAAGACCGATTTTCCGTTTAATCCATCATTTTTTATTGTTTTGTTTTTCTTTAATTAATATTATATATTTTCGTGTAGATGTTACTCCTATTTTACTTTTTATACCATGCTAAATTTCCAACTTGTATCGGATCAGAAAATTTTAAGTGAAGTTATAACTATTTTCTCGTTTATAATGCCTCCATTCTTATTTAATCTAATTGTGTTGTTGGCCGAAAATCTGACAGCAATAATTTTGTTGGGAATTTTACTGCTATTGTAAAGTGTTTGTTTGTGTGCTTTGCATACATCAAATTGAACAGTATTTTGTTTCTTTAGAATTTATCTTTCTGGTTGTGTTTGAAGGTGTTTTATTTTATTTTTAAGGGTTAATAAAAATATGTAGGTAGGAAGGATGCATTCGCGTCTAAATTAAACATTTCGATAAATATTTCTTGTCCTGCATAAATACGTCTTGTGTGTGCTTACTGAACCAAACGGATCAGGTAGGAAATTAGAGTTAATATACTTGTATATTTTATGAATAATAATATTAGGCAACCAAAAAGGTACTTACATGCATGTTCCGTCGGGCGCTCGATGGGTGCAGGTAACTTCTTCTAACAACGTAGAACAGCTAGTTGTTTTAATCGTACATAAAAATCAATCACACACAATCACAACAGTACTAATGAATAATCTTAGCTCGAAAGGTGTTTAGTACGGAATTTGTAAGATAAAGCGACTCAATATCTTTCTTCAGAGATGGTGCATGGTACAGAAAAAAAGTGAGAACAATTCAAAAGTCCATATAAGATACGCTTTTCGGCGAATGTTTTTGTTTTGCTGCTATCGACGACGACTGGTGTTTTTGTTTTCCTATATGTGTGCTCTGTTGCCAGATTCCCCGCGTCTATGCTGACTTGTATGCTGGCGCTCCGCAATAACGAATATGATGTGAATTCACCGATTTTTACTAAGTCGCTCGCGTCTTCTCCCTCCCTGCGAACGATTTTGCTGTCGTTTTCGTTCAATCGAGTCGTCGTCAAGAAATCTCTTGTAGTACAGCAGCAAGATGGCGGCGCTAGACTTATCGTCGCGAAATCACAGATGCGAGTCGTTAAAGAATGTTTGGTGTCAACTTTTACGAATTTTTCGTGTCGTCCGATGCGATAACGTTCCGATAAATTTTCATCCCGAATACTAAATTGTTGCATGCACGCACTATACATGCAACCGAGCGAACGTCGGATTTCTGCACGAATTTCACTCGTAGTGGAGGTATCACGCTGGCACAACCCTTGCGCGTGTTCCTTGCTTGTCGATGCGTATCAAAGGTCCTCGTTTGATTGCCCAATCAACATGTGCCGCTCCTTCCAATGAAGATCTTCACATCGGCCTTCCAACCACCTGTTGCACATCACTTCGTGACCTAATGCTGATGGCTTATGGCGATATTGGCAACTGCTATCGTTTTTTTACAGGCACTGTCGTAGAAAAAGTAGCAATCGGTGAAGTTTTTTCGCTGTGTATCAACAGGATGGTAGGAGTTATCTAACTGCCAACAACCATCCACCACGATTTTATTTTGGTTTTAAAGGTTTCCTTTGCTGGTGTAAACTGTTTTCACTATAAATTCACAACCTTAAATCAAGGGAATTCACGACACTAAAATGGCCACCACGCGTACTTTCCTACGTTCACTCGCCTTCCTCTCACGAGGATCTTGTGCAACTACGAACTAACATGGCGGGGCCGAGCCATCGAGCAACGAAACAGCAAAAGTTTCGTTTAATAATGCTATCTATGGGTGAACACGTGGTGGTGATAATGCACACTCGTTTCGGTTGTTTTTGAAATTCTAATTCGTCTTTTTGTAGATTCGATTAAGTTTTCAATTGAAAGCAATTTATGTTTATAATTATTAGGCGTAATTAAGGGGGAAATAAATCGAAAGAATAAGACAGGCACGCGTTAATTACCGACAAACAAAACAATTTTTAATTAATATTATGGTTGGAATGGGTAAAATTTGACAAATTTTGTGGGGTTTAAATGATACAATGATTTTATCGTTCATATAATTTAAGGGGTTAACCGTTTCGTTCTAAGCATTTGCATACCGCGTTACACCGCAATTAGTTAAATTATATTCAAAAGATATTGAAATAAAATCACTACACATTAAAATTTTTAAACAGTTTTAGAATTTTGTTTCCCGGGTGTTAAGTACAAAAGCAATTTTTCACTTATTTTTCATGCAAAAAAAAAGAGCGAGTGTTGCGATGGGGGAGGTGACTGAATCGACTGAATCCTTGTTAAATTGCGTTCGTGCTGTGTGCCTGTGTCAGCGCTGCTTTTAGAGCCATAGCTCCTAGATTACTACAGATCGAAAAACGAGACATAGACTGCGTGACGGATCTGGCCGAGGTAGAAGAGGCCATCCAAAAGGAGTTCCCTTGCGTGGGAAGGATCAAAGCGAGACTGACACCAGAAAACAACAGGGGACAACGCTTGGCCATAGTTGACTTGACTGAAAAGGACGCCGAACAATTCCTGAACAAGGGCAAAGTACGAATTGGATGGGTTGTCTGTAGGATACGGCGAAGAGCAACGCCTCTTCAATGTTTCAAATGCGTTGGTTATGGTCACACCACACAAGTATGCAAAGGACCCGATAGGAGTTCCCTATGTCACAAATGCGGTGAAATGGGACATAAAAGAAAAGAGTGTACGAAGGAGGCACACAGTATTCTTTGCAAGGATGCTGATCTAAAACTTGATTTTGGACACGTCTTGGGATCAGGAAAATGTCGGGTGTTCCAGGAAGCCCTAGCCAAGGCAAAATCAGAGCTTCGATGACCCACATCCTGCAGCTAAGCCTACGCCGCAGTTCAACCGCCCAAAATCTGCTTGAGCAGTTTGCGAGGGACATGAAAGCTGACTTCTTGCTGCTGAGTGAGCAACACCATAATAAAAGTCCTGCATTATGGTACTCTGATGAAACTGGTACTGCCGCTATCTGGGTTCGGAACAGTGACTTTCACGCGGAGAGTTGTGGAAGGGGGGATGGTTTCGTATGGGTTCGGTGCTCAGGGATCACCTTCTTTAGTGTGTACCTAACGCCAGTGCTCGTTGGGGGCGACTTCAATGCTAAAGCAATCGAATGGGCATGCCTCAGACGGATCCGCGGGGAAAACGAATTCTGGAAATGGCGGCCAGGATGGCCCTCGTCGTACTAAACTCCGGAAACACGCCAAATTTCCACCGTATTGGCTGTGAGGGAACCATACCGGACGTGACATTCGCCTCGGAGTCTTTAGTAAGGAGGATACACAACTGGAAAGTATTCGAGGACTACTCAGCCAGTGATCATCAGTGCATTTTGCTTGAGATAAGCGATGCTGTCTCCCGACGTCCGTGCTCTCGGCCTTCTACAACTGGATGGAACATTGGAAGAATGGACGTTGAGAGGTTCGTCAAGGTTCTCACAGCAGGTGAGCCGCTGCAGGGAGCTTCGGAAGGGACGGAAGAACTGGCAGCTCAAGACGTGGTGAACTCTACTTTGAGCATAATCACGGCTTCTTGCTGCGCTTTGATGCTCCATCAAAGACCCCGGCACGGCAAACCCCAGTGTACTGATGGTCTACTGAAATCGCTGAAAAGCGGAGGGAGTGTCACAAGCATCGGCGTGAGGCTCAACGGGCGCGGAACCGTGACGAGGCATGCAACCAGGTGGCAGCATATAAGTCGGCCAGAAAATGCCTCCGCAAACTGATCAACAGTAGCAAGGCTCACTGCTGGCAAGACCTAGTGGACAATGTGAACAAGGATCCGTGGGGCCTTGGCTACAAGCTGGTCATGGGGAAACTTGGTGCCCTACGGATGGACGCGATAGTGCGGAGACTCTTCCCCACCCATCCCGTCCGTGTTGACGCTGTCCATGGTGAAACAGATGTAGAGTGCCCACTCTTCACACAGCTGGAACTGGAGGAGGCAGTCCTCTCCCTGAAAGCGAGGAAGGCTCCAGGTCCAGATGGTGTTCCAGCTGAGGTGTTGCGGCTCGTCTATCACCATTGTCCTGACTTGCTGCTCAGCACATTCAACGCTTGCCGATGGGACGGGGTTTTCCCGGTACGATGGAAGGTGGCGAGGCTCGTGCTGATCAGCAAGGGGAAGAGAAATCCTGAATTGGCAGTGCGGCTTTAGAGCAGGACGTTCTACCATTGATGCGATTGCAGAGGTGGTGAACGCGGTCCAAAAGGCAGAGGCATATAGTCGCACCAAGCGACGGATCGTCCTGTTGGTGACACTCGACGTCAGGAATGCCTTCAACTCTGCTAGATGGGTGGATATTCTGGACACGCTGGAAAACTCTTTTCAAGTTCCAGAATATCTAATGCAGCTTTTGAGGAACTACCTAAAGGACCCAAGCCTGCTGTACGACACGACACAGGGTCAACGAAGGATGGAAATTACATCGGGTGTTGCCCAGGGATCTATCCATGGTCCGGACCTGTGGAACGCGTCTTACGATGGGCTACTGAGACTTGAGATGCCAGATGAGTTGCGCTTGGTCGGCTTTGCGGATGATGTTGCGGCTCTGGTCGCTGGACGCACCGTTGAACAAGTGCAACTTAGGCTAGGTATGCTAATGCGCCGAGTGAGAGACTGGATGACTGCTCGCGGGCTCAGTTTAGCACTGGAGAAAACCGAAGTGATCATCTTGACAAAAAAGAGAATCCCTAGAGTAAGGATGATCAGTGTTGGAGATATACAAATTGAATCGAAACCAGCGTTGAAGTACCTGGCGCTACTGATCGACTCGAAGATGAGTTTCTTTGAGCAAATCAGGGCAACGGCTGAGAAGGCTGCTTCGGGGATATCGGCCCTGAGTCGACTTATGGCCAACGTAGGGGAACCCAGCCCATCAAGAAGACGCCTCTTGATGAGTGCTGTAGGGTCAGTGCTACTGTACGGAGCAGAGGTATGGGGCGACGTTCTCAGCAAGGACGTATACCGAAAACGTTTGGCACAGGTACAGAGAAGAGGAGCACTGACAATTGCATCTTCGTATCCAACAGTCTCTGACTCGGTGGTGAGAGTGATTGCAGGCGTGATACCTTGCTACAGAGCCCCACTCTTTTTACCTGCGCCGAAACGAAGATGCGAGGGAGATAGTTGTCCGTGAGGAGAGACAGCGCTCGCTCAACGATTGGCAGCAGTCTTGCGTGAATTGCACGAAGGGAAGGTGGACTGCGCGCCTCATCCCGGATGTGAGACCGTGGCTAAATCGAAGGCAGGGTGAGACTGACTTCTATCTGACCCAGCTTTTGAGCGGGCATGGGTGTTTTCAGTCTTACCTGCACAAGATCGGTAAGTCACGGTCCCCCGATTGTCGGTTTTGCCCAGGAGAGGAGGACAATGCCTGTCACACATTTTTTGCGTGTACGAAATGGATCAGGCTGCAAAGGGAACTCAACAGGGAGACGGGAGAGCTCACCCCGGATAGCATAGTTGTGGTGATGCCCGAATCGGTTGACAAATGGAACCAGGTGGCACATTATGCTCGGGCAGTCCTAAAATATAAAAGGGACTCACAGCAGCCGGAGGCGCTGGGGCTGGGGGATCGCTCTTCTGGCATTTCCTCTTCCCCTCTCCCCTCCCGCTAGGAAAGGGACCCCCTAGCTTGAAGGCGCCCCACGGCGTAACAAAACGAGACCTGGCCCGAAGTAATGTGCCAAACGGTTTCAGGCTGGGTTCTCAGGTTGACAGGGGAGGTATTTAGTGGGTAGTCCAGTCGCGATGGGAGTCCCACACTCTGTGCATAAATAGCATTCACCTCCGTACCACAAAAAAAACTGGTTTATATCTCCACTTTGGTTTATGTCATTGATTTTTTGATCTCACAGTTCTCTTTTTGCTTTAGTTACAGTTTCTCTCCATTTATTTTGTATCTCTAGAAACTTTGATTCGTTTTCGTTGCTTTTCATTTTTCGGAACTTTGTCCAAGCTTTTGTTTTTCCCTCCATAGGATGTTTAACTCTTTTGACCACCATGGTTTTGGACTGTGTTTGAAGTTCTTCAAGTTTTCTGCAAGATTGTTAGTGAAGTTGATCATGTTGATGTCCTCCATGATTTTATTTCCTTCTGGTATTCGCCTTTTCTTTTTGTTCCAATTTTCGACTTGCAGTGTAAATTCAATAGGGACATGTTCACTCTTGCCTATTTTATTTTTTTTTTGTGTTCCATTCATTCCAGTAGTTTAAATTGTTTGTTAGCGTAATATCTGGGGCTGACATTAGTGTGGTCTGTTGATTGGTTTTCCTAAAGAAGGTGAATGTGCCTGTGTTGAGGCGTGTTAATTTCTTTTGTTTAACACGGATTTAAGGAGGTTTCCTTTTGCATTGTTTGTTTTGTCTCCCCAGTCTTTGTGCCTTGCATTGAAGTCTCCTCCAATTATGCAGAGATTTTTGTCATTAACCACTTTTATAATTTAATGGATTTGTTCTTTGAAAGTCGTGCTGCTTAGGTCAGGGGGAAAATAGTAAGTCCAAATGTTTACGTTTGGTTTCCGATTTGTTGTGGTGATAACTATTGCTTCAATGTCATTGTTGTTAGAGGTATTTCTTTAAATTTTATTTTGTTATTAATTACTATGGAGACTCTCCTTCCTTCTTATTCTGTTCTTATTTTGTAAATTAGTTGGTGGTTTTTGATTTTTACGATAGGTGATTTTTTTGTTAGAAGTGTTTCCTGTAGAAGTGCAATGTCTATTTTGTTTTTGTACATAATGTACTCTAGTGTATCTTTATTTTTGGAAATGTTTTGGATGTTATATTGGAGAAATTTAATATTTATGAAATCTTTCATGTTTTTAAGTGTTGTTATTTTTCAGCCAGTCTGTGTATCGTAAGTTGTTTGCATTAAGTCTCTTCTGAGAGTGGTTTGTTAGTGTTTGTATTGTTTCCTTAATCTATTTATAAGTATTTAGTGTTGCTTTGGTTTTTACAATTATTGTTTAGTAGATTTATTAGTTTTTCTATTGGTGTGACTTGATTTGCTGATTTGAAGATGTTTTCTGCTGGGGTGTTTTTCTCCATTAGCATGTTGTTAGACTGTAGTAGTAGATGACTACTCATTGTGAAGTTTGTCGTGTAATTGGTTGTTCTTGTGTTTCGTGTTTTTGTTGTTTTTGTGTATGGTTTATTTAGCATTAATTTATTTATTGCATTGTT
This sequence comes from Odontomyia ornata, assembly GCA_963969285.1. Classification (NCBI taxonomy): domain Eukaryota; kingdom Metazoa; phylum Arthropoda; class Insecta; order Diptera; family Stratiomyidae; genus Odontomyia; species Odontomyia ornata. The sequence continues at coordinate 173,941,580 of OZ017740.1, read as the reverse complement.
CGAGTTTCTATTGTTTGTTGCGTTTGATTTTGAAAGTAACGGGAACGCTGAATCCATGGATTTGTTGTCCTTCAACAGTTCAAATTCGTTGACGTTGTTCAGGATGTTTCCTGCTTCTTTGAGTGTTACGTTTCTAATGGAACAGACTTTCATCTCCATATCGTAATTGATCCATTTGGGGCAGGTTTTGTCCATAGCGCTGTGACTTAGGTCTCCACATAAGAAACATTCCTTGTCTAGGCATTCCTTGTCTCCGCATTTTGAACATCTTTTGTTTTCTCCTTGAAATTCCTTGCAGAAGTATTGCATGTGTCCAAGTCTGAGGCATTTTATGCATTGTTTTGGCCTGTGGCAGTAGTACTCTACTGTCATGTCCAGGTATTCTAATCTGACTTCATCCGTCTGTTCATCTCCCGAGAATGATACCTTCACTGTTTGTGCTGGTATGAACCTTTCTCTGTTTTCCGGATCTCTTCTTTTGATCCTGTACACGTTCAAAATTTTTATGTTCTTTTATTGTATGCCATGTGAGTTACTTGGAATTCCATTTTTTGCTATCTCTTCTTCTGTGATGTTTAGTAAAACACCTTTTATTATTCCGTGTCTCATTATAACATTGTTAGGTATGAACGCTCTCACTCCAAAGTTTTTTATGTTTTCGTTCATAACTACCTCATTGGCATCCTCAGGTTTGTTGAACATTAGGTAAATCCTGTTGTATCCTACCTGCTTCATTTCCTTGATGTTCTTTATGTTTATATTTTTGTTCATTGAATAGAAGGACATTGGAGTGAGTCCCAGCTTCTCATTTATTTTATCTTTTGAAAGGTCCATTAGGACGATGAATTTCTTTCTTTTGTCGTTTTTGTCATACTTGTTTTTTTCTTCCCAGTTCTCGCTGGTTCGGTGTTTTGATTCTCGTTGTCCTTTAATTCAGCCATATGATCCCTTTAGAATCTGGGTTATCGTATTATTAGGTTTGATCGTCTTGTTGAGTGTATCCGACATAAAGTTTTTAATGTCTTCCATCGGCGTTGACATAGTTGGTGCTGTTTCTGTTAATTCCTTTGTCCTTTGTTTTTAAGGCGTGCTAGACGGTTTACCGTTAGCAAAACCACTAGTTTTTTCCGCTTCAGCAGTGTCCATTGGTTCGTTGTAATTACTGTTAGCGCTTGTATTGAGGCTATTGACCTCACACGTGGAGTCTCCTTTGATGTTTCTTTCTTCTTCTCTTTCGGCGTCTATTTTCTCATTGATTTTTCTTAATGCAGTATCCTTCCTTTCCCCAGGGCTGGGGAGTGCCTTCTTTTTATTTGTTTGTTCTTCCATTATATCATTAATAAGCAAAAACTCTTACCTGTAACTTGCGAACTCGAAGGAACTGGTTTTGATTTTACCGACCCTATTGGAATTAATTTATAATCGCAAAAGTGAAAAAAATTTATTTTACTCAAAGTGTGGTTTTTCATTAGACTTTATAGGTTAACTTTCCTTCACTATCACTCACTAAACGCACTGCACACTCAGGTGGTTGGATGGAAAGTGGCACCAAACATGATCAATATCTGAAAGTGACGTTACTGCGGGGTATTCAGAATTGCTCAAATATTCCAGTTAGCTCTCGTCAGAACATTCGCCAATGTACGAGAAATGGATTGAATGGCTAGAGACCTTATATAAAGGCGAAGTGAATGAATGGGGGGATTATTACAACCACGAAAGTAAAACTGTGATAGAGTGGAGCGTGCAGTAAAGGTGGTATTGATTGATTTTGAAGTGATTTTGGTACTAGACAGTTGAAATAAAAATTTACTGAATAACATTTTGATTAATTTTTGTGAAATAGTGAATTGACTTACTGTGCATTCTTAGTAAATAAACTCTTTTAACATAATTTAATAGACAGTGCGTTTTCATATATATATATATATATATATATATATATATATATATATATATATATATATATATATATATATATATATATATATATATATATATATATATATATATGTATATATATATGAACAGTATGCACCATTCGTATTCGTACAGTACTGCAATTTGTTGTTAATTTAAAAATTCCTGGATTTTATGATTTGCCAGAGGTTAGTTAATGCACTAATGATAACATGAACTCCTGTTTTTCGTTTAGTTACCAAAATAATATTTGACAGCTGGCAGTCAGCTGTTGAAATTATGAACACATCATTCAGTGTCCGATTTGAATGTGCCATTCATATTCGTACAGGCGACTGAAAACACTGTAACTACTAACTAGGTGTCCTTTTATTGGATTTAATATTTCCAGCGTATCATTTGTAATAATTTTGTTAGTATTAGCAGACATTTTCTTAGTGATAAGTGGTTTATGTTTACTTTTTACATTTAAATAGATAAGATGGGAAGAAAGGGGTGTGAAACATCTTTGGAAGGTAGAAAACTTATTATGACGCTACATAATCAAGGGAAATCATTAGGAGAAATCAGCAAAATGGTTAGCCGAGCACGATCTACAATACAATATATTGTGAAAAGGTACAAAAATAACGATAATCTACGAAACTTGCCAAGGAATCTGAACCGGAGTAAGGTAACGGAAAGAGATAAGCGGTATATTAGTGTATTGGTTGGACGTAACCCTAAAATAAGAGCCCCAAAGTTGCCAGCAGCCTTCAAAAATATTTGAAAAAGAAAATTTCTTTAAGTACGATTCGACGTGCTTTAAAACAATATGGCTACATTAACTGTGTCGCAAGAAAGAAACCTTACATAAGTAAGGTGAACCGAATTAAGCGACTTAATTTCGCAAGAGAATATGTGAATAAAGACTATACCTTCTGGAAACGGGTAATATTTACTGTTGAGAGTAAATTTAACGTAATTAGGTGGGACGGTGTCACAAAAATTTGGCGGAAGAAAAATACAAGCCTGTTACCGCAAAACTTAATATCGACGGTGAAATTTGGTGGCGGGTCAGTTATGGTGTCGGAGTGCTTTGCAGCTGGTGGGGCCGGAAAACTGCAATGTATTGATGGCATAATGGATGCAACAAAATATATCAATATTTCAAAATCCAATTTACACACTAGCGCGGAGCAGCTTGGAATCAGGGATAATTTTATATTTTACCAGGATAACGATCATAAACATACAGCTATGAATTCTAGGCTCTGGTTACTTTACAATTGTCCTAAGGTTCTCAAAACTCCCCCCCAGTCTCCAGATATTAACCCGATAGAAAATTTGTGGGCAAAAATTAAAGGAGAACTTAAAAAGCACGACATTAGAAACGTTCAAGACCTCAGAAAGGCTCTCAACTAAGAATGGGAAAAAATATCACCGACTTATACAGAACAGCGGGTCGAATCACTTCCAAACAGATTAAGAGAGGTTATCAGAAGAAAAGGATATCCTACAAAATATTAGTTTTAAGAACTTTTATTATTTCACTTCATATATACTTACTGTGCGAATACGAATGGGACTTTGAATTTTGTTTATATTTTATGTTAATGATTGTTATTCGCAAAGTCTGCTATGAATTAAGATATTTTTGTATGAATAAAGCTTGTTTTTGTTTAATTAATGATATTGAATTTTTTGTTGGAAAAAAACCAAATGAAAATGCCATTTCTCAAATGTTTTCTTAAAAATACATCACTGTACGAGTACAAATGGTGCATACTGTATATATCAATAAAGATATTGTCGCGTGTTATGGTTCGCGGCCAATAATTTTAATGTTCCGGAAAAGTGAAAACACACTGTCTTTTAGATTAAGTTAAAAGAGTTTATTTACAAATAATGCACGACCATGAATTTCACTATTTTACAATTATACTTTATGATCTAACTTTCACTTGTCTATGAAATTCTTTTACAAGTGTCTTCACTAACTGTCAATATCGCTTTAAATTCGCACTACACACTCTCGCAGTTTTACTATCGTGGTTTTTACTATCGCGGTTGTAATAATCCCCATTCATTCAGTTCGCCTTTATATAGGGTCTCTAGCCATTCAATCCATTTCTTGTATATTGGCGAACGTTTTGATGAGAGCTACCTGGGATATTCGAGCAATCCTGAATGGCTGCAGTAACGTCACTTCGTGGTATTGATCATGCTTGGTGGGTTCTTGTGCTTTCGAGTACATTCGTTTGTTGATCATGATGTTCTTAATGGTTGTGAAAACAATTGCGGCAGTAGCTCGCAAAATTATTTGTACATGTAAAACTGCTCCCACCTCAGTTCTTTTCGCCCCCGAAAAGATGTGTCGCCCGTTGTAGTCAATTTTTCCTAGATGTAATATGGGACAAGATGGTCCAGGTGAACGATTTTCATTTTGGCTCTCGGCTTACGGTGTTCCTGTATGCGATATACGACGTCGTTGATTCGCTTTGCAACTCGGTATGGTCCCTCCCAATTGTGATGCAACTTTGGAGACCTACCCTTTCGCCGTTGTGGGTTATATAGCCACACCAAGTCATCTCGTTGGAAGCCGTTAGAATTTGCCTTTAGATCATACCTGGTCTTCATGCGGTCAGTAGCCGAATCGAGGTGTTTTCGCACTATCCGATGTATCTGGTTCACCCGTTGCCTTAGCTCGCTTGTGTACTCCGAGATTGTTTGGGGTTTCTCATGGGGTGTTCCGAACTTTATATCAGCCGGCAGACGAATAGCCTTTCCAAAAATGACTTTGGTTGCGGCTTCGGCCATCACTGCATGTTCGGCAGCTCTGTTCGCCATCAAAAATAGTGGGATATGCCGGTCCCAGTCCCTTTGGTTCTCGTCAACCATCTTGGCCAGGTGTTTATTGAGAGTGCCGTTGAAACGTTCGACCATTCCATCGGATTGGGGATGCAGCGGTGTTGTCCTCGTTTTCCGTATTCCCAGCAGCTCGCACATTTCGCCAAAAACTAGTGACTCGAAGTTTCGGCCTTGATCTGAATGCAACTCACAAGGTACGCCGTACCTACTGACCCAATTTAGCACTAGCTGTTCGGCTACAGTAGTTACTTCCTGGTTGGGAATGGGGTAGACCTCGAGTCACTTGCTGAAATAATCGGCCACAAACAGCGTGTATCGATTTCTCCACTTGGATTCGCGCAAATTGTGCATCTGCGACACCAGTCCTGTACGTATACTCGAGCGTGGAGCCAGTAGAACCTTTCCCACAATTTCGCTAAGGTCTTGTTAACACCAAGGTGGCCTCCCGAGGATCCTTCATGCATTTCCTTAATCACATCGTGGATATGGCTTTTGGGAAGTATAGTTTGCATCCTATAGGAGCTGCCATCCGCCATTTCGCATTTCCACTTGAGTACGCCACCCTCCATCTGAAGGAAGTTCCATTGTGCAACATAACTTTTCAGGTCACCCAGTTGTCTCCTTGCATACGAGCAATGGTCCGATGTCTTCATCGGCTAACAGGGCATTTCGAATCTCCTCCGGTGACCAACCTTCATCGAATGCGGCCGTTATCACTTGCATATCAACGGGCGGCTCCTTTTCCTCAATCCGTCGGCAATGCTTGCAGTTAGCTGGACATGGACGACGAGATAGGGCGTCAGCATTTCCATGAACTCCGCCCTTCCGATGAACAATTTCGTAGTCGTATGACTGCAATCTTTCTATCCATCTCGCAACTTATCTCTCGGGGGTTTTTGAAACTAAGCAGCCATCTCAACGATGCATGGTCCGTTCGAAGAACAAATTTCTGGCCATATAGCTCTAGAAATGATGTTTTTAATTGAAGCTTAAAAGCAAAGACTTATTTTTTCCTTTTGAATTTATGTGTTGGTAACTTTGCTTAACTGATAAAATTAATAATGAATTAACCTAATGTCAAGTTTATTTAGGGAAACTTTTACGGCAAGTGCTTCCCTCATGCAGAAAGATCAGGCCTCAAATGCAATTTTAAATTGGTGAAATAAGAAAAAATTGATTAACGTAAATGAAATGAGCAATTTTGAATTTATGTCCCTGATTCTGAAAAACATTATTAATAAATCAAAATGAAGTGCGAAGTTAAACCAGTCTTTCCTTATATGCAAACCCGCTATTTTTCAGAAGGAAGCGACGGCAAAGGTGAACATGCCGGTTCGTGTTGTGGTTGGTACGTGGTAACATAGTTTGGTTTTTGCGTTTTTTGCTGGAGTAGTTTGATTCAATGTGGGTTTGAGTAGTTTATTTCGGGCGCATGTATTTGGTTAACAATTTAGTGTTGTACTTTTCCTCGAATCAAAGGGAAAGGAAACAGGAGTACAGTAGGTTATAGTCGAGTCAGTGGCAGTTGTTTGACGCGTTTTAGATCGGGCATTTGAACCGGAATCTGATTTTTGTATGTGGACTATTCAGCTCGCGAAAAGCTTGTGACCAAAATTCCTCTCCGAACTAGCTAGTTAACCAGCAGCCATCTCGGAGTACACTAAGGGTACCCGAACTTGTTAGCCTGGTGAGTACGGTCCTTTGGTGCACTTCCAGACTATAACCGATGAGAGGTTGGCTTAGGCTCCTTTTGAGAAATCTCGAAACGAGATGCATAAAGTAAAAACTTTACACTGTTGAAATTGTTGTTTTGAAATATATTTGGTTATTATTTATAATTTTTGGGTTACAATTTTTTTCTGTATGATTTGCCGTATTTGGTTGTTTTTTCTTCTAACAATGACAACGAGGGTGGAGCCTAAAATAAGTATGAGTGAAATATTTTTGTATCTATTCACATGCGCGAGTATGTAAATGTTTGACTATAATAGAAAATATGCGTTTTATTTCTACATTTCATCACCTCGAGTTTATCTTGGAAAGTTGCCCGCAATGAGTTCCTCATGATTGAGAATATATTCCCTTGGGAATGCGGTTGTATTGGAACTTTTTGTTCACTTGATCGTCAAAAAAAATTGTTAGCTACCTATGCTAAATCGATCAAACGTGATAATTCTCTCAAAGGTTTTATATCAGTAAATCCTGCCGGACGATAGCCATGACGGTGGTAATGGTGACTATGAACGAAACAGTTCCCGAAGACGTATTGTAATGAATCGGCCCTACGACACTGCCGACTCACACACATGCCCATCACTACCATATGGCTTTCTAGTGAACGTCAGCTTTGTTTGGCATTCCCATCCTACGTCAATTTGAGTCGAGGAATGTCACCCAAAGCTGACTGCAGTTGGAGTCAGCAACCGTCAAACGGGCCAGGCGGCTCATGGTGGTGGCTCCAAAGAAAAAGAAAAGTCGGTTTACCTATCTAGTGGTCGCCAGAACAATAAAGGCTCCGAATTAATTTTTTGAGGAAGAGTGGAGTGGCAAAACTGTTCCGACGCGCAACTCGTGAATGTTTCATACATAACATATGGTAGGCATCGCATAAGCAACCGGGGAATTACCATAATAGCAAAATTGTATCTTTGAAGGAAGTTTGCAAAGGCAAGGTATTGAGCAGCAACAGCTAAGAAGTACATTAGTTAGAGCAGAATAGAACTCTAGATGAGGAGTGAAGTTCGTCGAGCGTATACGGGAAGATATTTTCTGAGCGCGGAGACATAGTGGAAAAATGTGTGCAGTTAGCATGCCAGGTTCGCCAACTGACGACATTCATCTGCTTGTCAACACACGGCCGGTGTCTCCAAACGAAAATAAGCCCTCAGAAAGTGATAGGGGAAATAACAAGCAAACGATTAGCCTATTACCGGGGGGACACAGAAAAAAAACATCACGGAAACAACAGTATCATATTTGGTAGTAAGACGAAAGTTCTGGTCTCTGACAAGTATGTACGCATTTACCTTCTATTTATCTAATATACAAAGAAAAAAAACCAAATCAAGTTCTTGCTGAAGACCGGTAAACAAATGCGATTTTCACCGACGAAGTGAATTTAGTTTGATTTAAATTAGTGCCATATAATAGACGATAAATTTAGTGTGAAATTTGCAGCGCGTGTATTTATCCGGATTATTGTACATACACGTATTCGGCAAATACGTAAGACAATAAGGAAACTTTGCGAAATTTCAGCTAGTTCTAGTGCGCCATATCAAACACAACGCCAAATATTACTTTTCAAAATTAGTAATTTACGGAACGAATGTAAGTACGAATTACCATAACAACGTATACGAGTACATAGTGAAACGGTTGTTATTTAAAACATTTGAACTAATTGTGCGATTTTCGTGGAAAAAGGAGCTTTAATTTGTCAAAAGAAAATTATATACTTGTACTTAATGAAATTATTCTTCACGAACTCATCAGGCAACTTTAATCAGAATCAAATCATTGAGAGGAATTTGTACTTTCTCAATAATGGTAGGACCAAAGAAATAAATATCTAGTTGAACAACATAGAAAAGGAATGTGAAAAACTGCGGAAATATTCTTGTGATTCGACTAGTGCTATTCCTGAAATGATCAGTACATTAAGTATCAACTGGAAGCGCTGGATAAATGTTTTGCATTGCTAAGTTTAGCTCAGTGATGCGTGTTCAATTGGTTGCAAGATAAATTATAATTGTTAATACGAATTTTAACGTTCGCGACCTTGGCCTTTATCTTCATTTGTAAAAATTTATAATTACCAAGGCCTAGGCCATCGTCTGATAAGTTGTACTGTTATTAGGTAACATTATGTCTAAGAAATATTGTTAAAGCATGGTTGTTAAGTCTGAATCCTGTTGATGATATCGTCTAAAACATTCATATGAGTACAACGAAAACGTAAATCAATCAAATATATGATAGTCTGGACTTTAACTACTGAATAATTATGGTCATTGACAGTTGGGGGGCTCGTTGATTTTCTAAACAATATTTGATGAAAGTTTGCAAACAAATATATAATGTGAGCTCGTCTGTGGTCATACGTAATGTTAGGGAACGAATTTTATTTTCCTACTTTCGCAAGATTATGTCTCACCGCTCATTGCTTGATATGCATGGAGGATATTTCAACATTCTCCGAACATTGATAAAAATTATTGACTCGTCAGAGAAGCCATCATTTTTTTCAAAATATTTGTTAGTTGTTGCGCTGTCTCATAGACGAGACCAACATAGAATATAGCCCCACTGAATTATCAAGTTGTTTGCTCGACGAGCATTAGCATGCTTGTTCTTGACACTATCGATAAATTGGCTACTTTGGATAAAATACTCCTTTTCTGGATATATCTTGATCAATATTTGCGAAATCGGTCTCCTTTATTATACCTTATTTCATACTGAGCGTTATTAAACTATAAGTTGTTTAACCTCTCACAAAATAAGGATACTCGTTTGATCTAATAACAATACTTCACGAAATATATCTTACATCATTCATTAGAATAAGCGCTTAGACCGAATTTATTGTTATTTGCTCACTAGGCTTTTCTATTTTTTTTACGAGATCATTGTTTTCCCTTCACACTCATGTCAAATCTGAAGTGAAATTAGCCGCATCCCCGCTTATTAACTACAACCTTCATTGATCTACGTTATCTTGAACAAGACTCAATCCATATAGTGTGCATGTCTAACATCTACTAAATAAGATCTTCCCGCATTTTAATCTTAACCATCCCAGTCGAGGAATACAAAATATTCGATCGTAAAAACATCCTCATGTCTAGCAAAATATTGTCTTCGATTGAATTTTAAAAGTAACCACTTAGAGTACCTAAGAATTTACATTGATCAATGCACACTGTTGAGAACAAACTAAAAATGATCATAAATATGTATATCTTCAGAAAGAGCAATGAAACAATATCTAGATAAAAATAATTACAACGATCAACACAAAACAATCTTTTAAAAAAGTTCAAATATATGGCAAATTTAGACACAATGGTGCTTTAGATTTTACCGAAAAATTTGCTTCGGATTTATTTATTATGACTATATATTAATCGGTTTATTTGAAGTAAGTGAATCATTACTATTGAACAGAGAAAAAGAATAACTATATTTACCTTAAGTTTTTTTTTGTTTGGTAAAATGATGTATTGTAATGTGGCACAACTTATTTTTTTTTGATTATATATATTTAATAATTCGAAAACGTGAAAACTTATTTTAAGGCTAAAAGAAGAAGTTAAAAGTTTAGTTGAAATTTTAGTTAAATTCAATGATTTCGTAGGGTCTTTGAAAACTCAACCTTTCAATATTGTAGTTCATAGAATATAATTTTCAATATGGAATAAAACGATATGAATTGCTAATCGAACACGACTTTCCTTTCCAGTGGCCCTTCTTTTTCAGAGGCAGTGGGAGTGCATGGTAAGTATGGAAGAGGGTAGGGTTTTGAAAAAATCCATGGAGGGCCGGTATCGCGTCTCGTGCGGTACACGGTACCTTTGTTGGCCTTGTCTTTTTTTCTTAGCGTAGCATTCTTCGGGTTCAAAATAACAGTATATTTTTCGGTACCGCGTCAGTGAAATTGAGGAGCGCGAAACTGAGCGTAGTTTTTTTTTGATTGACTGGAATGATGAAGAAATACGGAATAAAGTAAAGAAGGTTTTTCTTCCGTACGTTTGTGTTTTCGACGCGTTTGAAATGGGCATTTAATGGTGGCTGTAATATGTAAATGAGCGTTATCCACTTAAAGATCTGCGACCGAAATCCTCTCCAATCTAGCTGGCCGACAAGCAGCCACCGCGAAATGGATAACGGGTGCAAAAACTGGTTGACTGATTGGTATCATTCGTTGGCCAGACTCAGACTTCTCGTCTAGAACCGATGAGAGGTCAGTTCCAACTTCGTTCGCACAAATTTAGACAAGAAAATCGGTACAGTATATGGGTAGCATCCAGTTGGCAGGACTGCTTTAATATATGAACCATCTGTAATCACTAGGGTTATTTTTTTCATTTTTTTTCAATTGCGTGCCATAAGGCGTGAAATATTTGTTTTTAATTTAAGTTGTCACTAAAATTGATTGACACCTACAGCCCAGAAAACTTTTTCCTAAGTAAAATCATATAATTGAATGCTTTTTGTTCGTGATCTCGTAATTTGACCATACGATGTCATACGAAGATTAATTTTGGTTGCATCAAAAGAGTCTTGGTAGATGTCGGAGCACAAAATTCTATTTTTCTTTATAGTTATGAAGAACGAATTGGGTCGAATTAACTTGATTCGTGGTTTGGTAGCAAATTTTCATGGATTGAGGATAAAACAGCTGTCTCTAAATGCTTTGTCTTTTTATCAGCAATCCGTAAGAATAATATTTACTTCCGCAAACACACGCTTTTCTTCTTGCCAATGATACTCTCACAGATAGACCAAAAGCCGTACGGATTGTCGAAACTCTACCCTCTGGGCGGCATACTCACCTTCGCCAACTTATTTGCTGAAAAGGAAAGACTGGGTTAACATAGCAGTCCAAACTTATGTTTATTCAATTATTGAGTGCCACCGATAAAGTGAATTTAGAATCAATATCTAACTTCTCTAGTTCTATGAAGCAGTTAATGCTAGTAGTGCTTGCTATTCTTCAGTATGAATAGTTGTCCTAGATTATTTCACGTCTATGTTCACTCATTAGACTGAAGAATTTAATAGCTTAATTTCAGGTTTTGTCATTCTCTGTATGAGTCCCCAATTTAGATTATCTAGAGTGTGTAAACATTTTCACATCTTAATAGTTACAGTTCTATTAAAGTATTTTTTATGTGTTGCACTTGTTCTTGTAAAATATAATTATAACTATTCACATGCAGTTTAAACTACATCAAACCCTACAAGCTATTCTCTTCTGCTTAAATGATTTTTGACTGTTAGTAGATGTTTTCAATTATCTATTCATTTTTTTGTAATACCGCATTGGTTTGAAACAAAATTGATATGCAAGGTGTTATGTTAGTTATGGATTAATTTAAAGCAAATATTAGATATTTAAAAAAATTTCCAAGCCGGATAATCATTAACGTCTATTTGTCGCCGCATATAGCAATACGAGTATGTGTTTAATCAAGCTGCGTCCACCTTTTTCTAATATGAGTTTCAATTTTCTTGATCACCACGCTACGCTGTATTTATCCCTCAATTTTATCAATCTGAAATCAAGTAAGTCAAATATAATTTATCGTGTTAAACAAATTTCATTATTACACACTTAAATTCTTTGTGTAATAACTCAGCACTACGCCACTGACAACGAACCGCAGATTGTCCTTGACGTCGGTGGTTTGGTAGCGACTCTTTAAACGCTCGCTGTCAAGAACCGCGTTTTGACAGTTGAATGTAAAATGTTAGTGAGTGAAAGGGAGTGTCGCTTAAGACGGATTTTATTATTCTTTGGCAGAAGTGAGTGCAATGTCCGAGCCCAGTGGTCAATTGATTATAGTTTACTTGTGAAGAAGAGCTGGAAAGACCAGGTGGCACGAGGGCGCGAATCCGCAATGCCACTATGACAAAATAGCGTTCTCGTGCAAGCAGTGGATGTGCAATTGCAAGGTAGGGGTGCTCAAGACGAAAAATTTTCTTTTATCAACTTTTAAATCATAATCTTGTTCTGTTTTGTTTAGATTGCTTTGCTGACATAACGAAAACAGTAATTCCCGTCAGACTTTGCCTGTCTTAGGTTCAAACATTTGGTGCAGAAACCAAACAAACATGAGAAATGAGCCCCGGCTACATCATTTGCAGCAACATCAGCAGCGACAAATAATTGTAAATACTAAACAGGTTGGAATTGTGGCAGAAGAACTAATGCGCCGTTGATGGGTTGATGGACTTATACCAAGCACATTCATTTGGGGTCCCTGATTATTATGCAGATGGAATAAGGGGAAAATGCTAAAAGTGCAACACATGAGGAAGCCCCAACGGCGATACGTGCCCTTAATCAATACACGCTCGGAAACCGGCTGTTGCAGGTTGGTTCTAAATGAATCAATCCAATTAAGGAGCGCAAGTGACCGGCGCGTAGATGCATTCTAGCTATAGGAAGCTTGCGTAGTCTCTCGATTTTAATAGAAAAAGTAAACTATACACAATTAATACTACAATGTAACACCAAAGTTTCTAGACGAGCATATCCAGTATTGATTGGACGCGTCGGTTTTCCATGTGGGAAATATATCAGTTCAACGTGCTTAGGATTTAGAACAAGGATAAAATCAAGAAGAGAAAGGACAGGTTAATTTAGTCTAATGCATGGATCTTTAAAAAAAATCTGAAAAGAACGCCGTAAAATGTGTTGAGAAATATTAGAAACAGATCCTCGAATAAAACCTAATCCTTTTGCTACGAAGGAGTGCTTAAAATAGATGATCACGAAAGTTAGAAAATATAACCTAAGAAAGCACCCAGAAAAAAAGTAAAATCGTATCAGAATTTTTCAGTTAATTTTTTTTCTTAAAAATAGCCTGTGGCTATAGGAAATTTAAGGGAGTTGCTTTCTTTTGATGATGAATTGCCAACTGTGAAAATAAATTGGAGGCTAAAGTACATTTTATGTTCGAAGAATAATCAACATTTCAAATTCTAATTTAACAAAAAAAAAAATAATTGGAAAGAATTAACTCCATACATACATTAGAATTGTTAGTCAACAATTCATTTGCCTAAGAAACAATTAATTTTGCGAAAGCATCGAACAAAACATTGTTGTCATTGATATTAGGAAAGCCGATCATTATAGATAATCTGGGTCAATAGCTGCTACGCCAATGCAAGTTCCATAATTTCTAGTTATATAAATATATTTATACCTTTTCCTACACCATTTATGTATTCATATACATTTATCTATATATGATGGATGTATGACTGATTTATTTTGTGCGATTATGTTTGGAAATGATATGCGAGTCACGATTGAACTTCCAAACGCAGTGCGGTAACAAGGGAATCGCCAGAGGATTTACAAAAAGTCTGTTAGTTTTCTCATTTAATTACTTGATTGGAAAAAAAAACTTGCACCTGATAAGTATTCGAAAAATTCAGCATTTTGACTGGGTGCTTATTTTCCACTCACTCTTTTAACAAGTTAAACATCGCATTCTATTTCATTTTAGCAATGATTTGCTATGAATTTTAGCTGATTCAGAAAATTTTTTCAAATTTTGTATTTATTCTATTACGAGTTAGACGATTTCCAGAGGTAATATCATTTTGAAAATTATATATTTACTATCAAGCCTACTCCCGAATGGTTCGTCAACTGTGTGAAAAAAATCAATCACAAGTAAGTCATTTGTATCAATGTTTGCATGAATTGAGTAGTTTTGGTATCAAGTGCTTTGATCTGCAACCTATTATTCCACTGGACTCAAGGTCGAAACCTCACGCTTTGCTTGATTAAGATCTTAACTACCTTCGCGTGAAGGCAGTGTTTTGTTAACATATTCCACATTAATCTTTGAATGTGAGAACGCTAGTCAAGATCCATTGCATCAACCGGCATTGGGTGTCTGTCATACGCTTTTATATCATTCTTTTTATTTCAATCCTGTAAATTTCAACAACTTACCTATAGACATAATTTAACGCTGGCCACAAACACGCTTAAATTGAATATTTTGAAATTTGGTTAGCTCTTCCCAGTGAAATCGAGTGTCATCTTCATTGAATTTGATAGCGAAATGGGCTTCATTTTAGTTTAATTAGCCCCTTTCACATTCACCTCTGTAGATTATTAATTTTAGGTAATCGCATTTACCGGGGGCTAGTTAATGTTTTAAAAATTTTGTAAAAAGAAAAAGAAAGCATGCAATGCATATATATACTATAAATACTTGCACATTTTAGGATTCTTCAAATAATAATCGTGAGCATTTCACCTTAATGTAGGTTGTCATTTATATCATTTTATGAATATTATTTACATTCCGTGTGCGGAATGTACATTTTATGATTGGTAAAGAAATTCAGAGAGAACTAAGGTGGCCAATCACTATACTTTATTCATACAAATAAAACTATTTACATCAACATTAGCACTTAAGTGGCTGCGTAAAAGAAAAGAAACGATTAAAGAAATAAATGAAATCTGTTGCGAATTCCGGCGTACCAACTTCCTCCCATTCGCAACTTCAAATTGCCGCCGTAACATCTCCATCATCCTTTGGGCATTTATACCTTTTTCCCTGTTATTCATTTAATTTTATTAAAATTTTTCCAATTTCCCTATAATTTTTACTTCCCCATCATCACAATCCTACCCTTTTCCCTTATTTCTAACTAAAATAATACAATATATACTAATAATTCCAATTTTCCCACTAACAACATTCCATTGATTAATTCCCACTGAAAAAACTTCATTCAATACCTTTTCCCTAACAAAACCTAATTCCTTTCTTTCATACTAACTAATTCTATTCACTAGTTCCCACTAACAAATTTTATTTTTTATACTAACAAAAATTAATTCACGTTCCCCTACTAACAAAGTTCAATCGCATACCCAAAGGCATCGTTGAAGTTGCTTATGAGATAAATGGGAGATCAACAATCCATGGCACTATCAGCTGCGTCGCGATGGCACTATCTGCTGGAACCCTGAGTTTCAAATTCCCCCGGGCGCAAAGAAGCACTCTTTTTGGGGTATCGGCAAAACCAATAGCTTCCGTAATGTATATGTGACACTATGCATTCAATCAAGCGCTTCTTGGATTGTGCAAATTGCCATATGTAAAACAATGGATACTATTGAGTTTGTCGATATGGAACAAAAGATGTGTGGGTAGCGGGATCGAAGTGTAATGAACTTCGATTACGTTGCCCAGATGTGGCAGCGGTAATTTGAAAATGAAAAGGTTTGCGGGATTGGATTAGATGAAGGTGAAATGTGGAATTAAGTGGTTCAGATTGGGGCAGTTAGTATTTGACTGGAAGATAGAAAGCAATTGTGTTTGGTGGTGTGGAATGGTTAATTCGAGAAGAGATTCAGTATTTAGTGGTGGAAAGAAGAGGGAGTTTTTTTTCGGTTTTTGGTTGGGTGATTTTGCTAATGATGTGCTTGAAGAGAAGAAAAGCACCATGGAGTGTCGAAAGAGAAAGTGTTAATATAAACTCGGGGAACAAGTGTTAATATCAACTCGGGGAACAAGTTTTAGTATAAACTCGGGGAAGAAAAAGTTTTAGTATAAACTCGGGGAAGAAAAAGTTCTAGTATAAGCTCGGGAAGAAAAAGTGTTAATATAAACTCGGGGAAGAAGTTTGAATATAATTTCGGGGAAAGATAGTTTGAAGTGGACAATTTAAATTTCAAGTTGAGGTGCACAATTAGGTTATACATTAAATCTCTAGTGTCGTGAAGCAAATTGTGCGACGTTAATAATCCAATCAAGAAATAAAATTAATAAAAGACTGAAGTAAAGTAATTATCATGATATATAGGACAGTTTAAAGTGCAGAGACATAAGTTTAAATTGTCAGAAAATAAAAGTGTATAAAGTAAAAGTTGGTGCAATACCATTAACTTGAGTCAAGCCAATGTCGGAGATAATAAAGTGAAAAAAAACATACAAACCATAAAAAAACAAAGAAGATTAGTGGCAGGTTGATCCTGCATTAGTTAGAACTGGTAGTTAATTACAATTCAATTAATTTTTCTAAATTCCCTCCCCCTTTTCAGTTGCAGAGCACTCGGCAGCAGCAAAAGGGCGAGTAATTTTTTTCTTATCTTTTTGGTTCCTTTCAATTTAATTTCATTAGTACTTAAAGTTTCCTTTTATGCAATTTAATTTATTTGTGCTCGCTGGATTTATTATTTGCAAAAATATATTCAGATCATTTTTAATTAGGGAAGGGGATCACTGTACTTATTAAATTTGTTTGACTAATATACTGTGCTAATTTTTATTTATATTTTACAATTTGAATTCTTGGAATAAAATGTTTAAGCTGAATAATGTAAATAAAATGTCTTATTAGAAACCAAATTTTTCATTTCTTGAAGTGACTTCCTTCTCTCCCTTCCGTTTCCCTTTGTGTTAGGTTTTATATGTAAGGTGGCTCAGCACAAGCAGAGGGTGCCCCGGAAAACCCACGACACGACTGAGCGCTAGCTGGCCTCAGTATGCCACCCCGGGCTACACACCCCTCTGCTAATTCTTAATATCTGCAACTGCGGTGACTTCCGTAGTTGCTCATAAAGTTGTCATACGAAAAGAAACGAAGAAAAAGAATAAAATATTAAAAAGTAACCACCGGAAAGAGAAATAAAATAACTTTAAAAAGATGCACCTAACAAGAGAAATAGAAAAAAAATTGTACTTAAGAGTAAATATATAAATAGAGTAATTTAGTTTCTGCGGAAAATTAAGTAAAGAGAAAGGCAGTAAAATAAAAATTTGCTTAAATAAAATTTATAATAATTGTATTACAATTATTTATTACGCATTAAGACAACAACAACAATTGAAATATACTCAATGAAATGTTTCTTTTCTTCCCTGTTCAATATATGAGTTATTGGCTTGAATTGCCTTACAATTCTAATTAGTATTTCCGTTTTTCTATTAACGCTTAGTTTATTCTTTAGTGAAAAGGCATCAATAATTTTTTTTTAAATACGTGTTGTAATTAATATGAATAATATGATTTTTTTTTAAAATACGTGTTGTAATTATTATTGTTAGTTGTACTGATTCATAAGGCAGAGCCTAAAGATGAATAATATGATTGCTAAGCTAACAACTACTTTCCTTTCCAGAAAATCCTTCTTTTTTTTTTATCAGGAATGGTAGCGAGTGGAAAGTATGCCGTTACTAGGGTAGGTTTTTAGAAATCCGTGGATGGCCGATTTCGGCTCGCGTTCGGTACGGGGTACCATACTTTACTTTGCGGTTTTTATTAGAGTAGGTTGTTTCAAGTTCGAGTTAGAGTAGAAGATTTTTTGGTACCGCGTCGGGAAAAAGTAAAAGAAAATTCGGGAACGCCAAATTAACTCTCTTTTTTGTTGTTATCTGACTTGGCTGAATGGAAGTTAAGTACGGAATAAAGTAAGGATACGTTTCTTTACCGTATGTTCGTGTTTTAGACGCGTTTGAATGGGCATGTGATGGTGGCTGAAATTAAAAAATCGAGCGTTATCTATTTGAAAGACCTACGACCAAAATCCTCTCCAAACAAGATGGCCGATAAGCAGCCACCGCGAAATGGATTACCAGTGCACGGGCTGGTTGACCGATTCGTACCATTCATTGGCATGACTCAGACTTCACGTCTAGAATCGATGGGAGGTCGGTTCAGATTTCCTTCGGGAAATTTCGACGTCCGATCGATGTGAAACGAAAATCATTACATCTGTCAACTACCACTCCATAGCCAAAAACAAGATAAACAGAGTAAACATTCATTAAACTCATGCGAGATTAGTAGAATCAAAAAATATAAATAAAAAGTATACGCAAAAAAAACAATTGGATGATATTTCAAAATATAAGAGGACAAAAATCAAATGCATAGAAAAGAAAATATCACTAAGCCACTGAACACATCGGGGTCAATGAAAGAACATTCGGACTTGCCACAAGACACGCTCCGGCTCAGCTGAAGTTCAATGGTGGTATGAAAGAATATTCGTTCATTACTGGATCGTTTTCTTCCAGAGTCTTTAGATAGTGATTTCCATCGAAACCACCAGCAGCTTTAAGACGATCACTTAAAAGTGCAATACCAATTCAATCAATGTCTAAGAATCTGTTCAGGGATCATATCGTTCAACGGTCTTCGCTTGACATACTGCTGGACTGCTGGCAGGGCAATCATGACTGCCTAATGCGCAAAGATATCCATTCGTGTCAGCAATTCCAACCCCTCCCCCTCACTTACTCTCCTGAAATGCTCCATTGAATTCTTGTCTTAATTCCATATTACGTGTAACAAACAAACGTAACATCCCTGTTTCTTTAAAAGTCTTTCTCCTCATCCAATTGTTTTTCCATATGCAAAGCGACTGTCATCAAACTTTCTTGCAACATCTGTGCCATGTTCTATGAATAAGTTCACACCTGGTCTTCGGGAAGCATTCTATTTAGCAAAGTTAAGCAGTTCTTTAAATTCGCCGATATAATCAATCCGAGATGAACGAAATTTAACTCAAAATCAATTTAAACAATCCTACAAAGAATCTTACTAAGGTGGTGCAGCAATTGACTTTGAACGAGAATCCAACTACTACGTTGGCGTTTTTTTTGTAGATCTAGGTCGTTCTTCACATATTGATTTGGCGCAAGCACGTAATCATGATTGCCGTGGTGTTTTCGTAGGTGGTGTCTTTTCAATTGGATCACCCTTTTCAGCGGTTATCAGTTCAGAAAGTAGTGAATGTGAATCGTCGTCAGAAGCTATTAATGCAAGTTCAACTGCATGTAAATTATCGGTGAGTTGGGGTTCTTCCTCTTCGTCATCTGCAACAATAGGCAATCTCTGAACAAATTCTAATCTTATTCTCTGACGAATGTCTTTGGTTTTATCGCTAGTAGTCGATAATGGTGACACTTTTTCTATTGACTTAACTTCAATACAGAGCTGTTTTTCACTCAACTGGGGGTTAGTAAAGGCTCCAAGGATCCTCCCTTCATAGGCACGGAAGACGCATGGCCAAAGCAACTGTTTAATATCTGACCATCTAACAACCGAACCAAGTAGAAAGCCAAGTCAGACAACAACAAAAACGAGATTTAATTTGGCGTTTCTGAATTTTCTTTTACTTTTTCCCGACGCGGTACCGAAGAATCTTCTACTCTAACTCGAACTTTGAACAACCTAGTCTAATAAAAATCTACCCTCGTAACGGCATAGTTTCCGCTCGCTACCATTCCTGCCGAAAAAAAAGAAGGGTTTTCTGGAAAGGAAAGTCATTGTTGGCTTAGCAGTTCATATTATTCATCTTTGGGCTCTGCCTTATGAATCAGTTTAACTAACAATAATAATTACAACACGTATTTTTTAAAAAAATTCATATTATTCATATTCATAAACGAAACAAAAATATGCAAACTGCAAATTAAAATACACTTCCACTTTGGAGCTCACGATACTGTGAAACTGCAAATGTACCCAATCTAACGGGAAATCACGCTGTTGTAAAATTGTAACACAAGAACAACTATTGGAAAAAGTAGTTGTGGACAATCCGAATGGAAAACCGCGAGTAGAAAAACAATACCCTTGTCGGACAAGCAACGGTAGAACTTCCCACTTCACGACTCGGCCGACGACTAGTGGCAGTTCAGACACAGGGATCTGTCATCCAACCTAATCAGCTGGTTGGGAAATTTTGTAGAGATGACAGATCTCTGCAGGGTATCGATCCGGGGGATCGGCGTATGGGGGAACTGAGGACTGACAGTCGAACGTTAAGTTCGGGGGTATTGTGTCGCTGCTGGTGGTTTACAGGTCCATGAGGTTGTGAGCAATTTCAATCGGATGACAATCAAAAAGAAAGTTTCTTGGACCTGGCGTGCTTCAAGGCCATAAGTCATATGCATGGTAGACTCCCAATTCTTTTCCGGACATATCAGAACTG
The DNA here is from genome assembly GCA_963969285.1 of Odontomyia ornata. Lineage (NCBI taxonomy): Eukaryota > Metazoa > Arthropoda > Insecta > Diptera > Stratiomyidae > Odontomyia > Odontomyia ornata. The sequence continues at coordinate 173,921,101 of OZ017740.1, read as the reverse complement.
AGTTAATGTGAGGGACTTAACACATGCACAACCAGGCAATTTACAAACTTCTTATCCAATTTGGCATTGTAGTCCTGGATCACGTCGCTTTGTCTAAAGTTGCGTCGATATATCTTATCGCTGGCCTTAAAACCAGAAGAGTGAGCTCACAGGCTGTAGCGCTCCTCCCTGGCATGTCTGCTATCTTCAATCTTCTCTCGGAATTATTCTCGTAATACTCGGAGTTTCTTGTGAGACTCCAGAAACACTACTGGGTCTCCCAAACAATTTAATTGCCATAACAACTGGTACGATTTACCGTGACAAATCATGTACTGGCCAAACACGGCAGGGTAAGGCGAGATCCCTGTACCGGTGTGACATGAAGAGTGCAGAGCACAGGTGATGGTGGAAATCCAATGGTCCCAATCCTTCTGATTTGGATTGATATAGGGGCGTATAGCGGCTAGGAGCGTATGGTTTAGCAGCTCGGAAGCAGTGGAGAGTAGACTGTGCTTTGCTGGTGAGTAATGTCATGCTTATCCATCAGCTCATGAGATCTAATAGATGTGAACTGAAGCCCGCTGTCGAAGACGACATACTCTGGCACTCCAAATACATGGAATATGCGTTTCTCAAAGCAGTTTAGGTTCGGTCTGTATGCATGGTCCGAGTCGGCTTAATGATTGACAGTTGGTCCAGGACCATGACAGCTCAGATGTGACTAGAAGTCGAACAAGGATAAGGACGAAGAGATCGATATACAAGTGCTGGCACACCGGCTCAGGTAGTTCAAATTTACCCATCGGAGGCCAAAGGACAGCGTTTGGTTCGTTGGTACACTAACACCTTTCACAAGTGGCTATATATGCTTTTTTTGTTGTGGCATTTTCGCCCAACAGAAATAAGTTTTCAGCCAACGTAGCGTAGACCATACCCGCCGTGTGCACTCAGTTGGTGATCATGGGCCCATCTGATAAGATCGATGTTCGATTCTTCGCGTACCCATAGTTTCCAATGTTCCTCTTCTGGTATGCGGTCTCCAGATACATGTCTCATCCACTTGTATACAAATCCCTCCGTTATCCGCTAGTCTGGAAAGTGTGGCATCTGGCTCTGGATAGTATGCATCAGCTGAATGTAGCCTGCAGATTTGAAGGTGGGGTGATCCATGTAGATTAATAGAGAGCTATCGTCTTTCTGAGCATACTTGGCTCCTTCCAGGGCAAACATCCTCGATAAAGTATCCTGTACCACATGTAAGCTTCCTTTTCGGTGTTGAATCGTAAATTCAAACGCTTGCAACTTTAAGGCCCATCTCGCCTACTGGCCATGGAGGGTGGCTCATCAGCCATTTCAGGGATGCATGATCCGTTAGGATTTCAAGGAGATGTCTTTTGACATATGTGCGAAAACACTTTACCGCCAATACCGCCACCAAACATTCCTGCTCAGAGGCAGTATAGTTCCACTGGGCCGGGTTCAGCTTGCGGGACATAAAGACTAAAGTCATTTTCTAGCCATCTTCCATAATCTGGCTCCCACTCCATGTTGATTTGCATCACAAATGATTGAAAACGATAGATTGAAGCCCGGGCTATGTAGTACGGGAACTGTTGTCAGGCTCTTCTTTAGCTCTTCAAAGGCCCACGAGCCGGGATTTTCCCAGATGAGCTTTTGTCTCTTGCGCAGCATGTCTGTCAAGGGTGTGTCGGATTTACCAATCACATAAACCTAGAAATCAGTGCAACTGCATAGGGTCTTAGGCAGAAGAAAAGCGTCGATCACCTTTGTCTTATCCGGGTTGGTTTTGATGTTACCGCAGCTAATGATGTCACCTAACTACTCAATATCCGTCATTACAAACTGACTCTTCTGAATATTGATGGTTAACCCTGCCCCCCGGATACGCAAAGCCACATCCTGAAGCATGACGATATGTTCGTCAAAGGTCTCGGTTATTAGCAATAAATTTTACAGGTATACGAAAACTTGGTGTCATAGGTGCGGTGGTATTACTTTGCCCATAAGGCGCGTCATCGTGTGGGGGCATTGCACAGTCCAAAATGGTCACAATTCGGTACAATGGGTGACCTGGGACCATGAAGGCTGTCTTCCCCTTTGGACTCGGATCTAGGGGGATCTGCCAGAAAGCGTCTTTTAGGTCTGAGCTGGTAATAAAATGGGCCTTAGGTAACCGAATTAAGATACCCTCGGTCAATGGTAAGAGTATACGTCTTTAAAAGTGACGGCACTTAAGTGCCTGGCATCTAAGCATAGTTGGGCCTTACTCGGTTCAACTGCTAAGATGACTGGCGAAGCCCATGCACTTTGCAATTATTCAATCACGCCTAGTGCCACCATCCGATGGACTTCGGCGTATAGTGACTTTTTCTTTGCCGGTGACATGGCAAAATTCCTCTGCTTGAGGGTCTAGCGTCCCATACATCTACTGTGTGAGACACCAAGGTTATACGTCCAAGACCTTCTTTCTGGCATACCTCAGACGGATCCGCGGGGAAAACGAATTCTGGAAATGGTGGCCAGAACGGCCCTCGTCGTACTAAACTCCACAAATACGCCGACATTCCACCGTATTGGCTGTGAGGGAACCATACCGGACGTGACGTTCACCTCGGAGTCCTTAGTATGGAGGATACACAACTGGAAAGTATTCGAGGACTACTCAACCAGTGATCATCAGTGCATTCTGCTTGAGATAAGTGATGTTGTCTCTCGACATTCGTGCTCTCGGCCTTCTACAACTGGATGGAACATCGGAAGGATGGATGTCAAGAGGTTCGTCGAGGTGCTCACAGCAGGTGAGCCGGTGCAGGGAGCTTCGGAGGGGACGGAAGAACTGGCAGCTCAAGACGTGGTGAACTCTACTATGAGCATCATTACGACTGCTTGCTGCGCTTCTATGCCCCGTTGAAGACCCCGGCACGGCAAGCCCCAGTATACTGGTGGTCAACTGAAATCACTGAAAAGCGAAGCGAGTGTCACCAGCTTCGACGTGAGGCTCAACGGGCGCAGAACCATGACGAGGCAAGCAACCGGGTGGCAGCAAATAAGTCGGCCAGGAAATGCCTTCGCAAACTGATCCGTGTTGACGCTGTTCTCGATGAAACAGCAGTCGAGTGCCCATTCTTCACACAGCTGGAACTGGAGGAGGCAGCACTCTCATTGGAAGTTCCTCGCTTTCAATGAGGGTACTGCCTCCTCCAGGTCCAGATGGTGTTCCGGCTGAGGTGTTGCAGCTCGTCTTTCACCATTGTCCTGACTTGCCGCTCAGCACATTTAATGCTTGCCTACGGGGGGGGGGGGGGGGTTTTCCGGTACGGTGGAAGGTGGGGAGGCTCGTGCTGATTAGCAAGGGGAAGGGAAATCCCGAATCACCATCTGCATGCCGCCCGTTACGCATGCTAAGCATGGCTGGGAAGGTGCTACAGAAACTCATCAAGGGAAGACTCACTGACGCGATTCGTGCTGCTGGGGATCTATCTCCTCAGCAGTAAGGCCTTAGAGCAGGACGTCCTACCATTGATGCGATTGCAGAGGTGGTGAGCGCGGTCCAAAGGGCAGAGGCATATAGTCGCACCAAGCGGCGGATCGTCCTGTTGGTGACACTCGACGTCAGGAATGCCTTCAACTCCGCTAGATGGGTGGATATCCTGGACACGCTGGAAAACTCTTTTCATGTTCCAGAATATCTAATGCGGGTTTTGAGGAACTACCTAAAGGAATGAAGTCTGCTCTACGACCCGACTCAGGGCCAACGAAGGATGGAAATTACATCGGGTGTTGCCCAGGGATCTATCCTTGGTCCGGACCAGTGGAACGTGTCTTACGACGGGCTACTGAGATTTGAGGTGCCAGATGAGTCACGCTTGGTCGACTATGCGGATGATGTTGCGGCTCTGGTCGCTGGACGCACCGTTGAACAAGCGCAACTTAGGCTAGGTATGCTAGTGCGCCGAGTGAGAGACTCAGCTCGTGAGCTGAGTTTAGCACTGGAGAAAACCGAAGTGATCATCTTGACAAAAAAGAGAATCCCTAGAGTAAGGATGATCAGTATTGGAGATATACAAATCGAATCGAAGCCAGCGGTGAAGTACCTGGGGCTACTGATCGACTCGAGGATGAGTTTCTCTGAGCAAATCAGGGCAACGGCTGAGAAGGCTTCTTCGGGAATATCGGCTCTGAGTCGACCTATGGCCAACGTAGGGGGACCCAGCCCATCAAGAAGAAGCCTCTTGATGAGTGATGTAGGGTCAGTGCTACTGTACGGAGCAGAGGTATGAGGCGACACACTCAGCAAGGAGGTATACCGAAAACGTTTGGCACAGGTACAGAAAATCGGAGCACTGAGAACTGCATCTTCGTATCCAACAGTCTCTGACTCGGCGGTGAGAGTGATTGCAGGCGTGATACCTGTCGCCGTCCTTGCTAGAGAGTGCCGTGCTATTTACCTGCACCAAAACGAAGATGCGAGGGAGATGGTTGTCCGCGAGGAGAGACAGCGCTCGCTCAAAGATTGGCAGCAGTCTTGGATGAATTGCACGAAGGGAAGGTGGACTGCGCGCTTCATCCCGGATGTGAGACCGTGGCTAAATCGAAGGAATGGTGAGACTGACTTCTATCTGACCCAGTTTTTGAGCGGGAATGGGTGTTTTCAGTCTCGCCTGCACAAGATTGGTAAGTCACGGTCCCCCGATGGTCGGTTTTGCCCAGGAGAGGAGGACAATGCCTGTCACATATTTTTTGCGTGTACAAAATGGGTCAGACTGTGAAAAGAACTCTACAGGGAGACGGGAGAGCTCTCCCCAGATAATATAGTTGCGGTGTTGCTCGAATCGGTTGACAAATGGAACCAGGTGGCACATTATGCTTGGGCAGTCCTAAAATATAAAAGGGACTCACAGCAGCCAGGGGTGTTTGGACTGGAGGATCGCTTGTCTGGCACTTCCTCTTCCCCCCTCCCCTCCCGCGCCCCACAGCGTAACAAAACGAGACCTGGCCCGAAGTAATATGCCAAACGGTTCCAGGCTGGGTTCTCAGGTTGACAGGGGAGGTATTTAGTGGGTAGTCCAGTCGCGTATGGGAGTCTCACACTCTGTGCATAAATGGCATTCACCTCCGTACCACAAAAAAGACCTTCTTTCTCTTACGAAGGAAAAACCGCTATGGCCCCATCTAATCGTAGCTGTTGATTGGCATCTAGCACATGTCCAAGTAGGTGAGAACTTAGTGTTGCAGCATTTACAGTGGCGACAGAGTCAAGTGTTGTACTGGAAAATAATACCGGAGCCAAGCTAAATGGTTGGATGAAGTCAACCCCTAATTATAGATTCTGTGTCAGCTGGAGTATGATGTAAAAATCCTGGGATTTGCTCGCACTTTTAAAGATGACATCCATCGTGCGTTTTCCAACTATCGAATGACGAGTTTCGTATGACTTTTCAGGACTTCTCTTGCAAAATTGGTGACTATGCAGTGGACACTAGCTCCAGTGTCAATTAAACCTACCATCCAATTTTGCAAGATTTGTACTGAGGCATATGGGTGAGCGTCGTCCTTCAATAATTTGTCTAGCTGGATCGTAACATCTTCCGTGACTGACCCACCTTTCTCCAGAAGCTCTGCATCCAATGGGTGGCTCGCTTCCTTTTTGGAGGAGTGGTAGAAGCAATCCCCTCATTGAAGATGCGCTGAAGAGCAGCTATACACTCCCGCAGTCTAACATAAAAGGGCTTAACATGCCAGGGATCACTCGATTTATAACTATTTCCTTGAGTGTTCAGCCCAGTAGCGCTTGACATAGGCTGCGGAGATTCGAGAGAACTGTGTTTAACGGTGCAAATCAGCGAGGTTGGGGCATTATCTGGGGTTTGGTTGTTCATAGCAACGGGTTCAGTTTCTTTTGAGTCGGGCTGTAGAAGTGCTGACGATGTTTGCGTGCCATTCCGTTCAGTCCTTTCACGTGGCTATGGGTTCAGTCGCTGTTTGACTCTGGGTCAGGAAGATGGCTTCCTTTACCCACGTTGAGGAACAAAGTGCCCAGTGGAAAGCCTAGGGGTGTAAGCCATCGCTCCCTCAACTCTTGGAGTATTCCACAACAGAGGATCTCTAGGAGGTCCTCTTCCATAATAGGCTTGACTTGGCGCTCCATCAAACAACGCAGAGCCTTGCAATAGTCCTCCGCTGTCTCATCAGACAGGTGACGCCTGTCACGAAGTTGCTGTTTGTTAATGGCATTTCTCTCCGCTGGGGAAAATTCTCTGATTGCGGTCCGTTTTAACGTATTTCAGTCATAGCTGGGCTTGGGCTCAAACAACCTCCAGAGCCAATATTGAGCTCGGCCTGTAAAGAGCGCTGGTGCTTGCTGAGCTAATAGGTGGAAATCCCCTTCCAGCGTAACCTTGGCCATGTGTTCGGCTCTTCGTAGGAATGCTCCAATCGAGCAGGTATCATCCTTATCAGCATAAGTCCAGTTTCCAACCAGCTATCAACTGGGATGCCTTATGTGCAGAAATGGTGTTCCTGGTCGAAGGGACGCGCTCCTGTAGACCAAGCTGGTTTGAGGAGTAGTTTGCAGGGAAGGCAAAGGCTTGGTGGCCAACTAACTCTACCCAAGCTGCGTTGTCCTCGTAGTAGGTCTATCCTGGATGAGTTGGGTCTGCTAATACGTATCGAGGCAGGACACCTTTCATGGATTGTACGGGCCTCTATTTGTGAGGAATCGGAAGCAGTAGAGGTTCCTGATCGGGAGCCCGCAACTCCAGAGAGCTCAAACGGCTATTGGGATCTTGGGCTTGCGTCACGATGGTCGTTGAGTGGTTGGCATCATTGCTTTATCCGCTTAACCGAACCGAGTCCTACATTTTTGGCATCGGTAGGGCCTTAGTACTGAGCCAAGGTCTATACTCTGGGGTCAATTTTTTGGTCATGTCTGGAAGAAGAGTTGAAACTGTATATATAAAAAATATTTTTACTATTTAAAAAAAAATAACAATAAAAAGTCTGGGCTAAGCGGCCGATAGTAGCGAACTATAGACAAACTTATCAAGAAGAGGATATAAAAAGTGAACGACTCTTTCCTTTCCAGCAGCGCCGACTCCTTTATCAGGAAACAAAAACGAATGGTGGCCTACCCGAAAGAAATTGCTTCTGGTTGATTTTAAAATTTATCCCAATCCCAAGTACATTACTAAAACTGTCTCTTATCTACGTTAATTGACTCGAAAAGATGAGTGATAGCGTTGCCGTAACAATTTTGTACGCGGTCAAAATTCCGGAGTTCACAACTCCAGCATACGGCAATGAAAGTTGAACCAAAACCACTCATCTATCACGCATAAAAATATGTGTAGAGTCCTTTCGCAATATAAGGGCAAGGTAGCCTTCTATTTTCTTGAATGTCCAGGCAAAAAGGAGAAACCAATCTGGCTGACAGCTCCCATCAAGAAATTAGAAGGCCCATACAGGTTTAAACTGAGACAACACAACGGGAGGACTCTTTCGCAAAGAAGAAAAAACAGAGGAGAGTGGACGCTACAACTCACGTGAAGCGACTGAAAAGGTGTCTCACACAACTCCACTACTCTTGTCCATGGAACTCCATTACTGAGGTACCTAACATCCTCCGTAAACGACCAAAACGCCAGAAAACACATACATTTTGCCTTAAGGACGTTTAGCTGCAAGTTACATAGTATCTGTAACGAATTTTAATTCTCTTTCGTTCGATAGAGGTTTCCCCATAGTGAATCAAAACCAACCTCTCATCGGTTATAGACGTGAAGTTTGAGAATGTACCAATGGACTATACCGATTAGGTCAACAAGTCCGGACACTCTTAGTCTACTCGAAGGAGGCTGCTGGCAGGCTAACTAGGTAAAGAGAAATTTCGGTTACAGGTGTTCCGTGAGCAGGCTAAGCCCGAAATATAAAAATCAGCCAACAATTCAAATGCTCAATTTAAAATGCATCGAACAATTTTCACCGACCCGACTTTAACTTAATTTACTTCCGTATCCTTTTCCTTTTGATTCGGGAAAAAGAACCACACAAAATTTTCAACCAAAAAGGTGCGCTCCCGATTTTTACCGACACGGTGCCCAAAATAAACTACTCAAACTGAAACCGAATCAATCAAATTTAACAAAAAAATGCAAAAATCAAACGATGGCACCATGTCCTGACCCAACACGAAACCCACCATTCACAGATATTGAAGCTTACCCTCTGGTCAGCATACTCACCTACGCCACCGCTTCCTTCTGAAAAAGAATGGGTTTGCTGAAAAGGAAAGACTGGGTTAACATAGCAGTCCAAACTTATGTTTATTCAATTATTGAGTGCAACCGATAAAATGAATTTAGAATCAATATCTAACTTCTCTAGTTCTATGAAGCAGTTAATACTAGAAGTGCTTGCTAGTCTTCAGTATGCATTGTTGTCCTAAATTATTTCACGTCTATGTTCACTCATTCTTGTAAAATATAATTATAACTATTCACATGGATTTTAAACTATATCAAACCCTACAAGCTAATCTCTTCTGCTTAAACGATTTTTGACTGTTAGTAGATGTTTTCAATTATCTATTCATTTTTTTGTAATATCACATTGGTGTGAAAAAAAATTGATATGCAAGGTGTTATGTTAGTTATGGATTATTTTAAAGCGAATATTAGATATTAAAAAAAAATTTTCAAACCGGATAATCATTAACGTCTATTTGTCGCCGCATATAGCAATATGTGTTTAATTGAGCTGCTTCCACTTTTTCTGATATGAGTTCCGATTTTCTTGATCACAACGCTACGCTGTATTTTCAATTTTCTCTGTTTTTGTTGCAATCCGAAATCAAGTAAGTCAAATATAATTTATCGTTTATATCAAAATTTCATTATTACACACTTGTCTGTCTGTCTGTCTGTCAACTGCCGCTCCATAGCCAAAAACAAGACAAGTAAAATAAACATTCATTAAACTCATGCGAGATTAGTAGAGGCGAAAAAATAGTATGCGTCAAAAAAAAACAGTTGGAATGATATTTCAAAATATAGGAAGACAAAAATCAAAAGAAAATATCACTTAAATACTGAACATATCAGGGCCGATGTAAGAACATTTTAGGACTGTCGCGAATATAGTGTGCCGCCTAGCTCCACTTGCCAACTGATTCGAGCATCACCGAGACTATATTATCCGGGGAGAGCTCTCCCGTCTCATTGTAGAGGGGCCCTCTACAATGAGACGTTTTGTGCACGCGAAAAATGTGTGGCAGGCATTGTCCTCCTCTCCCGGGCAAAACCGACAATTGGGGAGCCGTGACTTACCAATCTTGTGCAGGTAAGACTGAAAACACTCATGCCCGCTCAAAAACTGGTTCAGATAGAAGTCTGTCTCACCATGTCTTCGATTTAGCCACGGTCTTGTATCCAAGATGAAGCGCGCAGTCCACCTTCCCTTCCTGCGATTCACCCAAGACTGCTGCCAATCGTTGAGCGAGCGCTGTCTCTCTTTGCGCACAACCATCTCCCTCGCATCTTCGTTTTGGCACAGGTAAATAGAGTGGCGCTCTCTAGTGAGGAGAAACAGGTATCACGCTTGCAATGGGTTTCACCGTTGAATCAGAGACAATCCTCAGCGCTCCTCTTCTCTGTACCTGTGGCAGGCGTTTTCGGTAAACCCCCTTACAGAGAGTGTCGCCCCATACTTCTGCTCCATACTGTAGCCCTGAACCTACAACACTCATCAAGAGGCGTCTTCTTGATGGGCTGGGTTCCCCTACGTTGGCCATTAATCGACTCAGAGCCGATATTCCCGAAGCAGTCTTTTCAGCCCCGAAGTTAAGTTATTTAATATAGCAAATGCTGCCCATCATGAGGATTCTGTGGTGACTAACACAACTTACGCAGCCCCATAATTTGAAGCCTAATCATTGACCGCAAGACTGTAGAAGAAGTTGAAATGAACTTCAGATAGGGAAGTGTGCTGTAGCATCAAAATACGGCCCTAGTTGCTTACAAGTACCTTGCAGTGGAACAGTGGCTATATCCATCGATTGTAATGAGCACCGCTTCTGGCAGGAGTCATCAAGAATCATCAGCGAGTTTATGTTCAAGAAGTATACAGGGTTATCCATTTCGTGGTAGGAAAGTATAACGCTGCTATTTGACAACTGTCAAAATTAAATGTCATCCAAAGCGTGTTTTTTTTAGTTGAAGGTTTGTCATCTAGATATATGGATCGTATAGCAGTCAAAGCATGCGTTAAAATCATTAAATTTTATTGTAGAAATGGTGATTCTGCTGTATCAACATTTAGGGCTTTAGGAGCCGATTACGGTCGACATAATTGACTACACAGCAAACAATTTCGAACACAGTGAGAAAATTTGAAGGAACTGGATTGGTTATTGATATTTTAAGGCCTGTGTATCATCGCAACATTTGTTCTGCTGAAAATATCGCTGTCGTTGCTCAAAGTGTGGAGGGAGACCCGAATTTGTCGATTCCTCGACGTGTTCAACATTTGGGCTTGTCTTACGACTCATTGTGGCAGATTTTGCATTTGGATTTGCATCTCCATCCATACAAAATCCAACTCACTCAAGGACTTAAGCCTCGAGACCATACACAATGCAGAATGTATGCGAATTGGGTGATTGAACAACAAGCCATTGATAACGATTTTTCGAACAAAATTCTCTTTAGTGATGAGGCTCATTTTCAGCTCTGTGGTTACGTAAATAAACAGAGTTGCCGCATATGGGACTCTCAAAATCCTCAGGTGATCGCAGAAAGGCCTTTGCATCCGGAAAAAGCGACCGTTTGGTGTGCATTATGGTCTGGTGGTGTTATTGGCCCGTATTTTTTTTTTAAACGATCAAGGAAGAGCCATTACAGTCAATTCTGACCGATATGGATGGATGTCAACCGATTGTTTTTGGAGAGAAATTGAAGGTTATGATCTGGAAAATATATGGTTCCAACAGGACGGAGCCACAAGCCACACAACACAGGCTAATCGACACTTTTGCAAGGGAAATTTCCAGGACGCGTAGTTTCGAGATTGAGTGATGTCAATTTGCCCGCAAGATACTGCGACCTAACACCTTTGGATTTCTTTTTATGGGGCTATGTAAATGATCGTATTTACGCGAACAATCCTCAAAATCTTGAGCAATTGAAAACCAATATTCGTGAAGTTATGGACGAGATATTGCCGGAAATGTGCTGAAAAGTCATTGAAAATTACTTCAAAAGGATTGAGGCCTGTAAGGGGTCTCATGGAAGACATTTGAATAATGTTGTATTTTACGTATAATGGCAAGGTTTAGTCTTTATATTGAATAAAAAATTTTGTTTCCATCTGAATATTTTATGTGTTTTCTTTAGCTTTAATTTCCCAAGCGTAAAATGGATAACCCTATATTTCAAGCAAAATTACATGCCGAATGAAAGCATATTGAGGGACGAATTTTGAAAAATTCTCGATTTCGGATTATTTGAAGAGGAAGAAAAACAATTGTTTTATCGCACGCCTTTAATTCTCTTACGATATATTTCAATTGCTCTATTGGTTGCACATTTCCTACGAGATGTGACTTTTTGTAGGGGGGAATCAACGTCGGCTTTAACATTTTTATTACCTGATTGAATATATTGTCGGCGGTAGCAAATACAATATCCCATTTCAAAACAAACTCGTCACAAGAAGATGTGGGCAACGGTTACTCAAGGATACTAGATTTCAATTGCTCTATTGCTTGCACATTTCCTACGAGATGTGACTTTTTGTAGGGGGGAATCAACGTCAGCTTTAACATTTTTATTACCTGATTGAATATATTGTCGGCGGTAGCAAATACAATATCCCATTTCAAAACAAACTCGTCACAAGAAGATGTGGGCAACGGTTACTCAAGGATACTAGATCTAATTAAATCTAAATAATATTTAAAATATAATAAACGAATTATAATAGCAGGGAAAAGCAATAAATGAGGGAAAAGCAATAAATGATACCTCTTAAGCAGGGATAATAAAATGTAATTAAGGATATAGGTTAATTGATAGGTCTCAAAGACAAAAATGTAATTAATGTAAGGGATATTAAAAGCGGATACTATTTGGAATTAAACCATAACAAAAAACCACTGAAGAAGGAGGAACTCTTACCTCCGAAATATATATTTGTTTAGCATTAAATTTACAATATTTGCGTTTTTCTGGAAAAGTTGGAGGAACATTTATTTGGAGATTTTTTAAATGGCACATATACTGTTTAGAATTACTTATGGATAAGAGCTGGTATCTTTCAAAAAAAGACAGGTGTTATTTTAACGCGTACAAAGACAAAAAAGGGGAAAACAACCGCTTTCCTTGTAGTTTCATTTAAACTTGAGAACATTACTTTTCAAACTCATTTCAATCGATGAAATTTGGTGAAATATAACTTAATGCATAATTCTCTTTGTTTTGGTGACTATTTACAAAAACATGCATGCATGACTATTTACAAAAACATATTTATACAAATATTAACTACGATGTAAACCGAAAGCATTTTAAACACTAGTAAGATAATTCAGACTAGCGTACTCGTATATGAAATCATTCCTGACTTATTCGGCTTCAAAAAGGGGAACAGACTGCATTTCATACTATACACACAGGAACGCATATATATTGTTAGGTTTTATTTATGAATAAGTACTACAGGAAGCCCGATATAGCCCATATACAGTGTGCATGAGTGAAATAAAGTCAAACGGAGGAGAAGTTGTATGACAAGGACAGCGTACATAGGAAGAAAAGAGTCAGAGCATGGGCTAATAATATCATACTGCCTGTTCTACTGATAAATGTCAGGTGAAAAATGTTACATTAATTTGGTGAATTTTTTTTATTCTTGCGTCGCGAATTCGGAAACATTCGAAATTTGCAAAGGGTGGAGGTGGTCTTCAATTATCGGTGCTTTTAATTGAAATTCAGAAGGAAATAGTGGAAAATAATCGATCCGTGAAAAAGAGCAAAAAAAAATTAGTCACGCATTGGTGTAAATTTATATTTTAGATAATAATAATAATGAAATAAATTAATTAACATGTTTTTTTTCTCGCGCCGTGAATTTTGTCAATTTAAATATGTCGCGCAATTATTGGTTCATGTTCGAAGTTGATGGTGCTAATTTTTGTTCACAATTGCCTATTAAGAGTCAGATAATATTAAGTGACATAAATTCTTGGCTCTCTATATCAGTGGCGCTATCAAATAAATCATTATCTTGGGGGTTTGAAGGTATATTCATTAATTTTGCGATTATATTCTGGTTTTTTTTTAGTAAAATTTAAAAACTGATATTTGTTTCAGGTTTCCGATAAATAGATAATATATCTCAAGATAATCCCTCGACCTATAAGGAATCTCAGTTATCTTGCTTCAAATTTAAATTAAATATACGTCTATACATACAAATATATATATATATATATATATATATATATATATATATATATATATATATATATATATATACATATATATATATATATATATATATATATATATATATATATATATATATATATATGTATAGTTATATATATATATATATATATATATATATATATATATATATATATATTTATATATATATATATATATATATATATATATATATTTATATATATATATATATATATATATATATATATATATATATATATATATATATATATATATATATGTATATTTATATATATATATATATATATAAATATATATATATATATATATATATATATATATATATAAATATATATATATATATCTATATATATATATATATATATATATATATGTATATATATATATGTATATATATATATATTTATATATATATATATATATATATATATATATATATATATATATATATTCATATATATATATATATATGTATATATATATATATATATATAAATATATATAAATATATATATATATATATATATATATATATATATATATATATATATATATATATATATATACATATATATATATATATATATATATATATATATATATATATATATATATATATATATATATATATGTATACAGGGCTCTCTGAAAAAGGTAAATTTTTCGGGCAGTTTGCTCTGACACCTTCTTTCCATCTAGGATATGATTATATGTCCCTTAATAAGTCATCAAATTAATAATGCCATGTTTGCTCTTCTTATCTACTCCAACCTCAACTTCACACATCCTAAGCGAAGGTTGCTAATTGCTCATTATGTGAATGGGTTTTATGAAAAATTCAATCGAGTGAAGAATTTGAATTACTTGTATATGTGATTATTTGAGATAAATTTTGACTCAATTGTTTGGAAAATTGAAATAATTGCTCCAAAAGGATCAGAATGAACTGGGCAGAAATTAGTTGTTCACAACAAAAGGCTCATAAGAATTTTATAAGTGCTGAAAGACAGTTTAATTGAAAGTTTCCCGCAAGACTCAAGCTCTGTCTTTGATCACCTTTATTCTACTTGTAGTTCTAACTTCAAGGCAAAAATTTATTGTCAATTTGATAAGAGTCTTGCAGCAGTTTTTTTTATTTTTTTTGTGGTAGGGAGGTGAAGGCAATTACGCCCGCCGAGTCTGGCAGTGTGGGACTTCCATGGAGGATACCCTTGGACTACTCACTAAACACCTCCCCTGTCAATCTGAGAACCTAGCCTGGAGCCGTTTGACACATTACTTCGGGCCAGGTCTCGTTTTGTTACGCCGTGGGGCGCCTTCAAGCTGGGGAGTCCCTTTCCTGGCGGGAGGGGAGAGGGGAAGAGGAAATGCCAGAAGAGCGATCCCCCAGCCCCAGCGCCTCCGGCTGCTGTGAGTCCCTTTTATCTTTTAGGACTGCCCAAGCATAATGTGCTACCTGGTTCCATTTGTCAACCGATTCGACCAACACCGCAACTATATTATCCGGGGTGAGCTCTCCCGTCTCCTTGTAGAGTTTCCTTCGCAGCCTGGCCCATTTGGTACACGCGAAAAATGTGTGACAGGTATTGTCCTCCTCTCCTGGGCAAAACCGACAATCGGGAGACCGAGACTTGCCAATCTTGTGCAGGAAAGACTGAAAACACCCGTGCCCGCTCAAAAGCTGGGTCAGATAGAAGTCAGTCTCACCATGCCTTCGATTTAGCCACGGTCTCACATCCGGGATGAAGCGCGCAGTCCACCTTCCCTTCGTGCAATTCCTCCAAGACTGCTGCCAATCGTTGAGCGAGCACTGTCTCTCCTCACGGACAACCATCTCCCTCGCATCCTCGTTTCGGTGCAGGTAAATAGCGTGGCACTCTCGAGCAAGGAGGGCGACAGGTATCACGCCTGCAATCACTCTCACCGCCGAGTCGGAGACTGTTGGATACGAAGATGCAATTCTCAGTGCTCCTCTTCTCTGTACCTGTGCCAATCGTTTTCGGTATACCTCCTTGCTGAGAGCGTCACCCCATACCTCTGCTCCGTACAGTAGCACTGACCCTACATCACTCATCAAGAGGCGTCTTCTTGATGGGCTGGGTCCCCCTACGTTGGACATAAGTCGACTCAGGCCCGATATTCCCGAAGAAGCCTTCTCAGCCGTTGCCCTGATTTGCTCAGAGAAACTCATCTTCGAGTCGATCAGTAGCCCCAGGTACTTCACCGCTGGCTTTGATTCGACCTGTATATCTCCAATACTGATCATCCTTACTCTAGGGATTCTCTTTTTTGTCAAGATGACCACTTCGGTTTTCTCCAGTGCTAAACTGAGCCCGCGAGCAGTCATCCAGTCCCTCACTCGGCGCATTAGCATACCTAGCCTAAGTTGCGCTTGTTCAACGGTGCGTCCGGTGACCAGAGCCGCAACATCATCCGCATAGCCGACCAAGCGCGACTCATCTGGCATCTCAAGTCTCAGTAGCCCGTCGTAAGACACGTTCCACAGGTCCGGACCAAGGATAGATCCCTGGGCAACACCCGATGTAATTTTCATCCTTCGTTGGCCCTGTGTCGTGTCGTAGAGCAGGCTTCGGTCCTTTAGGTAGTTCCTCAAAAGCCGCATTAGATATTCTGGAACTTGAAAAGAGTTTTCCAGCGTGTCCAGAATATCCACCCATCTAGCGGAGTTGAAGGCATTCCTGACGTCGAGTGTCACCAACAGGACGATCCGTCGCTTGGTGCGACTATATGCCTCTGCCTTTTGGACCGCGTTCACCACCTCTGCAATCACCTCAATGGTAGAACGTCCTGTTCTAAAGCCGTACTGCCGAGGAGATAGGTCCCCAGCAGCACGAATCGCGTCAGTGAGTCTTCCCTTGATGATTTTCTCTAGCACTTTCCCAGCCGTGTCTAGCATGCATAACGGGCGGTATGCAGACAGCGATTCGGGATTTCCCTTCCCCTTGCTGATCAGCACGAGCCTCGCCACCTTCCATCGTACCGGAAAACCCCGTCCCGTAGGCAAGCGTTGAATGTGCTGAGCAGCAAGTCAGGACAATGGTGATAGACGAGCTGCAAAACCTCAGCTGGAACACCATCTGGACCTGGAGCCTTCCTCGCTTTCAGGGAGAGGACTGCCTCCTCCAGTTCCAGCTGTGTGAAGAGTGGGCACTTGACCGCTGTTTCACCATGGACAGCGTCAACACGGACGGGGTGGGCAGGGAAGAGTCCCCGCACTATCGCGTCCATCTTTTCCGCGTCATGTATACAAGGCTTCCGTAGGGCACCAAGTTTCCCCATGACCAGCTTGTAGCCAAGGCCCCACGGATCCCTATTTACATCGTCCACGAGGTCTTGCCAGCATTGGGCCTTGCTCTTGTTAATAAGCCTGCGAAGATATTTCCTGCCGGACCTGTATGCTGCTAGCCTAGTGTCTGCCTCCTCCCGTGTTCGCGCCCGCTGGGCCTCTCGCTGAAGTTTGTGACACTCGCTTCTTTGTTCGGCGATCTCGTTTGACCACCAGTATACTGGAGGCTTACCGTGTCGCGGTCTCCGACGGGGCATGGAAGACTCGCAAGCAGCTATGATGCAGCAGTTTAATACTTTACAAATGGTGCCAGATGCAACAAAATTACATCGATAATCAAGAAAGAAAAAAATCTGTGATAAGACCTGTGTTATGCTATGGGTGCGAAACATGGACCCTAACCAAAGCATCCGCAAATATATTGAACGCCTTTGAGTGACGTGTATTGAGGCGAATAATCGGAGCGAAGCTAGATGGGGACCAATGGCGAATTCGATACAACCATGAGCTGTATGAAATTTTTGACGATCCGGAGGTCTCAACGATGGTAAAACTACGGAAGCTGCAATGGGCTGGACACCTTGTAGTGAAACTAGGTATATAAGTGTCCGTGAAAGACTGCGGCAATGGTCTGCTGCTTCAGCCAAAGAGGGTGGTAGGATTCGCCGAGATTGGCCTTGTCTGGGGACGCGTGAATGCGCTGGCAGGCTAGCGTTGCGGGTTTGTGGGGCGGGTTCATTCCCCCAGAACAAGGACCCACTACGAAAGAATTTCGCATTCACGGATTCTCGGGTCTCAAAAAAGGTCGACCAAAGTTGAAAAATGTAGGTAATTAACTGAAGGAGTAAATTGCTTGCTCAGAGAACAAGTCGAAATGAGCCAAAACAGACGGACTTGTGGAGACGTCGTCGTTACCTGAAGATTCTTATGGCCCACAAATAAGATTGGGGCAAGCGGATGTGGTGCCCCCTCGCATCCGCCCAACCGGATCAAGATCCAAATGTTGACGTGGCCATATATTTCCCTTTTGAGTGGAAAACTCATACAAACATACTTTGCATGAGCCTTCCATTAAACGAGAAATATAAACGTGACCGATTTATGTTATAGAATTATGTGACTGGATCACATAACGCTATGCCATAAAAGGGCACGCGGGCGGAAGGCCACTCAACCCGGCAAAAGCCCCTGAAAACTACAAACAGGTGGAGCGCGCCCGATGGTTAGCCCATTTTAGCGAAAAAGCCTTCCATCGTGGTGGGTCCCAAACTCAATCAGAGAGGCATAATGAAAAGACCGAAGGGTAAGTTTAATAACTTCATTGTATTATCCGGATAACTTTATGAACAATTCAATATCTTCAGATTACATCAATTCTTGGAAACTAAAACCAAAATGCCCGAATTATATTTAAATAGATTTGTATGGGTTATACAGAGGGGAAGTTAATATTAATAATAACAACACTGTTAACTTAAATTTATCCTGGAATATAAATAAATTATTTGTAGCTGCAATTGCTATTATGTAGTACGACAAATATTGAATAAAACAAATTTAGAAAAAACAAATTTAGAAAAAAAAGAAATGAAACTAAAAGGGTGCTAACCCATCCTCCTTAACAAGCGCTTGTAGATTAGGTGGGTACATCCGTAATTATTTTAGCTAAGGATATGTAAATCATGGATTCGTAAACAATCATTGAAAGAGGTTAAATATGAAATTTGAATCTTGAATTTGCTATTTTTCTTGCCACAACATAACACAAAAAGTTAACTGTTCAGATTTACAGTAGGCAGCAGTCAAAAAGACGCGATGATAGGAGGCAATATTCACACAGGTGCCACAGTTCAGCATCGATAGAAGTACACTTTTTTAAAAGTCAAATACTATTAATTTCTTCCACTTGAAAGAATGAATATGCCAATAATAGTCTAAATAAGCCACTCAAAAAAATATTAAATTTCTCGTACTCCCGTGGTCCCATTCAGCGATTCGGTGCACTCGCTTCCTCACGCACAAACACCTGCATCACTCATCAGATCAATTTCCAAATATGAAAATTTTCACTCGCTCATTTTAACCGAGCAATTCCACAATCCGCATCATTTTATTTTTACAGATATGATTGCAAAAACTTCTTCATGCTATGATTCACAGAGGAATTTACGTATGCGGTTGGCGAACTAACCCAACGAGACACCCCGCGATCGAATCAACACCCCGATTGCATTCTCGACCTGCGCGTTTGCCCTCCGTCTCTAATAATTTCGAATCAAAGTTTTTAATTGATTATTTGACCGCAAAATTTCTTATATACTCTGTTCTTTTAAAATCTACATGGACTGTAAAATCCTTAATTTGTCATGCTTCGATTATTCCATTCCCATTAACAAGGCTAGTACACTAACATTGTAAATAGATATTTTCAACACTCAAAGCCGGCATCTATTCTACACGTGAAGTAGATTTACGCAGTGTCTTCGATTTCTTACACAATTCCAAAAGCGCCAACACAAAAGCCGCATCCGAAAATAATATTCCTAGCGAAAGGGAACAAGCAAGCCACAAAAATTCAAATCATATCCAAGGGGGAGAATATTACTCTACGGTCCGCATGAGCTCCTCTTCATGACCTCGTCCCGTCATCAATTATCATAAACAGCATAAATTTGTAATGCTGTCTGCGAAATCCATAGAGTAATTGTCGCAATTTATGTTCATCCCAAATGCGCCGATAGAAAATGACAATCTGATGGCTGTGACGGAATCTTTGCACCAAAATAAATTCACACTGTTCGGCCCATAGACGCAGCGTTATATCAGAACGTCCTTTCAGATTCTTTACAAAAGCTTCATTCATACGATGCAAACATGCTTTCCATTGGAACGGGGCAGTTTCATTCTCATTTGTTAGCAAATGATATTGGTGGTAAGAGCTTCTCGTGGTTATATGTCCCGCGCAACAATCCAATAAGCCATTTTCACATCACCTCTTTCAATCAATTTCTAAGTAATACAAGGACTACACTTTCTTTTCCTTTCTTATTTTCAACGTCGTCTCTTCTTGCACCAGTTTCCGTGACTTTTCAGTCTTCCATCACTTCAAAGAATCCCATAGCACTGAAATCCAGTAATCCAAATAATAGATGCAAGCGAAGGCCGTTTTTATCCAATCGTTCGCGTTCCGCAAATACGTAACGCTTTAATCGAACAATAAGAATTTTCCACGCATATGATTAGCACAAATTTCTATCGGGTCATTTTCACTAGGCGATCACTCCGCAATTTCGCATACAAAATTTGAACATTCCCATACGCGGCCCCGCTACCGATTTTCATATTCTCCGTTTTATTTTCGTTCGCAAATTAATTGCAAGATTGAAATAATTAAACAGATGCGACGTTTCTGTCCACTTTCTCCACCAGGCTCATGTCTTATTCCCTTCACAGCTGAGTCTCCCAGTCACATGGATGGTTTTTCGTGCCCAAGCAAGTTTTTCTCCTTGCTTGTCCGTCGTCCACCGTCGCGTCACGCTGTTACGATGGATGAAGACAAGCCCCTTGCTCAGCTGCTGTAAATTAAATTTATTGTTGCTGCTTTAATTGTGATGCGAATCAAGTTGGCCCATTCATGTTGCTACAATGTTGTAATCATTGTATACAAATTAAATTCTGTGTTTTGGATTATGTGAACAGGAATTTTTCTTGAGTACGAGTATTCATTTCCAAAGTAAATTTTACGTTGATCTGGATTATGAAAATTCTGCGTTGTATTTATTGGTATTTAATGTGGAATTAGAGATCATTTTCCCTTGGTATGGTAGAGGTTGATGATTAGGTGCTTGAGCCGGCGATGGTGATGGTGACTGGACTGTTTGAGGAGCTGGTTTGTTGTAAATTGGGTTGTTTGGGTTGAAGTCTAACGGGATATTAAGATTTGCCAGAAGGTTCTTGTTTTGTAGCCGTGACGAAAGTTGTTGAATTTGCGTTTGTACGGTTTTCAATAGTTGCTGTTGTTGTGGCGTCAATTGAATGAATGGGAACTGCAGGCATAGCATTCACAATGATCAAGGATGGCATCGTTTGAACAATCTCCGATTGTGATTTCGGTATAACAGTCACCGTAGGGAGATGAATTGCCTTTGGATTGATTCCCGACAAATTCATTTGGTGATTCATACCAGATGTTAGTACTGATGGTAGATGGGAAGCAGTGCCAATGATATTTATCACATTGGTGTTATTTGAACCTACGTTATTGTTGCTATTGCTTGTATTGCATTGGCTATTATTCATAATATTTCGTTACTGCTGGGAAATTTGCTGCATTAGTGCTGTCACGCGAACAAGCTTGTTTAGGCTCACTGCAATTTTGGTTAGGAGATAGCAGAGTTTTCGAGCAGTTTACTTGTATGACTGCTCGATTACTGCAACATAAATTGTATGGATGAATAACGGATACCCAAGAAGGTATTCGTTGGGAGAACTGAAGGCCAGATACCAGAGGGGAAACCGAGGAAACGCTGGTCTGATTCAATCGACGAAGACAGTCTCGGATTTCGGAATTCGAAGACGCGGTCAATGGACCGAGACAGTTGGAGGCGCTGTTTGCAGGAAGCGAAGGCACGAGAGGGGCTGTAGTGCTAAGAAGAAGAAGAGGAAGAATTAAGAAATAAATATATACTCAGCGTGAACCAAAGCTACGATTTAGTAGAGAGTTATTATTGTCCCGAAGAATTATGACATGATAAAAGTTTAAAAAAATCGACTTCAAAGCTTACTAAAAAGGGTGAAATAAAATTAGCACAATTGGAGCCAAATCAATTTCACTGTTTTTAGAAGTAAATAGTTGCATTTTACTACCCTATCGTATCTGAAACGGAAAAACACTGATTTGGCTTCGATTCCATAAATTTTATTTCATCGTTTTTGATACATTTGAAATCAGTTTCTTTTTTCCTGAAAAGTTTTATTTTGCATTAATACATCAAGGTTGTATCAATTAATGAGCAAATCTCTTCCCGGAGAGGCAATTTCTTCGGTAAAGTCAGTAACAACTTATCAGGTTTTAATGCCTTCTATGTTATTCGTAGAGAGAGAGAGAGAGAGAGAGAGAAGAGGAGTAAGTCTATCCGTTTAAAACTCTGTATGTGAAATTCCGATATTTTGCCTCTGGAGGCGGTTTTTGCGAGGAAAGGGGAAGTCATTTCAAACGTCAAAATTTTGTTTACGTCTTCGCGTATTCATCGTGGTCAATGTGCGTAAAGTTTCATTTTCTCGCGATTTTCTTGAAAACGGTAATGATTGTTTAAGTGCGGAACGTAATAAATACGGTTTTGGTTAGTTTCACACGAAATATAGTGAAATTTAAGTAAGTCAAGTGACTTAAACATTTTTCTTCTGCGGTAGGGAGGTGAAGGCATTTACGCCCGTAGAGTCTGGCAGTGTGGGACTCCCATGGAGGATACCCTTGGACTACCCACTAAATACCTCCCCTGTCAATCTGAGAACCTAGCCTGGAACCGTTTGACACATTACTTCGGGCCAGGTCTCGTTTTGTTACGCCGTGGGGTGCCTTCAAGCTGGGGGTTCCCTTTCCTGGCGGGAGGGGAGAGGGGAAGAGGAAATGCCAGAAGAGCGATCCCCCAGCCCCAGCGCCTCCGGCTGCTGTGAGTCCCTTTTATATTTTAGGACTGCCCAAGCATAATGTTACACCTGGTTCCGTTCGTCAACCGATTCGAGCATCACCGCAACTATGTTATCCGGGGTGAGCTCTCCCGTCTCCCTGTAGAGTTCCTTTCACAGCCTGACCCATTTGGTACACGCAAAAAATGTGTGACAGGCATTGTCCTCCTCTTCTGGGCAAAACCGACCATCGGGGGACCGTGACTTACCGATCTTGTGCAGGAAAGACTGAAAACAGCCATGCCCACTCAAAAGCTGGGTCAGATAGAAGTCAGTCTCACCATGCCTTCGATTTAGCCACGGTCTCACATCCGGGATGAAGCGCGCAGTCCACCTTCCTTTCGTGCAATTCATCCAAGACTGCTGCCAATCGTTGAGCGAGCGTTGTCTCTCCTCGCGGACAACCATCTCCCTCGCATCCTCGTTTTGGCGCAGGTAAATAGCGCGGCACTCTCTAGCAAGGAGGGCGACAGGTATCACGCCTGCAATCACTCTCACCGCCGAGTCGGAGACTGTTGGATACGAAGATGCAATTCTCAGTGCTCCTCTTCTCTGTACCTGTGCCAATCGTTTTCGGTATACCTCCTTGCTGAGAGCGTCACCCCATACCTCTGCTCCGTACAGTAGCACTGACCCTACATCACTCATCAAGAGGCGTCTTCTTGATGGGCTGGGTTCCCCTACGTTGGCCATAAGTCGACTCAGGACTGATATTCCCGAAGCAGCCTTCTCAGCCGTTGCCCTGATTTGCTCAGAGAAACTCATCTTCGAGTCGATCAGTAGCGCCAGGTACTTCACCGCTGGCTTCGATTCGACCTGTATATCTCCAATACTGATCATCCTTACTCTAGGGATTCTCTTTTTTGTCAAGATGACCACTTCGGTTTTCTCCAGTGCTAAACTGAGCCCGCGAGCAGTCATCCACTCCCTCACTCAGCGCATTAGCATACCTAGCCTAAGTTGCGCTTGTTCAACGGTGCGTCCGGTGACCAGAGCCGCAACATCATCCGCATAGCCGACCAAGCGCGACTCATCTGGCATCTCAAGTCTCAGTAGCCCGTCGTAAGACACGTTCCACAGGTCCGGACCAAGGATAGATCCCTGGGCAACACCCGATGTAATTTTCATCCTTCGTTGGCCCTGTGTCGTGTCGTAGAGCAGGCTTCGGTCCTTTAGGTAGTTCCTCAAAAGCCGCATTAGATATTCTGGAACTTGAAAAGAGTTTTCCAGCGTGTCCAGAATATCCACCCATCTAGCGGAGTTGAAGGCATTCCTGACGTCGAGTGTCACCAACAGGATGATCCGTCGCTTGGTGCGACTATATGCCTCTGCCTTTTGGACCGCGTTCACCACCTCTGCAATCGCATCAATGGTAGAACGTCCTGTTCTAAAGCCGTACTGCCGAGGAGATAGGTCCCCAGCAGCACGAATCGCGTCAGTGAGTCTTCCCTTGATGAGTTTCTCTACCACTTTCCCAGCCGTGTCTAGCATGCATAACGGGCGGTATGCAGACAGCGATTCGGGATTTCCCTTCCCCTTGCTGATCAGCACGAGCCATGCCACCTTCCATCGTACCGGGAAAACCTCGTCCCGTAGGCAAGCGTTGAATGTGCTGAGCAGCAAGTCAAGACAATGGTGATAGACGAGCCGCAACACCTCAGCTGGAACACCATCTGGACCTGGAGCCTTCCTCGCTTTCAGGGAGAGGACTGCCTCCTCCAGTTCCAGCTGTATGAAGAGTGGGCACTCTACTGCTGTTTCACCACGGACAGCGTCAACACGGACGGGATGGGCGGGGAAGAGTCCCCGCACTATTGCGTCCATCTTTTCCGCGTCATGTATATAAGGCTTCCGTAGGGCACCAAGTTTCCCCATGACCAGCTTGTAGCCAAGGCCCCACGGATCCTTGCTCACATCGTCCACTAGGTATTGCCAGCAGCGAGCCTTGCTACTGATGATCAGTTTGCGAAGGCATTTCCTGGCCGACTTATATGCTGCCACCTGGTTGCATGCCTCGTCACGGTTCCGCACCCTATGAGCCTCACGCCGAAGCTTGTGACACTCCCTCCGCTTTTCAGCGATTTCAGTAGACCACCAGTACACTGGGAGCTTGCCGTGCCGGGGTCTTCGATGGGGCATAGAAGCGCAGCAAGCAGTCGTGATTATGCTCATAGTAGAGTTCACCACGTCTTGAGCTGCCAGTTCTTCCGTCCCCTCCGGAGCTCCCTGCAGCGGCTCACCTGCTGTGAGAACCTTGACGAACCTTTCGACTTAAACATAAGAAAACGACAATGTGCTGTTCGGTACCGTGTTGCCCAAATTTCAACAGTGGCTCGAGCGAAAAATCCTAATTCAAGTAAAAATTGATAATTTCATGAATTTAAAATCGTGAGAAAGTTTAATTTTAATCGTTTTGAGTCCTGAATCAAAAGAAAGCTGCTCAAAAATATTTGCAATTTTTCGTTTTGATGGGTTCATATTTTGCCGCAAATCCCGTGGCTTGAAGCAGAAGCGGCACAAAATTGTGACTATTTTTTATGGGGATTATAATTCATTGTAACTTTTTATCATTTTGGAATTCCAAATAATATTAATACAAAAATGGAATGGCGCCAAATTCTCAAAGTCAAAGTCAAAAGCGCTTTATTTAATACTAATCGTTATAAATTTTAAAAGAATATAAAGCAAATTCCAAACAATAACAATCAAAAAACTTAATGTCCCAAATGGCTCTCTAAATTTGTACGTTATCGTTAACTCATATCATCAAAAAAAAACTATAGCAAATTCAATTAATTACGATCAGCTTCAACGAATCTAGCAAATGAGTATCTCCATTGAAATCGTTGGTCTCGTGAACTCAAATTAGGAGGATATTTTATCTTCTTATCGGTGGCCCGTCGATATATGTGATATATGACTGGGACGCCGTCAGAACCAAAAACATATCGATTCATGTTCACATACACGAATGCTTCTGGAGGAATGAAGCCAGTAGCGAGGCAAGTCGCAATATACCCGTCTGTAGGGTGGAACGGCTGTGAAATCCAAGGGTTTTCACTCACAGTCACAGATCTTGCGATATGATTCCGAAGAAGTTTCAATATGAAGATATCGACCCTCGTCACTTCAGCAGTTTGATAAATTCTTCTATTCGATATATAATGTTTCCAATCCGTCTCAGGCTTTCTGTACAAACCAGTACATGCACGAAGACATTTCCTTTCGAAAACTCTTAATTTTTCCATGGTACTAGCGCTCTGGTTGTACCAGATCTGACATCCATATGTCAAAACTGGTCTAACCAGTGTCTTGTAACAGATAATTTTGACCTTTTGATCAATTTATCTGGAATGAAAGAGCTTTCGAAGGGCCATGACTACTTTAAGTGCCTTACTGAGCATGATTTTCACATGTTCAGTATAGTACAGATACTGATTGAGATAAACACCGAGGTATCGAACACAGGATTTATGTGGAACCCGTTCTAGACTACTCTCACCAGCCATGATGTGGAAATCTTTCCAATTACGTTTCAGGTCTTGACTGACCCCCTACAGCGTTGTCCGAAACAAGATTGTTTCACATTTCTGCGCATTGATTTTCATTCGCCAATTGTCAGTGTACAGCTGTACATCATTGAACATTTTTTGGAGATTGCTCTGAACTATTGTAGCTTTTCGGTCTGCCGTATAGATGATCAGATCATCAGCAAACGCTACCAATGATCGCGTTGCCGAGACGTTAAAATCAAAGCCGTTCAATAGCTTGCGAATGAAGATTGGAAAGAGCAGAGGCGCAGTAACTGTTCCCTGCTGTAGACCATTCAAGACCTTGAACTCGCGCATTGTTGTCAGATTTCCATCAGTTACAACAAACGATTTCCCTTATAACATATTACACATCATGGCGACAAGGTGTCTGGGGAACTTGTCCTGAAGGAGTTTAAAAACTAGTCCATCTAACCATACCGTATCAAAGGCTTTTTCCTTTCTTCAAGATCGGAAATACCTTAGCTTTTTTCCACTCATTTGGGAAATATGAATTGCTCAACATGTTGTTGAACAATATGCAATAGTTCCTAATAGCAACCTCAGGCAAATGTCGGAGAACTACATTTGGAATACCATCAGTACCACATGATTTTTTGTTGTTTATCTTGCGAAATATGAAACATAAGTCTTCATAGCTGACAAAATAATCAATAAGATTCAAGCTCGGTATGAGGTCAGA
This sequence comes from Odontomyia ornata, assembly GCA_963969285.1. Taxonomy (NCBI): domain Eukaryota; kingdom Metazoa; phylum Arthropoda; class Insecta; order Diptera; family Stratiomyidae; genus Odontomyia; species Odontomyia ornata. The sequence goes on along the minus strand of OZ017740.1, from coordinate 173,894,389 downwards.
TGTTAATGTTTCATTGAAATGAAGAATTGATTGGCCGTTCAGGCTTGATTTGAAGTCGGAAACTTTTGCTTCAACGACCTCTGAAAAAATTTCGTTCCCTCTCTCAGGGTTTGGTAGATGAACCAATTCAAAATGTGTCCCAATCAGGGCAAGTTTATCCAATCCTTCACAAATAATCCTGTTTCCATTTCTATCCGGAGTCGTACTATCAATTTCGATACCAGCCCTATCGAGAAGATTTATCTCATCACTAGTGACTTCAAGATTCGATACCTTCACTCGAGACTTCTTGCGGAATATGCTATTCACTTTCGTGAACACGCCGTCTGGGTCCTATGGGCTAATACCCCTCAATTTTTCCGAATTTGCGGAGATCATTTCAAGTATGACGGCATAATTTATTTGAATAAAAGAGTACGATTATCACATGATACAAAGCCGCAGCATTCATTTGCAAAATGCCAAAAATGTAAGATATATATCCTTAAATTAATATTTGCACAAAATTTAAGTATCTCATATTTTAGACTCAACGAGGGACTAAAGATATTAACACCTTTACACCTACTATCGAACATGTAAGTAAATTTCATGATTGATTAAAATACAAATTTCATATTTTTTCATTTTAGAATTCAACTACGAATAGAACAAGTTTCTGTTCAAATTTCGAATTCAATTCTGGATGTGTATGTTAAGTTTACATGTATTTGCCATTTTCGTTGCTAAGCATCTAATTTTAGTGGAATTATCAAACGATTTCTTCGGTTTCCGCCCATAAGTCAATTATTCTGGAAAGTTTAAGTGGTATTTAGCTACCCAAACATTACATTTAGCACGCTCAATTTCAGGACTCTTGGACCAAAAACTACGAAATTACGAACCTTAGCCATCCGAATAGATTAGGGAGCTCTAAAACGTATGTTTTTCTTACATTAAATTTTAATGTCATTTTTTATCCTTTCTATTTTAGAACATGTTTTGCTGAAGTCCATGATAAATGAAATTATCTTTGAGGAAGTACCTTTTAATTTTTTGCATAATGTCATCATTATTAACTCTACAATTATAGATTAGTGTTGATTGAAGCCCTTCACCTACAGCGATGGATGCCCGGAGAGGGTAAGCTTTAATACGAGTATATAGTATGTAGCATCAGTTATAACATTTTTTGTTCAGGTTTCAAATCGAACAAATCAACGAGAGCTAATTCATGCAGCTTGCAATATTGATGTGATGCCAGATTCAGGCGATGTATGTAATGGCTAAATTAAAATTTTGCACCTATTTTATATCTAATATTTGATTTGAGGATTATTATTAAGTAAATACTGTTCACGCAGCCATTGATGACTCGTCAAATTTTATGGTTTTAAGGCCAGATTCCGCAAATGTAGGTGTATGTTATCTATTATTTTGAAAATTATAACCATCGTGGTTTTTAGAACTTGTTCAAGGTGGAGCTTAGCGACTGAAAAAATAGAAAATGTAAAATTTGAGTTTGAATTTAAATTTAATTATATTTGAGACCTTTTACAGCACAACGCTCATCAAAATTTGACAACGGCTCCATTGCTTGCGGACAGTTTTGAGGGTGTAAGTTTCTATTATATTTCATGTTTCGTTGATTTTGGCATTTTATTGTTTCAGGATCTAGCTCTGTTGAATGCTGCCTCAAATATGATGATGGTTGTAAGGCCGAATACAGGGGGTGTAAATCTTTCCTGAATTATGTTTGAATGGATTTCCATTGAAGCTGATTGCGTAATGATGGCGGATTCCGAATCTGCCACAGAAGGGAATTCTATTAAAAGAACCGATCAAGTAAACTTCCCTTCTAGAACTGTCAGTTTTTTCGTTTTCGGCATGATAAACTATTTGTTTTAGACATTATTTCAAAGTGCTATAGTAGTTTTATGTTAGTATTTACGTTTATGTGTAGCCTTAGGTAAATGTTTGGACCTCAATAGCTTTGTTGTAAAATCGTATTGGGAAGAAATCCATTTTCTTCCAAATTTATTCTTTGAATATTATATCAACTTAAATTAGAATATTATAAACTAAAATAAAGAAGTAAAAAGTACCATTTTGTCTTTCATTCTTTTAATACAGCCATATGCAATACAATTTAAGTAATTGAATCAAAACGATCAAAGATGACTTTTATCTGATATAATTACTAGGATTCATTTTCCAGTTTCAACAAACGCCAGAAAACTTTGTCACAGGATTTAAATTTATATATGAGAAAAATTTGTATACTTTCGGAATTATCTTCTTTTGATTACATGAACTCCAAAATAGAGAATCGTTACACCTGGGTAATAAAATACGCCAGGCTCATATATACTTTGAACAGCAAAAAATGAAGGTAACATTGTCAGTGCAACTTTTTAGCAAATCAGTCGCAGATGCCCTTGATTTTTGCAAAGAGCTGCTGAAGCTTTCAGAGTTCAAAGGTAGTGAGCCATTGTCAAAGTTATCAATGACAGCTTTTACATATTGAATAGCCGAAAGATTAATGAAACTGAAACCACAAAACAAGCTCTTTGTGAAGACAACATCGATGAAATTAAAGAATTTGCGAATTCATTCATATTTTATCTCTCAGAATTGAAATTGGAATGCGGAACGAACATCATCAGGTCCCTGCAAAAATCAGGATTTGTTGGAATGATAACCTGTCTTAAGAACATCGAACCAATCTACGATCAATTCATTTCAGCGGGTATCCTCAAGTATATCCCCTTGTATAAAATAAATCAGAGCCATGTACAACTATTCTTCTGGTCGACTCGTTCAAATTTTTGACAAAACAACAACCCGATCGTACGACAATTCATATATACTTACAAAAAGCTCTTGGTTTGATGTGCAATTCGTGAAGGAGGTTTGGGGAACTGCAAGCCTTTAGAACAGCTTCACTTTCTCAAAATATTTGAAACACAGTCGTTAGCAGATGATCCAGAACATGCAATCAATCCCAATGTTGGAAGGAAACATCTATTGGATGGTAGTGAAAGCATAGCTGATAGCAATATTTTGAATTTCAATAACACTATATGAAAATCTCGGTGGGCAATTCATAATGGTAACATAGCTACGCTAATTATCCAACAAAATTAACTGAATATGTTTCCTATGTCTTAGATTATATTGCTGGGTTTGTTGTCTTCAAAATAGAAAAAAACGTTAAAATGCATGGAGTGTTTAGCTTCCATTGATGGCGAATTTTTGGAAAGATCACTTATGGTCTACTAAACAAAAGGCTACTTGAAATCACTTTCAATAAGTGTAAAACAAATTTGCCAAAAGACGGAAAGCTACCTCAGATGACATATAAAACTAATGACAAATGATGAAAAGATATTGGATAGAAAACAATATTTTCAAATTATAATAGAAGTTCAAAAGGTGGACTAGTTACAAATTTAACCTTTATGACAATATATTATTATCAGATTAACACTCAATAATTAGCACGAAGGCGATTTGAGTCTGTTTAAAAAAATATTCCTCAGAAAATTAAACAGTTGCTCTTCATTACCTCATTCGATTTTATCAATAATCTCTAAAGATACATGCTCATTGATTGCGTTTAATCCAAGTTTAAGTTAATTCTCAAATTTACCTTAGGCAGCTTAAATGAGAAACTTTTAAAATATATAAATTTATTTTGAGTTAAATATTTTTATCATGGTGCTTTCAATTTGAATTTTCCCATCATTTGATCAAATTTGCCCCTGCTTTACTGAGACTACTCTTGGTTTAAGCCACTGCCAATACTATCAAGGAAGCCTTACAAACACATATCCGAAATCCGAAAATTTTTTGGGCTATCATTTACTCCTTTTCCTCCCTCCCTAAGATGTTATTGCCCTTTGACATTTTCATTTGTGCCAGCACATCCTTGTGATTGCAATTTTCTCCTTCTATCATATTGTCTACGATCCATTCCATCCACTTCTCGAAACTTCTTTTAAATAAATTATTTAACTGACGAACACATTCATTACACTTTATCTTGTGCACTTACATAAATTGTTACTAAAAATCATCCATTGTTCAGCGGAATTTTCATTCAAATTGCTCGTAGTTTTTGTATACTCCAATCTTAGTGAAGTTATCCTTTCTTGAACCTTGAACCTTTCTTGAACGGAACAGCTTACTTACGGATTCAACTGCATGCTTCACACATAACGTTATCAAATCCTCAGGCGAGGTTGCCTATTGATCACAATCGGTCATTTTTATTTTAATTTTAGCTTCATATTGATTTTCCTGATGGGAATCACGACTTACTTGATTTTTCACTCCAAGCACAATATTTTCATTTATTTTTAATCGTTGAACTACTACACATCACTCTTTCGCGTCACTCACACATTTGAAAATTTTCGCATTTTATGCGTTAAATAATTACTAAAGAATTATTTTGTTACAATACTTTGAAACATAATTCTTCTAACTCTCCACCTGTCAATTCTATTTTTAAAAAATTTAGTAAACCTAGCGGAAACATGACGAAGGGTGTGCTAACCTTCAAAATAGCAAAGTTCAAAGTAGAATTAAAACGCGCTTAGGCAAATAACATTTTAAGTTGTTATATTATACAAAAGTTTTGTACTGTTTGTATCTATATAAGTTCAATTCAAGCAAACACAAGAAAACAAAGCTCGAAATATACAAACCTCTGTTATACTACTGGCAGAGCATATATACTAAGTATCCCTTTCAATCGAAGAGCTTTCAAAATGAAAAGAGAGGAGATGTAAAACATGGACTAAAGTTTACCATATATTGGTTCAATTACTTGCAAATTCAAATTTGTGTTTACAATACATATGCACTTTTAATCCATTTCTCCTTACCCTCTAATTACCGTAAGAAGTAAAATTTGTTCTATTTGCAGCTGTTATTATATATATGCTCTGCTGCTATATGCTCTGCTGCTATATGCTCTGCTACGGGTGTAAGATATGGCCCCCAACCCAAGCATCCGCGAACATATTGAACGCTTCCGAGCGATAGAACCTGAGGTGAATGTGGAATCTACAATGGGCTGGCAACATGAATCGTATGGACGAACAACGGATACCCAGAAAGGTACTTCTTCTTCTTCTTCTTCAATGCACTAGAGGCCGTCTCGGGCTTTCACTTCCTGCAAATTGCACCTCCAAATGTCTCGGTCCATTGACCGCGTCCTCCAATTATGAAATCCAACCAGCAATGAACTGTCTTCGTCGACCAAGCGAGATCAGCATTTCCTTGGTTTCCCCACTAGTCTCCGCCCTTCAGTTCTCATAACGAAAACCTTTTTGGGTATCCGTTGTTCATCCATATGATGCATGTGGCCAGCCCATTGCGGCTTGCGCAGTCTTACAATCGTTGAGACCTCCAGCTCCTAAAAATTTCATACAGCTCATGGTTGTATCGAATTCACCATTGGTCCCCGTCTAGCTTCGATCCGATTATTCGCCTCAAGACCCGTCGCTCAAAGGCGTTTGATATATTTGCGGATGCTTGGGTCAGGGTCCATAGTATAACGCAGATCTTATCCCAGATTTGTATACTTAGAGCTTTGCTTTCCTGTGTATGCAGCTGGTCTTCAAGATCGTAAAAACTGAATAAAATATTTTATTTGTGCGCTGTATTCTTCGGCGTATTTCATCTGGATGCATGTGGAGCATACATCTAATTTGTAAGTACAGTTTCCTCCTGAAGTTTTAAGTAACATTTTATTGTTTTACAAAATCAATCCACAAACACAGTGCCCTGCTCGCAAAAAGGTAGAATACCTGAAAATTTATCATTATTTCCTAAACTGCTCGACGCAGATCACTAACATATTCTACAAACTGAGCAGGTCAACTAAAGTTAACATTTTGACTCGAAATTATTTTCACGTTAAAATGTGTATTTTATTGACCTGAGTAGCTTGTTGAACATGTTACTGACCTGCGTTCAGTATTCTAGAAAATAAAGATAAATTTTTAGGTATGCTAACTTTTTTGCACGCACGGTATTGTATTTGCAAATTCTGTAAAGCAACAAAAAAATTGATTAAAAGCTACAGGAGAAAACAGTGCTTGCAAATTAGATACATGCTTTACATCCAACTTCATTAAATCCGCCGAAATTCACTCACGAAGAAAAGGCATTTCCTTTGTATCATTATCGAATATAACAAAGGTTCTAAGTCTTAGAGCGAATTGACTGATTTCGAGGTGCGCAAAAAATGTTGCGCACTTCAAGCAAATAATTAAAAAACAAAGATAAGATAATATAGCCTCAACTTAAATTCTAATACTTAAGTGAACCTCCATTACTTTTAAATACCTCATGCATCCTTTTTGGAAGGTTTTAAATAATTTTTTTATCTGTTTTCATTAAATTTCACTCCAACATTTATTTATTGTTGTTTTTAACTCGTTCACAGTTTGCATACTGATTTTCTCCGGCGTAAACTAGTTGAACCTGTTATCTCCAACAATTTTCGATAATGTTGAGATCAGATGATTGTGCTGGCTGATCAAGAGATGGGATGTCTTTCCCTTCGAATAAAGCGTTCACTTTTCTGGCGGTGTGAAGAGATGCATTATCTTGCTGAAAAATCGGCGGAGTAACTGTGACAGCCATTGAACTGTCAGATATCTGTTTCTCCAGCAAATATACATATCTATTAGTGTTCATTTTGCCATTGGTGAACGTGAATGCCAACCGACCATTAAGCCCCCCGATTGCACCCTAAATCATCACCGACGCTTCGCCATGCTACCGCTTGCTTAAAATTATTTCCTCATTGCAGGTGTCGTGGAAAAAATATCTCCAGCTATCTGGACCATCTTCATTGATTTTTTTTCGTCCAAAAATATCACTCGCTCCACTTTTTTTTCCATTGAATATGCACATGCGTTAAACGCTTCTCCTTGTGAACAGGGTTTGAGGGTGGTTTTCGCATTAGGTTCTAGTGTTGCATAGTGGCGACTTTTGAATCACGTAATTTATATTTCCTACCTTTGTATGAACGCTAGCTCGTCTGATTTCCCTTGCAGTAAGAGCAGAATTTGAAGTCTCCTTCGAAACTCAACGCTCTTCACGTTGTGACATCGCTCGTCGTCGACTTGGTGACTTCTTCTTTCCGTAATTATCTAGATATGCGATCAAATTCATCACAACCTTTCGGCTCCTGCCAATGATTCGTGAAATTCCCACAAATTTTTTTTCGTTACCGTAATTCGAAAATTGTAAAGTTTGATTTCGGAGGGACTTAGCACCTTACCTCTTTCCATTTTCTAAAACACTGAAACCCTTGTTTGGGAAAGTCGTTCTGTACTCTGCTCTGAATTCCTTTATTCTAATGTTTACTGTTTTAATGTCCAAATTAAGCTGGCCTGATGGAAAAAATCTAAGCTAATTTAAGAAGTAAGCATTATGAGCTATATTTTTTGTACACCAAAAAATCATTAAATTCACCTTAAAGAATCAATCTTCCATAAAAATCTAATTATTTTCAGGTCAAAATATAATTTTTTGTGTACGTGTCTAATTTGTACAACATTTTGATGAACTTCATCCGGTAGTTTAGGAAATAAGTAGAAATTTTAAAGGTGTGGTATGAAATGAAAGATGATTCTTTCCAGCCCTTGAGTATTCAAAACAGTTTTCGACGAAACACTTCATTTTCTTGAAAGTGTTATTGATCAAAATTTTATTAAGGCGAACGGTAAATGTAAAACTGAAATAACATAAACTATCAAAATAATAAGTACACTGTTTATATTTTGATAAAATGTTAAAATAAATATATATTATTTACACTAATATCTATATATATATATATATATATATATATATATATATATATATATATATATATATATATATATATATATATATATATATAGGGTAAGATGGGGTAAAACCGCCAGTAATATTTATTTGACGATGTCAAACTATCATTTATAAAATGATCAATGAACCAAACCATATTTCTGAAAGTTTAATCCCTTGGCTGCATAATTCATTCAGAAAGTTTTTATGTAGCTTTTATTTTAAAACAGTTGTGATCGTTCAGAAGAAAAGTTTAAAACGGCGGTTTTACCCCACCCAGTGGGGTAAAAACGCCATTCTGGTTTCAGTGTAGTTAAGTACCCAAATAATGTCAAAAACTTCTGAGAAAATTTTTTATTCAATTCAAATGGATATTACATGTTACAACGAATATATAAAAGTAAAAATAAGAAATTGAAATTTAAAAAAATAGCAAGGCACAATTAATCCTCTGTGTCATCGCTGTCTTCTACGTAGTCGATTTTTTTTGGTCGACCACGCTTGGGACGTTGGCAAGAATTTTGTGTCATTTTGTTCTCGTCTGCCTCTTTTGAAACCCGTTTTGAAATTTTCTTTTCTGCTCGTGCAGCCGCAGCCGTCATTTGTTCTTTCTTTTTTCTCGCATTCGCTTCTTGTTCCGTTCGCAGTGTTTCCATTTCATTTTCGTCGGTCAAAATCGCTGTTTTTCGGCGCTTTCGGCCGCGGTTCGTGGACTTCCGAGGTGCGGCCTTTTGGAAGGGACGCAGTTTTTCCAAAACTGCGTCAAAATTGATTTCTCTGTCGTCCTCTTCCGGCTCTTCGACTGACTCGTTTGGGGTCCTCGGGCGTTGAGGCTCATTTTCTAAGCGATCAGTGATTTGAGGCGGCAAAAAATCGATTTCGGTGAAAACGTTTTCGTTCAGTGGACAAATTCCGGTGACTCTAAAGCCAGATTGGATGTTCGAAATCGAAGCGCCCTTCTGAATTGGTTCACGAGCGATGCCAGGGATATCGTGCATTGTAATAGTTCTTGCAGCATTTTCTGGTGATCGCATCCAGTTGTCACATGCTGCATTGAAAAATTTCTTTATAGGCCCAAAAACAGTTCTGTCAAGTGGTTGTAATTTGTGGCTCGTATGCGGTGGGAGAGACAGAACAATAATTCCGTTCTCCTTACAAAAATCCAAGCCTGCGATGGTCATGTGTGATTCGTGGTTGTCCAAAATCAAAAGAGCTGGTGAGTCTAGCGTTGGGCGAGCGTATCTTTTGAAATGTGCCAGGTATTTCAAAAATTCCTCCCCTTTCATCCAACCTGATGGGTTAGCTGCTCCGTCAGCTCCGATGCCAGCAGCAGCAAGGAAGTCATTCTTAAATTTCTTTCGTGGAAATACGTAGAAAGGTGGCATGCAGACCCCTCCGGCAGAAATGGCGAGAGCAAGCGTAACTAAAACACCACGTTCAGCAGATGTGATTGAACCTAAATTCCTCACACCACGTTGTGCAACAACTGATAAAGGTTTTTGCACAGTCGTCAAAGCACTTTCGTCCATGTTCCATATGTTTTCGGGTCGGATTTTGAAGCGTTCAATCACGCTTTTCAAATTGGAAAAGAACATGTTAACGTTGTGTTCGTTGAAAGCAGTGGTTCGACCGAGGCTTGTTGCTTGCGGTTTGCGCAACGATATCCCGGAATGACGAGTCATGAAGCCATAAAGCCAGTCTTTTGAAGCTATACCTGCATCTCCAGGCTTCGATCCATGCCAGTTTTGCGGAATTTTCCTTCGCATTTGATTTCTGTCTTTCAGTGTCGAAGCGAAGTCATAAGCAAGTCGTCGAACTGCTGTCCGAGAGAAACCATGAAACAAAGCTGCTGCTGTTATGAGATATTTCTCAAGCGATGCCTCTTGGTCGTCAGTAAAAATCTGTAAAATAAGAATTACATGGTTAAAATAGTTTTAAACTGAGAAGAAATGTTATAATATTGGATTTGTCAAAATCATGACTTTACATATTGTTTCAATTGACCAAAATTGTGAATATTTGACACTTTACCTGGTGATGATGGCCAAAATAAGCGTTGTGCGCTTTGTTAACTCGGTCTCGCAAAGTCTCTCGGGGAATCCCATATTTTTCGGCAACAACTGCAACCTTGCTGCCTTCCTGAACTTCCTCGATTGCCCGTTGAAATATATTTTCATCAATTTTTGGTTTTTTTCTTGCGTAATTGCGAGGCATGATGCTGAAAAACATTCATTCTCGATTAAAACGAGTTTTTCCGTTATCAAGTTGTGTGGCGTTTTTACCCCACCTTTTTACGGCGTTTTTACCCCACGCGCCAATTTTTTGTCGAGGTTACTTAGTTTGTACAATTTTGGAAATATTGGCTAACTTGATACATGTACATCAGTATCAAGGTTCGTACTATAAGCGGACACTTACCTCTTTTTTTTCAAGCCGTTTATGTACACTTGATTGAGCAATGTTAATAACAAAAATTTTTTGCCACCGTCGAGTGAAACAAAAAAGACGCAATAGAAATTGTCACAACAAAGCAGCAGTATCCCGACCGACTGCAAAAACCACGCATTATCGATCAGAATGTACATTATAAACGGTTACTCGTTTCGGCGATTCATTTGAATTTAAAATCCAAATGGCGGTTTTACCCACCGGCGGTTTTACCCCATCTTACCCTATATATATATATATATATATATATATATATATATATATATATATATATATATATATATATATATATATATATATATATATATATATATATATATATATATTTGTACAAATAATTCTGCGAGCTACTGTCGCAATTGTTCTCACAACAATTAAGAACATCATCAAAACGAATTTACTCGAAACCACGAGAACCCAACAAGCATGATCAACATCTGAAAGTGAGTCACTGCTCCATTCTTTACGCTGCTGGAATGTTCCCGCTTATTCATCAATGTACGAGAGCTGAGTTGAATGATAAGAGACTGCAATAAGAACTGCGATAGTGTGTGGGAAGCGATATTGTTCGAGTAATAGAAAAGTGATTTTCGTAATAGTGAAGTGATTTAGAAGACAATTGCGATAAGAAATTTATGGACAAGTGTTAGACTTCAAATAGTGAAAATTAAAATTAGTGAAAGTGTTAAATTGATTATTGTGCATTTTTGTAATTAAATAAACTCTTTTAACTTACATTAAAAGACATTGCGTTTTCACTTTCCCGGAACATTAAAATTATTGGCCGCGAACTGAAAACACGCGACAGTGGTGTCAGAAGTGGGATAGAAAGTTTTGAAGGTGAAAAACGTTTAAAAGAAAAATACACAATAGTGAAATGTAACGTGGAAAAATAAATAAAAGCCGAAATAATAAAAACAACCACGAAGCCAACATTTGAAAATAAATGAATTTACCATGGCGGAGCTTAAGGGAGACGCAGAAACGCCAAAATCAAAGGAGCCAGAAAATGCGCCGTTGCAAATGTTAATGCTGATGCAGCAAGAGCTGCGACAACAGTCATCTAATTTAACTGCGAAGCTGGACCAACAAGCAATCGAAATCAAAGCAGACATCACACAGAAGCTGGAGAAACAGTCAACCGAAATAAAAGAGGAGCTCGGTCATCTCGACAAACGAATTAAAGGCGTCGAGGAAAAGGTTGACCAGGTCGAGGAAAAGGTTTACCACGTCGAGGAAAAGGTCAGCCAGATCGAGGAAAACGTCAGCCAGGTCGAGTAAAAGGTCAGCCAGGTCGAAGAGAGAATGAACCATGAGATGGAAAAAGTGAGAAAAAGGTATTGGAAGCAGCAAAGGCAATAGTTACCACCTCACCAGCCTCGCTTATAACCGCAGCTTAAAGCACATCCAGAAATGTACAAGCACCAATATTCGATGGGCAAACGGCCTGGTGTATTTACAAGATCCAGTTTGAAGCTGCCGCAAGGGCAAATCACTGGAATGAGCAGGAACGAGCAACTGCACTGATTCTTGCTCTAAGAGGCCCAGCTGCTGAGCTTTTGCAGACAATCCCCGTTGAATTGCACTCAAACCCGAATGCTTTAATGAATGCGCTCAACATGCGTTATGAATGCGCCCATCTGAAGAAAATTTAGCGGGCACAGCTACGGAATTGGATGCAGAACTCTGGAGAAACCTTACAGCAGCTAGCCCAAGACATTGATCGACTGGCACTTTTGGCTTACCCAGCGTACGACCAGGAACATCGAGATGACGTAGCAATAGAAGCATTCATCAGCGCCTTAGAGGACCAGGAATTGCAGCAAGCTGTGCGTTTAGCTCAAAAGCAAACAGTCAAGGATGCATTGGCTTATAGTTTAAATTTTGAGGCAGTGAAAAATGTGACCCGTACCACTGCCCGGGTTCGTGAGGTAGTGGCAGATGATTGCTGGTGTGAGCACGTGGGAATTGAGCAAGAGCTGCAGGTAAATGGTGCGCCTAGATGATGGAATTGCGGGGAAAAAGGGCACTTGCAAAGAGACTGCAAGAAGGGAAGATGACGGAGCTATTGTCCAGGGTGGTGGAGATCCAGACCGATTCAGGAGCTTAGGATGGAAGCACATCAAACCGAAGGGGCCAACTTCGTCGGGTGGACGTTGGCTAGGAGGATCGACGTCCCTAGCACCCCCGTCACCATGTCAAGACCGCATCGCGGAGAAGCAGACTTATGCCGTCCGGGTCAAGTTGACGATGAACACTTCACCATAACAAGCGACAGTAGTGCAACCCAATCGACCATCCGACCACACCTAGAGAGACATAAACTACTTCACCAGGGCAGAGTTCATGGAAATGCTGACGCCCTATCCCGCCGTTCATGACCAGCTAACTGCAAGCATTGCCGACGAATCGAGGAAAACGAACCGCCCGTTGATCTGCGATTGATAACTGCTGAATTCGATGAAGGTTGGTCATCGGAGGAGATTTGAAACGCCCAGTTAGCCGATGAAGACATCGGACCATTGCTCGTATGGAAGGAGACGACTGGGCGACCTGAACGGAAAGACGTTTCAAGGCATGGCGCAACCCTGAAAAACTATTGGGCACAATGGAACTCCCTTCAGGTGGAGGGTGGCGTATTCAAGCGGAAATGGGAAACGGCGAACGGCAGCTCCTATAGGATGCAAACTATACTTCCCAAAAGCCGAATCCACGATGTGATTAAGGAAATGCATGAAGGATCCTCGGGAGGCCACCTTGGTGTTAACAAGACCTTAGCGAAATTGCGGGAACGGTTCTACTGGCTCCACGCTCCAGAAGACGTAGAGGACTGGTGTCGCAGATGCACAATTTGCGCTTCCGTCAAAGGCCCAAAGCGACGACTGAGAGGACAAATGCAAACCTATAACGTAGGCGTGCCATTCGAAAGGATTGCTGTTGACATCGCAGGACCCTTTCCTGAATCCGATTGGGGAAATTGATATACGCTGGTTGTAGCCGATTATTTCAGCAAGTGGCCCGAGGTCTACCCCATTCCCAACCAGGAAGCAACTACCGTAGCTGAACAGCTAGTGTTAAATTGGGTCAGTAGGTACGGCGTACCTTGCGAATTACATTCAGATCAAGGCCGAAACTTTGAGTCACTAGTTTTTGGCGAAATGTGTGAACTACTGGGAATACGGAAAACGAGGACAACACCGCTGCATCCCCAATCCGATGGAATGGTCGAACGTTTCAATGGCACGCTCAATAAACACCTGGCCAAAATGGTTGACGAGAACCAAAGGGACTGGGACCGACGCATTCCACTTTTTTTGAGCTGCCGAACATGAATCGACGGACCAAGCCCCAGCCAAAGTCTTTTTTGGAAAGACTATTCATCTGCCAGTTGATATAAAGTTCGGAACACCCCCTGAGAAACCCCAAACGATCTCGGAGTACACAAGTGAGCTAAGGCAACAGTTGAACCAGATACATCGGACAGTGCAAAAACACCTCGAATCGGCTACTGACCGCATGAAGACCAGGTATGATCTAAAGGCAAATTCTACTGGCTTCCAGCAAGATGACTTGGTCTGGCTATATAACCCACAGCGACGGAAGTGTAGGTCTTCAAAGTTGAGTTACAAAGCGAATCAACGGCGTCGTATATCGCATACAGGAAGACCGTAAGCTGAGAGCCAAAATGAAAATCGTGCATCTGGACCGTCTTGCCCCATATTACATCCAGGGAGAATTAACTACAACTGGCGACACATCTTTTCGGGGCGAAAAGAACTGAGGTGGGGGCAGTGTTACATGTACAAATAATTCTGCGAGCTACTGTCGCAATTGTTCTCACAACAGTTAAGAACATCAACAAAACGAATTTACTTGAAACCACGAGAACCCAACAAGCATGATCAACATCTGAAAGTGAGTCACTGCTCCATTCATTACGCTGCTGGAATGTTTTCGCTAATTCATCAATGTACGAGAACAACTGAGTTGAATGATTAGAGACCCTATATAAAGGCGAGCTGAATGAATGGGGGGAATCATTCATTCGACTGCGATAAGAACTGCGATAGTGTGTGGGAAGCGAGATTGTTCGAGTAATAGAAAAGTGATTTTCGTAATAGTGAAGTGATTTAGAAGACAATTGCGATAAGAAATTTATGGACAAGTGTTAGACTTTAAATAGTGAAAATTAAAATTAGTGAAAGTGTTAAATTGATTATTTTGCATTTTTGTAATTAAATAAACTCTTTTAACTTAAATTAAAAGACATTGCGTTTTCACTTTCCCGGAACATTAAAATTATTGGCCGCGAACCGAAAACACGCGAAAATATATATATATGTATATATATATATATATATATATATATATATATATATATATATATATATATATATATATATATGTATATATATATATATATATATATATATATATATATATATATATATATATATATATATATATATATATATATATATATATTGTCGCGTGTTATTGGTTCGCGGCCTATAATTTTGATGTTCCGGGAAAGTGAAAACGCAATGTCTTTTAATTTAAGTTAAAAGAGTTTATTTAATTAACTAAAATGCACAATAATCCGTTAACACTTTCACTAATTTTAATTTTCACTATTAAAATTAAAATCTAACACTTGTCCATAAATTTTTTATCGCAATTGTCTTCTAAATTACTTCACTATTACGAAACACACTTTGCACTCAAACAATCAATTGTCTTTACTTCGCGTTCCACTATATCGCAGTTTTCTTATCGCGGTCGAATGAATGATGATGCTTCCCCCATTCATTCAGCTCGCCTTTATATAGGGTCTCTACCTATTCACCCATTTCTCGTACATTATCGAATGTTCTACCGAGAGGTACCTGGTAGATTCGAGCAAATTGGTGAATGGAGTGACGTCACTTGCAGATGTTGATCATGCTTGTTGGGTTCTTGTGGTTTCGAGTGAATTCGTGTTCTTCATTGTTGGGAAAACAATTGCGACAGTAGCTCGCAGAATTATTTGTACATGTAACACTGCCCCCACCTCAGTTCTTTTCGCCCCGAAAAGATGTGTCGCCAGTTGTAGTCAATTCTCCCTGGATGTAATATGGGGCAAGACGGTCTAGATGCACGACTTTCATTTTGGCTCTCGGTTTACGGTGTTCCTGTATGCGATATACGACGTCGTTGATTCGCTTTGTGACTCGGTATGGTCCCTCCCAGTTATGTTGCAACTTTGGAGACCTACCCTTTCGCCGTTGCGGGTTATATAGCCACACCAAGTCATCTTGCTGGAAGCCAGTAGAATTAGCCTTTAGATCATACCTGGTCTTCATGCGGTCAATAGCCGATTCGAGGTGTTTTCGCACTGTCCGACGTATCTGGTTCAACCGTTGTCTTAGATCACTTGCATACTCCGAGATCGTTTGGGGTTTCTCGGGGGGTGTTCCAAACTTTATATCAGCTGGCAGACGAATAGTCTTTCCAAAAATGATTTTGGCTGGGGCTTGGCCCGTCGATGCATGTTCGGCAGCTCTGTACGCCATCAAAAATAGTGGGATATATCGGTCCCAGTCCCTTTGGTTCTCGTCAACCATCTTGGCCAGGTGTTTATTGAGCGTGCCGTTGAAACGTTCGACCATTCCATCGGATTGGGGATGCAGTGGCGTTGTCCTCGTTTTCCGTATTCCGAGCAGCTCGCACATTTCGCCAAAAACTAGTGACTCAAAGTTTCGGCCTTGATCCGAATGTAGTTCGCAAGGCACGCCGTACCTACTGACCCAATTTAACACTAGCTGTTCGGCTACAGTAGTTGCTTCCTGGTTGGGAATGGGGTAGACCTCAGGCCACTTGCTGAAATAATCGGCTACAACCAGCATATATCGATTTCCCCATTCGGATTCAGGAAAGGGACCTGCGATGTCAACAGCAATCCTTTCAAACGGTACCCCCACGTTGTAGGTTTGCATTTGTCCTCTCAGTCGTCGCTTTGGGCCTTTGACGGAAGCGCAAATTGTGCATCAGTGGCACCAGTCCTCTATGTCTTCTCGAGCGTGGAGCCAGTAGAACCTTTCCCGCAATTTCGCTAAGGTCTTGTTAACACCAAGGTGGCCTCCCGAGGATCCTTCATGCATTTCCTTAATCACATCGTGGATTCGGCTTTTGAGTAGTATAATTTGCATCCTATAGGAGCTGCCATCCGCCGTTTCCTATTTCCGCTTGAGTACGCCACCCTCCACCTGAAGGGAGTTCCATTGTGCCCAGTAGCTTTTCAGGGTTGCGCCATGCATTGAAACGTCTTTCCACTCAGGTCGCCCAGTCGTCTCCTTCCATACGAGCAATGGTCCGATGTCTTCATCGGCTAGCTGGGCATTTCGAATCTCCTCCGATGACCAACCTTCATCGAATTCAGCCGTTATCAGTCGCAGATCAACGGGCGGCTCCTTTTCCTCAATCCGTCGGCAATGCTTGCAGTTAGCTGGACATGGGCGACGAGATAGGGCGTCAGCATTTCCATGAACTCCGCCCTTTCGATGAACAATTTCGTAGTCGTATGACTGCAATCTTTCGATCCATCTTGCAACTTGTCCCTCGGGGTTTTTGAAGTTGAGCAACCATCTCAGTGATGCATGGTCCGTTCGAAGAACAAATTTCTGGCCATATAGATACTTGTGGAACTGCTTGGTGGCCTCTATTATAGCCAATAGCTCCTTCCTGGTCACACAGTAATTCCTCTCACTTTTTGAGAGAACTCGACTGTAATAAGAGAGGACTCTTTCTTCGCCATTGATCTGCTGGGAGAGTACAGCTCCAATACCGCCGTTGCTTGCATCGGTGTCAACTACAAACATTTTTCCGGGTTTCGGATACGCCAGCACGGGTGATTCACACAGCTTTTCCTTCAGGGTCTCAAAGGCTGTCTGGCATTGTTCATTCCAGACATATGGACGATTTTTCTCGGTTAGCTGATGGAGACACTTAGCTATTTTGGCAAAGTCTTTGACGAATCTTCGATAGTAGGTCGCCAGACCCAGAAAACTTCGTAGTTGGCGCTTGTTGTTTGGTGTTGGCCAACTTTTCACGGCTTCAATTTTCTCAGGGTCTGTTTTGACCCCTTCTGCTGATACGACGTGTCCCAGGTATTTTACTTCATCTGCGAAAAGAGTACACTTCTCGGGACTAAGTTTCAAATTTGCCAGTCGTAATCGGGAGAAAACCTCGTCTAAGTTCCGCACATGCTCTTCGAACGTTCTACCGATGACGATGATGTCATCTAGGTATACCAAGCAGGTTTTCCAGGTTAGACCACGTAGCACGTATTCCATCAAGCGTTCGAAAGTGGCTGGAGCATTGCAAAGCCCAAACGGCATCACTACAAACTGCCACAATCCGGTCCCAACTGAAAATGCGGTCTTCTCTCGGTCCTTCTTGTCAATCTCTACCTGCCAGTAGCCACTCTTGAGATCGAGTGTAGAAAACCATTTCGCGTCGGCTAAAGTGTCCATGATGTCATCGATGCGTGGAAGCGGGTAACTATCTTTCTTAGTGACGTCGTTAAGCTGCCTATAGTCGACACAAAAGCGAGTGCTACCATCCTTTTTCTTTACTAGAACTACAGGCGCGGCCCATGGACTGACAGAAGGTTCAATAACGCCTTGTTTTTCCATGTCCGAGATCAGCGCGCTCACTTCTCCTTGTTTGGCTATAGGGAGACGTCTCGGTGCTTGTCAAATCGGCTTGGCTCCCTGTGTATCTATGACGTGAGTTACCAAACTCGTTCGGCCTTGGTCATCCGGGCTTGTTGAGAAGATGTCACTGTACTTGGTGACCAGATCAGAGGCTCGTTTGAATAGCTGCACCGGCAATTTGACTTGCTTCAATATTGCAGACGTGGATTCCTGGGCTTTGTCTGTGTCTTGCCTCCTTTTCCAGTGATGGTTGTGAGAAGCTTCCAAAGAGGTGATGGTGGAAACAGGCTGGCAGCTGCCGATGACTTCTCCCGCTTTGATGCTCGTGGTTGAGTCTGTGGTGTTAAGGACTCTAACCGGCACATATCCGTTCCTTAAAGATCTTACAAAGCTTCGTCCTACAATCAAGCTGCGCAATGCGGATGTCTTCGTTGGCTCTATCAGATAAGATCGGTGGTCTCCAGAATCACCATCAAGCTTGGCCCATACAATGCTTTCGGAAGAATTCGGTACATCAGTGTCAGTATATACCACTACATTCATCTTGGGGATTTGGACGCTGGGATCCTCCATCAGTACTTCGACATTCTGCCATTTCAATACACGTTTGCCCAAATCCAACGTGATTCCATGTGGTCGCAGAAAATCCATTCCGAGAATGCAGTCATCCATAATGTTCGCGACCAGAAAATTATGTCGGAACACAAGGTCTCCCAACTGTATCTGGGGGTTGACCTCTCCATGAACAGGTGCAGTTTCTCCCGTAGCTGTCCGTAGGGAGAAAATTCTGTACTTGTGAAGTTGTTGCTGTCTAACTAGGTCTGGTCGGATAATCGATCGGGTTGCACCAGTGTCGACTGTTATGGTGCAGTGTTCTCCGTCAATTTGACCCGGAAGGCATAAGTCCGCTTCTCCACGATGTAGTCTTGACACGATGATGGTGGTGCTGGGGACGTCGATCCTCCTAGCCAACCTCTGCCCCACGAAGTTGGCTCTTACATGTTTCCCGACCCCTCTGCTTGAAGGGCTTCCATTCTGGGCTCCTGACTCGGTCTGGATCTCCTCCTAGCTGCACACCCTGGACAATAGCTCGGTTTTCTTCGCTTCTTGCAGTCTCTTTGCAGGTGCCCCTTCTCTCCGCAATTCCAGCATCTAGGCGCACCATTTACATGCGGATCTCGCTCAATTTCGACGCGCTCACACCTGCACTCGTCTATCACTACCTCACGAACCCGGGCAGTGGTATGAGTCACATTTTTCGCTGCCTCAAAGTTCAGACTATAAGCCAGTGCGTCCTTAACTGTTTGCTTTTGAGCTAAACGCACGGCTTGTTGCAATTCCGGGTCCTTTAGTGCGCTGATGAATGCTTCTGTCGCTGCATCATCTCGATGTTCTGGGTCGTAGGCTGGATAAGCCAAAAGTGCCAGTCGCTCAATGTCTTGGGCTAGCTGCTGTAGGGTTTCACCAGACTTCTGCATTCGATGCCTTAGCTGTGACCGATAAATCTGCTTCAGATGATCGTCTCCATAACGCATGTCGAGCGCATTCATTATAGCCTTCGGGTTTGAGTGCAATTCAACGGGGATCGTCTGCAACAGCTCGGCAGCTGGGCCTCTTAGAGCAAGAATTAATGCAGTTGCTCATTCCTGCTCATTCCAGTGATTTATCCGAGTGGCTGCTTCGAACTGGGTTTTGTAAATAGTCCAGACCGTTTGCCCATCGAATATTGGTGCTTGCACATTTCTAGATGAGCTTTGCGCTGCGGTTATAATTGGGGCTGGTGAGGCGGTTATTACTGCCTTCGCTGCTTCCAAGTCCTTTTTCACTTTTTCCATCTCATGGTTTACCTGGCTGATCTCAAGGTTGATTCTCTCCTCGACCTGGTATACCTTCTCCTCGACGCATTTAATTTGGCTGTTGAGACTACTGAGCTCCGCTTTTATTTCGGTTGACTGTTTTTCCAGCTTCTGAGCGATGTCTGCCTTGATTTCGATCGCTTGTTGGTCCATTTTTGCTGATTGTTCATTGAGCTTCGCAGTTAAATTGGATGACTGTTCATTGAGCTTCGCAGTTAAATTGGATGACTGTTCATTGAGCTTCGCAGTTAAATTGGATGACTGTTGTCGCTGCTCTTGCTGCATCAGCATTAACATTTGCATTAGCGCATTTTCTGGTTCCTTTGGTTTTTTTGTTTCTGCTTCACCACCTTCTGCACCTTTTTCTGCATCTGAGGGCTCACCCGAATCCAGATACGCGCCTTCCGATTCAATTGCGTCACGCAAGCGTGCAATCAGTGTGGCCTTTGTACCTTGCGTAGCCAGGTTTCGCTGTTCCAACTCTTCCTTAAGCTCCGACATGGTCAATTCATTAATTTTTAAGTTTAAGCTTCGTGGCATTTTTAATGTTTCTTTAAATTTTCCTATTGTGCACTATAAAAATGTTCAAATATTCACTTTCAAAATTTTTCTATCCCACTTCTGACACCACTGTCGCGTGTTATTGGTTCGCGGCCTATAATTTTGATGTTCCGGGAAAGTGAAAACGCAATGTCTTTTAATTTAAGTTAAAAGAGTTTATTTAATTAACTAAAATGCACAATAATCCGTTAACACTTTCAGTAATTTTAATTTTCACTATTAAAATTAAAATCTAACACTTGTCCATAAATTTTTTATCGCAATTGTCTTCTAAATTACTTCACTATTACGAAACACACTTTGCACTCAAACAATCAATTGTCTTTACTTCGCGTTCCACTATATCGCAGTTTTCTTATCGCGGTCGAATGAATGATGATGCTTCCCCCATTCATTCAGCTCGCCTTTATATAGGGTCTCTACCTATTCACCCATTTCTCGTACATTATCGAATGTTCTACCGAGAGGTACCTGGTAGATTCGAGCAAATTAGTGAATGGAGTGACGTCACTTGCAGATGTTGATCATGCTTGTTGGGTTCTCGTGGTTTCGAGTGAATTCGTGTTCTTCATTGTTGGGAAAACAATTGCGACAGTAGCTCGCAGAATTATTTGTACATGTAACAATATATATATATATATATATATATATATATATATATATATATATATATATATATATATATATATATGTATATATATATATATATATATATATATATATATAGGGTAATTCATAACAAGTGTACACATTTTTGTGGAAAAAAATATAATTTTTGTAAAGATTGAGCTTTAAGGTTTATTTAATATTAAAAACTTGGTCCCTTACAATTAAATATGAGACATCATTTCGGGCAAATGTACACCTCGTACTGCTTTACAGACTATCAAACGATGATTGTAATTTTCGATGACAATTTCGCACATTTTCGCCGTTATTAGGCGTATGATGGCTCGAATATTGTTTTTTAATGCTTCAGTAGTATGGAGAGCATCAGCATAAACACGATCCTTCAGAAATCCCCAAAGGAAGAAGTCACAAGGAGTCAAATCAAACGATCTCGCCGCTCAATTTATGGGTCCATTTCGTGAAATTATTCGATTTCAAGTAGAGCTCGAAATATTTGCACTGGCGGTTCATTATTTTTGTAAAAAGTTTTAACAATAATAAAACGTTCGGCTGATGTGTATGATGCCATGGTTAAAATTGTAAAAGACGAAACTGTCATAATCTGTCAATATATGGACCTGAAGTTGGTGATAAATAAGAGTTAAGGCCCATTCACATGTGTACACTTGTTATGAATCACCCTTTATATATGTATATATATATATATATATATATATATATATATATATATATATACATATATATATATATATATATATATATATATATATATATATATATATATATATATATATATAGATATATATTTATATATATATATATATATATATATATATATATATATATATATGTATATATATATATATATATATATATATATATATATATATATATATATATATATTGTTGAAATATGAAACCCACCTCAATGTACTAATAAACTAATTTACCAAAATTGTTCTAAAACTTTTGACACGAGAATAAACTTGCTTAGTTTTTCTTCTTCTACAGTCCGTCGCCACAACCAGACGTGTTTTATTCATCGCTCCTTGTAATAGCCTATTTAAATTCCACTTGCTGCGAACCAGAACAACAGGTTATGGGCCCAGGTTTGCGGAATAAATAGAGTAAGATGCGGCGTACATTTTAAAAGATAAAATTTCCGTGGCCCAGAAAAAGTGCAATAAACCGACATTTGTTGTCGTCGTAAATTACGAGTTTTTCAGTCATCATTATGGAAAGCGAAAAAGGTGATTTCACGAAAGTGGCGAAGCTGACAGGCTCAGATAATTATTTATCGTGGCGTCGAAACGCCAGGCTTGTTTTGGAGTGGCACGATCTCGATGGATTCCTGGAAGAAAACGCGACGGACAGTAAATTAACGGCACCCGCTGCAACGGCGGCGGTGGATGTTGCAGTGGCCGCATTGGCAGCTGATTTGGACAATGCCACACTGCAAGCAGCGGTTAAAAGTGCGCGATATGCAGAAAATGCGGCAATCATTCGTGATGTGATTTCAGTAAGTGACCGTGTGAAGAAATCCAAACAAGCTAAAACAAGATTTATGATGCTAATAGATCCAAAACTACACGATGAAATTGGTGAACATAATACGGCAGCGGATCTGTGGAAAAAGTGTTCGGAATTGTACCGTAATAACAATTGGCTTAACAAAGCAAAGGTTCTCGGTGACTTCACATCGTTGCAGTTATCAAAGTTTGACTCAATGAAAACATTTCTGCGCGAACATACAGCCGCGATGTGCCGTTTACAAGAAGCCGGTTTTGTGATCGATGACGAAATAATGTGCGGGCTTATAATTTATGGTCTAACGCCTGAATATGAAGCATTCATCGGTGGACTTGATGGTAGCAATGTCCTCACAAGTGACGGTTCAAGTGGACATCGATTAACATCAGCAACGCTAAAGAGAAGTCTGTTGGAGCATGCGAATTCGAAAGGCGTGTTGAACAGCGAAGGGAATGCCACAGGCGCATTCAAAGCTGCATCCAAACCAGCTATGAGTGAGTCAAAAAGCAAGAAGAAGAAGAAGGGAAGCGGCTCGATCAAGTGCTTCACATATGGTAAGAAAGGGCACAAGAGCCTCCAGTGCAAAACCAACACACAAAATGATGAAGGCAAAGGCGGAAGCGCCAAACCAGCCTTCTATGCTATGACGGCAACTGGTTCAACGGACGCGTGGTTCATTGACTCGGGTGCGAGTTCTCATCTCACATCGGACAAGAAGATGTTCAAGCAATTCACCAGTAGCAATGAATTCGCTGACATAACAACGGCTGACAACACCCGCTTGAAAGTTGTTGGCACCGGTTCCATCGAGCTAAATGTTGGGGAGCACATAATTCCAGTGAATAACGTATTGCTAGTCCCTGGAATAGCGGCAAATTTGTTGTCAGTATCGAGCATTGTGAAAGCTGGGAACTGTGTGCATTTCGACAGCAGTGGTTGTGCCATTCGAAGCGGTGCGGGTGATGTGTTACTGAATACACCATCCAAAAACGGTACATACAAGATCACGAATTCGTCGAAGGCTAGTGGGCTGTTAGCAGGCAAAGACGAAGACAATCTGATGACGTGGCATCGGAGATTGGGTCATTTGTTGCATGGTGAGCTGATCAAACTGAGTGGAATTGTGAATGGAATCAAAGTTGACGGCGATAAACAAGCGTTGACGAAATGTATTCCGTGTTCGCAAGGCAAACAAAGCCGACGTCCATTCAAGAAAGAAGGTGCCAAAATCAAGACAAGTCAAATACTGGAATTAGTTCACAGCGACGTTTGCGGCCCGATGGATACGCCTTCAGTTGGGGGCGCAAAATACTTCGTAACATTTATCGATGATTTTTCGCGAAAAGTCTTCGTGTATTTTGCCAAACACAAGAGTCAGATCGGGAGGATTTTCGTAGAGTTCAAGATGCTTGTGGAGAGGCAAACCGGACTACAAATTAAAATGTTCCGTTCCGATAATGGCAGAGAGTATCTCGGCGAGTTCGAAACCGAATGCAAGCGCAGTGGAATCGTGCATCAGACCAGTTGTGTGTACACACCACAACAAAACGGCGTGGCTGAGCGTGTGAACAGAACGCTCATAGAACGTGCAAAGTGCATGCTGTTCGATGCGGGCTTGGAGAAGCCGCTTTGGGCTGAAGCGGTTAATATGGCTGCGTACGTTACAAATCGTACACCGAATCGCACGCTCGGGAACAAGGTCCCGGAGCAAATCTGGAGAGAAGGAGCCATCGATCTTTCGTCGATGCGATTATTCGGATGGCTCGTGATGGTGCATGTCACAAAGGAGAAGCGGCAAAAGTTGGATGCGAAATCGAAAAGGATGTTTTTCGTTGGATACACCGATACGCAAAAAGGTTTGCGTTGTTTTGATCCTGAGACTCGAATAGTTCATACGTGTCGGGATGTCGTCTTCAAAAGTGCACCAGAACTGAAGGTAAATGATGACGTTCAAATTAACCTTCTCGATGATTTCATTCTAGGGGAAGCCGAAGAGCAAAAGTCGACCGGAGGGCTTGAAAATCATGAAGTCGAGTCTCCCACGACAGAGTCAGCTGTCGATGGTGCATCAATAATTCGCTCACCAACTTCCCGGAATGAGTCTATTGTGGGCGATGGCGATGAATCAACAACGAATGTCAAAAGTGATTTGCCCTACGGGTTCAACGAAACACTAGCTGAATCGCAGTCTGAATATGGGTCGGACGAGGACTATGTCCCACCCAGTACACTACAAGTTCCAGTTGGGGATGTAAGGCGTTCAACGCGTCCCCCGAAATCAAGGAATGTGGAGGCGAATTTCGTTTTTGTAGCGGAAATCAATGAGCCCGAATCATATCATGAAGCTGTCAAAGGCAACAGGAGTCAACATTGGGAGAAGGCGATGGCGGAAGAATTGGCGTCACACGAAGAGAACCGAACATGGACTTTGGTTGAGCTACCAGTCAACCGAAAAACAATCAAGACCAAATGGGTCTTCAAGTTGAAGCGTAATCAAGCTGGTGAAGTTGTCCGCCATAAAGCGAGGTTGGTGGCAAAGGGTTGCTCCCAAAAGGCCGGCATAGATTATGAGAAAACTTTCTCGCCCGTTGTACGCTATGGGTCAATTCGCTATCTGCTGGCCATGGCCGCTCAAGAGGGTTACAATGTTGACCAAATGGATGCGGTGACCGCATTCCTTCAAGGGGATCTCGACGAGGAGATCTTCACCGACCAACCCGAGGGATTCAATGACGGCACCGGACGGGTCTGCAGGTTGAATCGTGCGATGTATGGCTTGAAGCAAGCGGGCCGTCAATGGAACCTAAAGTTAGATGCAACTCTCATCGGGATTGGGCTAACCAAATCAAAGCTTAATCCGTGTATCTACCTCTTGCCATCGCTGGAAGTGATTCTGGCAGTGTATATGGATATGAAGAAGGAGGATGAATCAACGGATAACATTCCATATCAACAAGCGGTCGGTTCGTTGTTATATTTGGTTCAAGGAACGAGACCAGACATTGCATTTGCTGCCAACTACGTGAGCAGATTCAACTCATGCTATGGGCGGATTCATTGGACCGCCGTGAAGCGCATAATGCGGTACTTGAAGGGTACTATGCATTATCGTATTGTGTATCGTGCGGGTAACCAACCACTTCATGGTTACTCAGATGCTGATTGGGGTGTCGACATCGATAAGCGACGTTCCTGCTCTGGATACGTGTTTATGTTGGCTGGAGGAGCAATCTCATGGGCCAGTAAGCTTCAGAATATCGTGGCTCTTTTAACAGCTGAATCTGAGTATATGGCCTTATCGTTTGCTACTTGTGAGGCCATATGGTTGCAAATGTTTCGCAATGAATTCAAGAGAACGGAAGATCCTGTGGTGATCAGATGTGACAACATGAGTGCAATAACGATTGCCGAGGTCGATGCGTTCCGTAAGCGTAGCAAACACATCGATGTAAGATTCCATCACGTCCGTGAGAAGGTGAAGGCTGGAATCATCGATGTAAAATACGTACCATCAAAGAACAACATTGCAGATTGTTTGATGAAGGCCGTTGTCGGACCGATTTTGAACGTGGGATTCATGGAATGGGCATCCAGACAAAACAAGAGATGAAATGATGAAGAATGAACTATTGTAAAATCAGTGTTGATTATCGTTTGAAGTAATTTGTCAATTTGATCATTTGAGATAACGTAGAATGGAGTAGATTACTTGAATTAACGTAGAATCAGTTTGCATTTATTTTTACCTATTGAATCAAATTGTCTTTTGTCCGAATGAGTTGGGGTGTTGAAATATGAAACCCACCTCAATGTACTAATAAACTAATGTACCGAAATTGTTCTAAAACTTTTGACACGAGAATAAACTTGCTTAGTTTTTCTTCTTCTACAGTCCGTCGCCACAAC
The DNA here is from genome assembly GCA_963969285.1 of Odontomyia ornata. Lineage (NCBI taxonomy): Eukaryota > Metazoa > Arthropoda > Insecta > Diptera > Stratiomyidae > Odontomyia > Odontomyia ornata. The sequence goes on along the minus strand of OZ017740.1, from coordinate 173,867,931 downwards.
CAGACGTGTTTTATTCATCGCTCCTTGTAATAGCCTATTTAAATTCCACTTGCTGCGAACCAGAACAACATATATATATATATATATATATATATATATATATATATATATATATATATATATATATATATATATATATATATATTCGCGGTAATTGTAATTCAAATTCGGAGCGTAAATGATATTTCATAAAAATGCATTTTGTTAAATTGGTAGGGTTGTTTATAATTACTATGCCAAAACCGAGTTCGATCTGTCAACCATTTTGTTTACAGCAACTGCTTGAGTTAGTACACCTTAGTATTGCGTTGCAATTTTTGTAATTTTGTGATTTTTTTTATTATGGCCGAATTTAAAGCTAAAAACTCAATAAATACCATTGCTCAACCATCGTATTCACCAGATTTGGCTCCTTGTGATTTTGATGGATTATTAAATATTTTACGTTTTATTTGCAACTTCCGGGTACTTTTTTGTCACAATGTAAAACAAAACTCACTGAAGGACCTGAAGGCTATCCGAAAAAGTGCTTATGAAAAGTGTTTTGAGGACTGGAAAAATCGATTCCGTAAGTGTAGTGCATCTGATGGGGACTACGTTGAAGGTAACAAAATAAATATTGATGAATAATGAAATATCTTGCGTTTTATTTGCAGTTTCCGGGTACTTTTTTGTCATAATGTATATATATATATATAAATATATATATATATATATATATATATATATATATATATATATATATATATATATATATATATATATATAAATACATTTATATATATAAATATATATATATATATATATATATATATGTATTTATATATATATATATATATATATATATATATATATATATATATATATATATATATAGGGTTCATCCAACTATATATGTGTATATATATATATATATATATATATATATATATATATATATATATATATATATATATATATATATATATGTATATATATATATATATATATATATATATATATATATATATATATATATATATATATATATATATATATATATATATAATGCCATTCAATCGAAAATAAATCTCCTTATATTTTTGTATAAATCAACTGCCAATCCATTTAAAATATTCATGGCAAATGACTTGTTAAGATTTTCCATTGTTTTACTTTTCATTATTTCCATTATTAGCCTGTATATCATTTAATAATTTTTGCTTTAAGTGTAAAGTTAGTGGCATCAATTGGCAAAATTTAAAAGCACCGCATGGTTGTAAATTTACGAGTAAATCGAAGATGTCGCCCTTCCATCTGCGGTTACACTTTATTTCGTATAAAGTGAAAACAATTGATTTGATGCCATAAGTTAAAAAGTACGAAAATGCAGTGTGCGAAATATCAATTTCTAGAGCTAACGAAATACTCAAAGCTTTGCTCTACGACGTTTCGATTTATAAAATTCGCACGTTCCACTGTGAAACTATTTTTAATAGGCAAGATACAAGTCGTAAAGTTAAAGATTGAAAAAACCATTCTGCTAATCAAAAGAAAGGAAAAACCTGATGACGTCATTGTTGAGTGTAAGCAGCTGAAATTTCGATCAACTGTGAATACGGCCATTATATTACAAAGGCGACAACTTTACCTATCCAGTTTTAATATCTAATCTAAGAGTGCTACGAACACAGATTATTAAAAACCTAAATTGGAAGAGTTGACAGCTACATGAAGGTTTCTAATGTATACACATGCAAATTTATTTAGGGAATTTATAAAAGAAACAAGCCTTCAAAAGCAATAGAACTTAACTAGTCTTCTTCTTCTTAACACTATAGCCCCTTTTGGGCCTTCGCTTCCTGCAAACAGCGCCTCCAACTATCTCGGTCCGTTGACCGCGTCTTCCGATTCCGAGTAGCGATGAACTGTCTTCGTCGACCGAGGCAGACCAGCGTTTCCCCAGTTTCTCCTCTGGCCGCCGGCCGTCAGCTCTCCCAATACCTTCTTGGGTATCCGTTGTTTGTCCATACGATTCATGTGGCCAGCCCATTGCAGCTTCCACAGTCTTACAATCCTTGAGACCTCCGGATCGTCAAAAATTTCATACAACTCTTGGTTGTATCGAATTTGCCATTGGTCCCCGTCTAGCTTCGCTCCAATTATTCGCCCGTTCAATATATTTGCGGATGCTTGGGTTAGGGTCCATGTTTCACACCCATAGCATAACACAGGTCTTACCACAGATTTGTATACTTGGAGTTTTTTTTCTGTGTATGCAGCTGGTCTTCAAGATCGTCAATACTGAATAAAATATTTTATTTGCGAGCTGTATTCTTCGGCGTATTTCGTCTCTTTCATTGCCCGTTTTCGTTATTTTAGCGCCTAAATACACAAATCGCTAACATTCTTGATGCTGTATGTAAATTAATTTGCAGATACGTTAACGAGGAAACGAAGAAATATCCATTCATTCCTATTGAAGTATTTAAGATTGGAATCTCGTGCACAGTGTCTGAGTTAAGAGTTACTACTGATGGGAAGGAATTTTATAACTGCACGTATGTTGACAAGGACATTTACCACAAAATTACTGGATTTTAGATCAAGACAATGAAGGCATTCAAATTCGATTTATATTCTGTGGACCATTAATTCTCCCCAGAGAATTGCAGGTAAGGTTTTATAGAATCGAAAAGAAAAAAATAAATAGTGGCCCTTTTCCATTTTACCTGAACAGGGGATTTCGAATGGAATCTTTTAGTAGTAGGTAAAAAATATCTTGAATTACTCTAATTTTTAACCTAACCGGTTTTCTTTCCGAATATTTCAGGAATGTTCAGGAGAAAAATCTTTTTGTAATGCTTAATAAAGTCTAAAGAATATTCCCACCTCTGTGGGAGAAATTCGTCATAAGTCGATATTTTGATTTCTATTTTCAAATTCTAATATAGCTTAGTTTTTGTGCTTACGTTTCAGAGGCAATTACAAGAAGGAATTCTTATGAAATTTAATTTGAAGCAAATTTTATTTTAATATAGCAAACAACTTTCATTATGATGCATTGTTTTCGAGGAACGCTTCAAAATTGATAGATTGATGATTTCCGACGCTTAATAGTGCATGGCAATATTCGCAAATTTATTTTCTGTCTTGGTTATTCTAGCACAAAGAAGCAGTTAGAGAGGTAAATCTAAATATACAATCCAACAGAGATTTTGATTAGTTTTGATTTCGGTCTGATAATTGGCGAAAACTAAAAAAAATTTCTTGTTGAGTCCCATAAATTCCTAACCAGTGTCCGTTCATATACTAGAGACAGGATAAAAACAGGTAAATGGTATAATCCATCAAATAGGAATTTTCGGAGGCTTCAATATTTATCACAATCATTAGCGTTTTGTACTAAAGCCAAAACCCTATTGAAATCGGTAACTCTGTTCCTGTGTCCGTCCTTCACCTGTATGTGATATACAGGGAAAAGGACGGACGGACAGAGGGAAGTTGTAGAAGCTACAGCCATGAAACTTTGTAAAACGGCCAGAAGTTATGATTTGTAGAAAGTTTCGGGGTGGAAAATGATTTCAAAGAGTTTTGAGAAGGAGTGACCCTCAACATATATTTTTTTTATCAGAGGTAGTCAAGTTGGATGTCATATGAGACTTTCCCAAAGCACGCCTTAAAACTTCTTTACCAATATCAAGGAGGGCAGGAGAAGGGGAAACGCATGACATTTTGGAATATCCTCCTCACGATTTGACATCCTTCATCCTTTATGAGCACAACAACAACAAATACGCCAGAAGTCGAAATTCACTCAACTTTGTTAGAAAAAAATATGATATATCAATTATACACTTTCTTGAACGAAATCGCGAGCACCCTCAAATTCAATAAAATTCAACATGTAAATGTGAATTTACAAGTTTAATTATTGGGAAAGTTTCAGAAAACTTGAATCGTATTTAACATAGTTATTTGGTTTTAAATTTTCCTGCATTACAACAGCAACTATACGTGGCTCCGGGAAAATGTGTACTTTCAATCGACTCAGACACTATGGGTTTGCTGGAACTTGCATGAAAGTTTCAGGAATTATATTCATAATGAATATCTTTGAGAGTTTGTTCAACCGATGACATCCGTTATCGCAAAACAAAATGGCGGCCGTTTTATAAGAGAATTTTACATAAAATTATGTTATTTTTCCCGAACCATCATTTAAGATACATGCTATTAACACTTGATTGAACTTATAAATAGCTGAAGATGAGCAGCGAAAAATAATAGGTGAAGAAATCATGGAGGTAAATCCTAAATAAATACCTAACTTAAAGGCTGAAATGCGTTGAACTTTGCTAATAATCGCCAGTAAAACTGTATTAGTATGTGTTAATTCTTTTTGAATTGGAAAATGTGATTCCTTTTGAATTCCTGCAATCGTGAATTCCTTGTGAACTCGGCTAGTTCGTTACCTGAAATTAAACTCAGATTAAATGAAATCAAACAATTTTTCTTATGTATGATATTGAATGGGCTTTATTACAAGTTGTTAATTTCTTTCATAATACTTAATCGCTATCCTAAACAATTTTTGATTATAATTTGCTTTGCGAAAAATGAAAATTTCATTACTTCATAATTGCAATCACAACAATTTTTTACATTGAAGATGACGCGCGTGCGCACAACCGGAAGAATATACGTACATGCAAGCGAATTTGATCTTTAGTTATTTTCCAATTTTCTAAATTTATGTCGTATTTGCATTTTATTGCATTCAATGAATTTAGCGCGTGAGAAGTTCAATGAATTTATTATGCGCGTGTGGAATTGGAATTGATGGTATTTGCATATTATAAAAATGCACGCGAAGGGTTCATCCAACATTTAGCGCGTGAGAAATTTATAAGTTTATTATGCGCGTTTAAATGCTTAGAATTGCGCGTGTAGCATTGCAATTCTTGCGAATTATAAAAATGCGCGTGCAGAGTTCATTAAACAGTATGATTAAATTGAATAAAAGTATATATTCAAGTAGTCCTTTGAAAGGATCTGTTGTAATCGATCAGTCCAATCCGCAGCGGGCCCATATGCCACGCCTTTTAAAACTCTTTCCGAGTGAAAGAGCATTGGTTATATATCATCTAATAAGCTTGCTATCCACTAACGCCTAAGCACAAATGTAAATATATTTAGAGGGGTGAAAAATCAACTCCTGTGAAATATAATTAATATAATATACTTGATTTTACCTCAACGTATGGTAAACTAATTTATTACGAGGAATTTACAATAATCTGCTACACAATTGTTCTTATAATGCTCGTACGCCGTATCAAAACGCTCCTCCCATATACACTTTCTTCAAATGAAATGTCATCACAGCATATTTTTCTCTGACTATTACTGCTAAACTTTGTTTGACTGTAAATTATTCTCAAGAAATGGATCCCAATCAAGAATTTCCGGATAGATATTTACATAATTAGTCATGCATGTATTCGTCTAATATACTCTTTGAAATAAAAGAGAAACAAGTTATTGAAGAAAAAAAAAACCAAAAAATATTAAAAATGAACAAGTTGAGTAATTAGGAGAGTGCTCCTACCAGAAGGTCTTTGTAAACATCCTAGGGTTAGAAGCAAGTTTTCTAATGGCGTGAATCGATATTATATTAATTATTCATCCAATACTTAGATATGAAATCGTTCAAATTTATACAATTGATGCAAAGTTTCTTTCATAAGCACAGTGCAGCGGCGATTTTAATCGAGCTCAAATGAATGCTCGGCCGATTCAACATGTTCAAGTTAAACACTATTCCTTAAATTTTCACGAAAATTGAAAGAAAATAAAAGTGCCTTAGTCAATGTTAAATATATATAGGGTTTTCCAATAAGAGGTGTTATTTTGAATAGATGTTCTAATTTAACACCTTGCGACTTCTTCCTTTGGGACCACGTGATAGAGAAAGCCCACGGCAATAGTCCAGCGTCGATTCAAGATCTCAAAGGTGAAATTCGTGAGGCTATCGAGGACATAGGGCAGCCACTTTGCGATTTGGTTATGGAAAATTTCATGAAGAGGATATGGTCCTGTAAGCGTGTCGTAGTAGTTATTTGCCCAATGTTAATTATTGCTATTAACGGCATATCTTTTTCTTTATAATGAAATAAAAATCCGATCATTTATATTAAAAAATGGCATTTTTCTTTTAATATCAAAATAACACCTCTTATTGGAAAACCCTATATCAACCATAAACATGTGTTATTGTTGTTGTAATTCCATATAATTGAAATGGCTATAACTCACTTGATTATGATTCGATCTCAATTAAATTTTGTAAACATACATATCTTATATCAGCCTATATAATTTCAAAATTTCAAGAAGTTTAAAGGTACCGTTTTGATTTTATGGGCGAAAATGTAAAATCTACAAATCATACTATTATTAACAAAGTTGAGTGAATTTCGATTTCTAAGGTATTTGTTGTCCTTGTACTTATAAAGGTCCACGTTCGTGAAAATTTTCAGATTTTTCGGCTGAAGGGTGTCCAATCGCGAGGGGGGGACACAAATTTTGAGTACATTTTGCCTTCCCCTGGACCCCCTAATGAATTAAGGGGTCCAGGGGAATGATTTTTTAATTTCAGATTCTAAAAGTTCTAATCAAGACCTTTCATTTGATACCCCATTCGACTACCTTTGATTAAAAAAAGTTTTTAACGGCCAATTCGTTATTAGGGGGGACCCCCCTTAAAAATTTTTTAAATTTTTGTTAAGGCCTTAACTTTTGAGAGACTATCACTTCTGACCTTTTTACAAAGTTTGAGCATTCTAGCTTCTACAGTTTCTGAGGAAATCAGCTGTGACGCACGGCCAGACGGACGGACAGACGGACAGACAGGTCGCGAAACTAGTAGGTCTTTGTAAAAAAAAATTTTTACAAAGACCTAAAAATGGTCAAGTAAAGGAAATTGATATCAACCTGCCAAACGACTCATCGAATCATGTGTATAAGTTGAAAAAATAAATCATTCCACCTGTTATGTTAAGTACAAAACCCTTCTGACATGAGCCAACTTGTTTAAATTAAATTTAATCTATTTTAGTTTTGACATGACGGATAAGAATCATGGAATTCAAGTTAACGTAAATATAACCAATTTAGCAGATTCAATGAAATTAAAAGTTTTTAAAGTGTTGCCAATTAATTTTACAGCGGGTTCTCACCATGGCTTTTTTATTCGTTGATCTTTTTGTGATTAGTTCCGTTTCCCTGTATATAAAGGGTGTTAGATTACGACTGCATTGAACTTGACTTTGACTATGCGGATGCATTATCCTCGCACTCAAAGACAACACATTGTTTATAGAAGTATCAGTTTACAGTCAACAGAAAGATTTTCGCTTATTGTATTTGGATTTCCGTATGGAGAATCCAATGAATATGAATAGATATATTTTTTATGAATAAGATAGAATACACATGAGAATATGTGTAGAAAGGTTTTTTATGAATAAGTTGTAATGCACATTTTTTATGAATGGTTTAGAATGCTCATGAGGATTTCAAATCACTGGTTAGTGCATTTCCGATGTGTAGATTTTTTCTTAATAGATTTACGCATGTGAAGTTTTTTCTTATAGATTTTAATGAGTCCATACATCTTTTGTACAGTTTTATGCGAAGCACGTTTTCGTTACCAATGCATTTTTAGCATTATACCAATGCATTTTTTCATTATAATTTTCTTATGGACCATAGATTTTTAGCTGGTCAAGATTTTGTATAAATAGGCTAAGGGAATGTAAAGCAAATATAGTCGTTTGATATACTTTAAACTGGCCACTTGCCTTGCGTATATATTCATAAACTGGCATTGCTGCCTAAATTAATCTGGCCATCTAGCCTAGTAGTCTGTCATTCTGCCTAAACCCAACTTTGAATTTTTCATACAGGTGCATACGCCAAGTATTCCGGCAAACTCTGGCTTAACTACATTCGCACCTAGACGCTGTGATAGTCTCTAGGTAAGCCATGACATTTTAGCTCCTAAATTTATACCTCTAACACAACATAGCGATCCTATGACCTTAATTTGGAGAATTAGATGAACTACAAGAAGACTATTCGGCGCAATCCGAGCGGATAATCAATACGTGTTTGCGGAAAAATATGAACCACAAGCACCAGAAAAGACAATCGACATACCCCCTATGTTCCAATAAAAAAGAAATCTAAAATACTAACACTGACGCCAAAACCAATCATCAAGAAGAAATAACGAGCAGAACAAGCGTTTAAACGACGCAAAGAAATAGCAGTACTCTATAAACAATATCACCTCCCCTGGGAAATCAAAAACAAAAACGCAAAAATTAAGAGAAAAATTAGAATATTAAGAAAAACTTAAAATAAAATTATAAATGCAATAATATTTCTTATAATGGGTCTCGTAGATTCAAATTTATACAGGCAATCAGCCTACCTACATTATTGTAACTATTTTAATGTTTTTCCCTTTTGGAATCTTTTGATGAGCAAAAAAGTTTATTAAGGAAACCATTGTCAAAGAAGTAAATAATGTCCAAACCTACCCAGTTGTTAGTCTTCATAAAACTCATTAAGAATAGAAAAAGAACTTAAGGCAATTTATTGAAAAATAAACCATTATCGCCACTATCTATATGGAAAGAAATTTACGGTTGTCACAGACCACCGACCCTTAGTATCTGTTAACGTCAAGGCTGCTTTGCCTTGGCTGACTGCTTGTTCTCCTGGACAGATTTTAATTATACAAGCGCATAAACTTGTGTAATATTCTGCGCTCGGAATTCTCTCCGATGTTGACGTTAATTACACAAGTGCATAAACTTGTATAATTTTCTGCTCTCAAATTGATGTTCAGAAATCTCTTCGATGCTTGTATCGGGAGATTACTAAAATATTCCAAATTAAAAAACCCAAGATGTTTTTGTTGATGGTCAAAACTAGACTGGTTTATTTTCCACTAACATTTTCTTAAATACTTATTTGCCGTGGGAACAAAAGTAGTTCCCATAAATTTGTTGTTCTAACACAGGAATTGCAAGTGCAATATGCTCCATCTACCTTGCAGACAGATAGATCATATTGCGCGCGACATAATTATTTTCATACGTAAAATTGCAAGCGCAATATTTTCCATCTGCCTTGCAGACAGATAGATCACATTGCACCTGCCATGAGAACTATGTCTAGCGCGCACGAATAATTCCAGAAGTTTGGAATTTCATTCGCGCTAGACAAATCGCGTGTCTCATTACATAATGCGAACATAATGATGTACGTTAAACATTTTGCTGATACAAAAGAAGTTAATGAATCATAAAAAATAAAAAATGTTGGCTGATACGAATTTGTATTATTGAAGTGATACGAATTCCTACATCCTCCCCCGCGTTGAACGGTCTATTCAAACTGTTTCCTGGGTGCTTGGTAGGCTGTGCTTCCTTGGTCGTGGAATCGGCCGTTGAGCTGGAGCTTCATTCCAACAATTTCGTGGTTTGCAACCGAGATAACTTGCAAATGAAATTATCAAAATAAGGCTGATGTATGAGATCGTGTATTGATGGATATCGTGCGAGTCGATTTGATCAGGGATAGATAAGTCTTGCGCTAATAGTTGTTTCTTCAAAGCTTTGAGATCTGTTGCGTATGTTTGGTAAGGCTCCGAAGATTTGTTAGGAGGTTTCGATGTGGTATTCTTGTCAGGCTGATGGATCCTTGTATAGGAAGTAACAATTGTACTCGTATAAATCCGGCGCGCTTGGATGGTTACAGTATCAGATTTGAGAGTGCAATCTGAGTCCAGTTTGAGAATGTCTGAACCTTCCAGGACCCTGGTTGAAGTGTTACCAGCGCAGACAATGTGGACTACCAGCCGATTTGTAAGAGCATAGATCCACTCATTGGTAAATAGAATTTGATTCCACAGCGATGGGGTTTTAAGTTCGGTTAAATTGCACTCAGCTGGGGCTGGAATGTCCTTCAGAAGCGTAACTTCACATACACTCATGTTGGATTCCTTGTGATATAATGGATGAGACTGTTTACAAATGTGGATGGTTGGTTCCATTCAGGTACATGTCATGTATTCTTCTTCCGTGAGTGGATAATACATATCACGATGTGAGCTGATAATAAGATATCGTGAATTGAGGAGTATCGCCATCAGCTGATTGTGGCTTACTGTTGGTATAGGATAGAGCCTGAATAAGTCAAATGTGACTGTGTTGCCGAGTGGTACCTTCAACTCAAATATAGCCAGATCTTCGGTCAGTCTCGCACTGATTGACGATATCCTGAATAATTGCAGGAAATTTTCATGTGCTATTGGAAGGCGTAGTGTCTCAGGTAAGTGTTCCTTGATATTGGCAATCTCCATGCTTAATTGTTTCTGAGGTAACAGTAATGGATTAAAATTTCCATGTTGTGAGTCGGTGATGATGTTAACAATGGAGGCTTGAATTCGTTGCAAATTGATGGTAGTCAATGTCATTTGAAACGATAAGGTCGTGATGAGATTCGATATTTTATGCTGATTATCTTCACTGGCCGGACCTCTCACTACGTTAGCTAATCGATCCATGTGCTCCTCTATCACTTTAAACCTTCGTTGAGAGGTCTGTTCGCCCTTTCCAATAATGTTCAAGGTAGAATCAATGATAGATGCTTGGTTTTTTAGCAGCAGGTACAGTTTTTCTTGATTTCCCTTCAAACATTTTATTGTCAGTGACATCTGGTTAGCATATTCCTCATCGAGCACGCCAAATAGAGATTTAGGCACATTGCCAACTATGTTGAAAGCTCCTCTTTTATTTCTGATCTTCAATAATTGATTGATGTTCACGAGTTCATTTCGTAGATGGACAAAATGGTCTACCAACGTGAGACAACTGTTAGTGAGTCCACGATCACAAAGCTGCTGTAGCATGTTTGTTCCGTTCTCCAATGTCGCAATCTCCGACCAATATGATCTTAAATCGAAGTATATCAGCAGCCTCCATTCACTCGTTGCTAAATAAGAACTACCCAATGGAAATGTAAGCCTAGTTGAGGTCCGACCGTTGTGATTTTAATTGGTTCAGTGAACATCAGGGGAAACAATACGCATGCCAATAGTAAGGAACTAATAGATGTTCCTTTCGTTGCCCGTTTTTGTTTTCTTAGGGAATCAGTTGAGTAACCCGGTTCTGGTTCTTGCTCCAATGGTCGTTTCTTAGCGCTAACTACCTCCGTCACGTTGATCGCTTCTTCGGTCTCGCTTCCGGCAGTAACTGTCTGCTTCTATTGGCAAGGGCGCCGGTTTATGAATCGGTCTCTTCAATATCCCTGATGATGTTCTTACGTCAACCACACGAACAAAACCATCATTGCCTTGGTAAATTTTTGTAATTCTCCCGAGCGGCCACTTCATTACTGGCATATTGTCTTCTTTAATGATAACAACTGTGCCCAGTTGAGCATTTTGGCTGACCTGCTTCCACTTTGAACGGTGCTGCAGCTGATTTAAATACTCTTCTGACCAGCGGCGCCAGAACTCGTGCTAGATACCGCTCACTAGTTTCCACCTGCTAAGTAGTCCGATCTTTGCTGGCTCAGATACAGCATCCACCGTAGCTGTTGGGGGTTCTCCTATAAGAAAGTGTCCTGGTGTTAACACAGTGAGGTCATTAGGATCTGACGACATTGGAGTTAAAGGCCTTGAGTTTAGGATTGCTTCAATCTCCACTATAAGCGTTTGGAGCTCTTCATAGGTTAGGGTTGCTGCTGAAGATCCTTTAAGTAGTAAGTATTTTGCCGATTTAACTGCGGCTTCCCACAGCCCTCCAAAATGCGGGGCCCGAGGTGGTATAAAATGGAAGTCTATACTTTTGTTGTTGCATATATCTGCGATTTTCTCTTGAGCCTGCTCAGAATACAAAGACGTGGACAGCTCTCTAAGCTGATTATGGGCTCCCACAAAATTGGTGGCATTGTCGCAATACAAATTTTTGCAATGACCTCGTCTACCGATGAATCGCTTAAGAGAGCCGATGAATGCTTCAGTGGTGAGATCACTTACTAGCTCAAAATGTACTGCCTTGGTGGCGAAACAGCAGAATATAGCAATATAGCCCTTTTGTGGTCGTGCTCCTCTGCCGCGAAAATGGATCATAATTGGTCCACAAAAGTCAACTCCAGCATTAACGAATGGAAGAGCAGGCTGTACTCGGGCCGATGGCAAGTTCCCCATGAACTGAGAAAACATCTGCGGGTTCACGTGGGAACATCGTACACATCGCTGAACAATGGCTCGTGCTAATGTTTTGCCCTTGATTGGCCAAAATCGTTGTCTCGTTGTTGCAAGCAGTGCTTGGGGGCCCAGATGACATTTGTCTTGGTGGATATCCGTCATCAGTAACTTTGTTAATGGATTTTTGTATGATAGCAGGATAGGATGTTTGGCATCATAAGATAGGTTTGATGCTTCCAATCTTCCTCCAACTCGAATTAACCCCCTTTCATCGAGGAACGGTGTCAGACTAGCAAACTGATTGTTTTTGGTGAGTTGCTTTCCATCCTCCAAGTCCTTTATTATATCCCGAAATTCGTCCTCCTGAACGTGTTTCACGATGACTTCGATAGCTCTGGTTAGTTCCTGACTGGAGAATGATTTTGGTAACAATGTAGAGGCCCGCGGCCTTTGACTAATGCGATTTATGAACCTAAATACATATGCTATGATCCGTTGTAGTTTTTTTAAAGAGTTTCCATGCTGTATGGCGTCGATAAAATTGGTGGAAGCAATTACGGTTGCGGCCATAGTTACTCTTTCTTTTTTCTTCTCAAGATCACAAGAGGGTCCCTTTACATATTCCGGTGGCCACAATGATTCCGTTCCATGCAGAAAAGGTGGTCCATACAGCCGAATATTACATCCAGCTAACTCTGCAGGTGCAATGCCTCGTGATAAAATGTCGGCTGGATTTCTTTTTGAATCTACGTAACGCCATTGCTCCGGAATCGATAGTGACTGAATTGTTGATACTCGGTTGGCAACAAAAGTATTGTATGAGGAAACGGTGGAGTTTATCCACGCAAGCACGATTTCTAAATCGGTCCAAAATATGTGTAAGACTTCTTCCAAGTGCAGGGCAGTCTTAACTCTTTCCGCCACCTCCGCACCCAATTTAGCAGCACAGAGTTCCAATCGCGGAACAGTTATCACATGAATTGGAGCCACACGTGATTTTGCACATAAGAGACGCACAATGATTCTGCCATTCTTTAAAGTAGACCGCACATACACGGCTGCACGATATGCCTTTTCTGACGCGTCACAAAATATATGCAACTGCACCTCCTTGGGCACTTCCCTGGCAAATACGTGTCTAGGGAATTATGTTTTTTGTAGCACTGACAGGCCTCTGCGAAATTGGGACCATCTGGTGTGTATCACTTCTGGCAAAGCAGTATCCGAGTCCAACTTCAAACGCCAAACGTCTTGAAGAAATAGCTTGGCGGTGACTATTACGGGGCCCATGATGCCCAATGGATCAAACATCCTGGCGATGTCGGAGGCTATTGTCCTTTTGGTAATTTTTGTATCGTTTGGATTCAGGTTGATGCGGATTTGAAAATCGTCTACTTTAGGAAGCCAAGTGAGGCCGAGGGTTTTAATGTAGTCTTCAGAATGGCTTTTGAAATCTAGTTGAGCTTCCTTGTCGTCTGGTGAAATGTTCTGCAGTAGTCGAGGATGATTAGAACACCACTTTCGAAGCTTCATTCCAGCGCCTCCCAGAACTTTTATTAATTCGTCTTGTGATTGAACTGTTTCGATTAAGCTATTAGATCCCGTCATGACATCATCAACGTAGAAGTCGCGTTGCAGTATGTTAGCACCAAGAGAGTATCGATCTTTTTCACCTCGGGCGAGTCTTTGCAAGCATTTGGTCGCCAAATATGGAGCACACGTTGTTCCGTATGTCACGGTATTCAACTGATAGAACCGTAGAGCCTGGTTTGGGTCATTTCTCCAGACCAGCAACTGATATTTGCGGTTGTTAGGATGCAATACTATCTGACGATACATTTTTTGTATGTCAGCAGTGAAAACATATCGAGGCAATCGAAAACGGAGCAATATCGCAAATAGATCGTCTTGGATGGTTGGTCCAGTATAGAGGATATCGTTCAGCGAGACGTTCGTAGTTGTTTTACAGGAGGCATCGAACACTACCCTGAGTTTAGTGGTACCGCTTTCGGGTTTCAGAACACAATGGTGTGGAAGAAAATAATGCGATTCTTCACATACCTGCGCTGTGACCTCTTGCATATGTCCTAGTCTGATGTAGTCGTCCATGAATTCTCGATAACACTGCTTGAGTTCCGGGTTTTTTGCTAATCGCCGTTCAATTCCATAAAAGCGATAAATGGCTACGTCCTTTGATTCTCCAAGTTTGTCGGGGTCGTTAGAAAAGGGAAGTCTCACCAGAAAACGCCCATCTGGTTGTCTTTGCGTTGATTGGCAAAAGTGAATTTCACAGGACCTTTCCGCTGCCGTATACTGGGACTTGGCATCGATGACCTCTTCTAATTTCCAAAACCTTTCAATCGCACTATTCAGTTTTTGATCTTCGGCAAGAACTCCACAAGTAACAGGGAGCGATTCAGTACCACCAACCTTGCCTGCTACTATCCATCCCAGAAGCGTATTCTGTAGGACTGGCAATTCACTGCCTAGCTTTATTTGACCGATCGCTAGAATATCATAAAAATGTTCGGCACTTAATAACAGATCTATGCGTTCCGTAAGATGGAAATTTGGATCGGCAAGCTTCAGATTCTTTGGTATGGACCACTGTGATATATTCAACTGCACAGATGGTTGAGGAGATATAATCTTGTCCATGACATGCGCTTCTAAACGGGTGGAATATCCATTCAATTTTTACTGAAGGGTAACATTCACCCTTCTCTGTGCAGGTTCGGTCGATCCGCCAACCTTTTCAATGAAGGTCGAGGGGTGAGTTGATGCCAAGTTCAGCTTCCTAATAACGCGTTCAGTAATCAAGTTAATTTGTGAGCCGGGATCTAATACTGCCCGGCATTCCACTGTTTTGCCGTTATTACTAGTCAATTTTACAATGGCGATACTTAAGAGTACATATTTTGTCATTTCGTGACTACTAAGTATCGTTAATGAAAGTGCCGCTCCCTCCTGAGGTGCCTTATGCCTTTCTGCCGATGCTGTTGCTGAGGTTTCTGTTTTCGATTTTGTTTGCTTTGCCTTGGGAACGGTCCCTAAGTGCGGAAGGCTGTTATGTTTCTGGGCACACTCCTTACATCCTTGTGATGTACAGTTTACGGCCTTGTGTCCATCTCGGAAACAATTTACGCACAATTTCTTAGCTTGGACTAGTTTCAACCTCTTCAACGGGGTCCATTGAAGAAAGTCTGGGCAATAGTAGACTGGATGAGCTTCTTTACAAACAAGGCATGAAGATGTCGTTACAGCAGCACCAGTAGACTTGATGGTCTTTTTACGATGCTCGTCAGGTCGCTTTGTTTGATTGCCAAGTGCTTCTAAAGCTTGAAAACGCGTTTGCAAAAAGGTCAAAAAGGCCGTCAATGACTGGAGATCCCGTGGGTTGACCAATGACTGCTCATATAGAGTGTGAGTTGCAGTATCAAGCTTCTTGATTAAGAGATGCAGGAGTAATGGACCCCAATCTTGCGTTACTATGTCGATATTTTGCAAGCCTCTCAAACATTCTGCAGTTGTGTCGTGCAGAGATTTCACTGCTGCTGCAGAGGATATTGTATTGGATGGTTGGGCTATCAACTTCTGAAGGAGTGCGGTAGCAAGTAGGCGTCGATTTTCGTAGCGCTCATTCAGAGTCTTCCATGCTGACTCATAGTTGTCGTCTGATATAGTAAAGTTGCGTACGAGTTTATCAGCTTCTCCTGTCAGGTTAGCCTTAAGGTACCACATCTTTTGGCAGCTTGGCATAGGTTGATTGTGTACCATTTGAATGTATAAGTCCCAGAAATGACGCCATTGCAAATAGTCCCCATCAAATTTCGGCAGCGTAATTTTTGGTAGATTTACGCTGGGAGTAGTGGTTGTTGACGCATGCGGTGCGGGTGTCGTATTTATCTTGTCGATCTTAGTCTCTAACTTTATGAGCCACTCCTGCGATATCTCCTCCAATTGGATGTGCTGGTTTAGGTCGAAACCGTTTGGATCAGGACCAGTGGTGATTTCCCATATTTTTTGCTGGTATTCATCTAGTTGTGACCAGTATTGCTGAATTGAGGCAATTTTTACTTTGCAGAATTGACGTGAGTATTGTTCCGTTTGTTCCAATCGCGAGAAGAGTCGTTGCAACGAATTTGCTAGTGGGTCGTATCGTCTTACGAGTTTACTAACATTTACGTCAGTTGTTCTCACTGAGTCATCCACTCGCGGTTTGGTACTCTGCTTGGCTGGGGCCATCTCAATCGCTTGTTCGCCAACTCCTGATTCTGTACGCCTTAGTTGTAGCAGCTTCTCCTTGAAGTGTGACTGAAACTGTTGGAAGTTTGCCTGTGTCGTGTCATATAACTTGCTCACAAAGTATTCGTGAGTCTCTGACATATCCTCCAGTTCTCGGATCTTTGTATCCGTTTCTTCAAATAGATCCCAGTCCGCTTCGATTCGGCGAAGCCTTTGCTCATAATATTCTGCCTTTTGCTTGCGATTCAATGGATCCTTTTTATAATTGATGATGATTCCATCAATTTCTGCAGCTAAACGCGTCTGTTGCTGTGTTAAGCGATCCATTGTAATTCCTCAATCTTAGCTGGTGTTGTAGTGTGACGATCACGTCGGGGTCACCAAATGTTAACGTCAAGGCTGCTTAGCTTTGGCTGACTGCTTGTTCTCCTGGACAGATTTTACGCGTTGAAGTTTAATTATACAAGTGCAAAAACTTGTATAATATTCTGCGCTTAGAAATCTCTCCGCGTTGAAGTTTAATTATACAAGTGCACAAACTTGTATAATATTCTGCGCTCGGAATTCTCTCCGATGTTGACGTTAATTACACAAGTGCATAAACTTGTATAATTTTCTGCTCTCAAATTGATGTTCAGAAATCTCTTCGATGCTTGTATCGGGAGATTACTAAAATATTCCAAATTAAAAAACCCAAGATGTTTTTGTTGATGGTCAAAACTAGACTGGTTTATTTTCCACTAACATTTTCTTAAATACTTATTTGCCGTGGGAACAAAAGTAGTTCCCATAAATTTGTTGTTCTAACACAGGAATTGCAAGTGCAATATGCTCCATCTACCTTGCAGACAGATAGATCATATTGCGCGCGACATAATTATTTTCATACGTAAAATTGCAAGCGCAATATTTTCCATCTGCCTTGCAGACAGATAGATCACATTGCACCTGCCATGAGAACTATGTCTAGCGCGCACGAATAATTCCAGAAGTTTGGAATTTCATTCGCGCTAGACAAATCGCGTGTCTCATTACATAATGCGAACATAATGATGTACGTTAAACATTTTGCTGATACAAAAGAAGTTAATGAATCATAAAAAATAAAAAATGTTGGCTGATACGAATTTGTATTATTGAAGTGATACGAATTCCTACATCCTCCCCCGCGTTGAACGGTCCGTTCAAACTGCTTCCTGGGTGCTTGGTAGGCTGTGCTTCCTTGGTCGTGAAATCGGCCGTTGAGCTGGAGCTTCATTCCGACAATTTCGTGGTTTACAATCGAGATAACTTGCCAATGAAATTATCAAAATAAGGCTGATGTATGAGATCGTGTATTGATGGATATCGTGCGAGTCGATTTGATCAGGGATAGATAAGTCTTGCGCTAATAGTTGTTTTTTCAAAGCTTTGAGATCTGTTGCGTATGTTTGGTAAGGCTCCGAAGATTTGTTAGGAGGTTTCGATGTGGTATTCTTGTCAGGCTGATGGATCCTTGTATAGGAAGTAACAATTGTACTCGTATAAATCCGGCGCGCTTGGATGGTTACAGTATCAGATTTGAGAGTGCAATCTGAGTCCAGTTTGAGAATGTCTGAACCTTCCAGGACCCTGGTTAAAGTGTTACCAGCGCAGACAATGTGGACTACCAGCCGATTTGTAAGAGCATAGATCCACTCATTGGTAAATAGAATTTGATTCCACAGCGATGGGGTTTTAAGTTCGGTTAAATTGCACTCAGCTGGGGCTGGAATGTCCTTCAGAAGCGTAACTTCACATACACTCATGTTGGATTCCTTGTGATATAATGGATGAGACTGTTTACAAATGTGGATGGTTGGTTCCATTCAGGTACATGTCATGTATTCTTCTTCCGTGAGTGGATAATACATATCACGATGTGAGCTGATAATAAGATATCGTGAATTGAGGAGTATCGCCATCAGCTGATTGTGGCTTACTGTTGGTATAGGATAGAGCCTGAATAAGTCAAATGTGACTGTGTTGCCGAGTGGTACCTTCAACTCAAATATAGCCAGATCTTCGGTCAGTCTCGCACTGATTGACGATATCCTGAATAATTGCAGGAAATTTTCATGTGCTATTGGAAGGCGTAGTGTCTCAGGTAAGTGTTCCTTGATATTGGCAATCTCCATGCTTAATTGTTTCTGAGGTAACAGTAATGGATTAAAATTTCCATGTTGTGAGTCGGTGATGATGTTAACAACGGAGGCTTGAATTCGTTGCAAATTGATGGTAGTCAATGTCATTTGAAACGATAAGGTCGTGATGAGATTCGATATTTTATGCTGATTATCTTCACTGGCCGGACCTCTCACTACGTTAGCTAATCGATCCATGTGCTCCTCTATCGCTTTAAACCTTCGTTGAGAGGTCTGTTCGCCCTTTCCAATAATGTTCAAGGTAGAATCAATGATAGATGCTTGGTTTTTTAGCAGCAGGTACAGTTTTTCTTGATTTCCCTTCAAACATTTTATTGTCAGTGACATCTGGTTAGCATATTCCTCATCGAGCACGCCAAATAGAGATTTAGCCACATTGCCAACTATGTTGAAAGCTCCTCTTTTATTTCTGATCTTCAATAATTGATTGATGTTCACGAGTTCATTTCGTAGATGGACAAAATGATCTACCAACGTGAGACAACTGTTAATGAGTCCACGATCACAACGCTGCTGTAGCATGTTTGTTCCGTTCTCCAATGTCGCAATCTCCGACCAATATGATCTTAAATCGAAGTATATCAGCAGCCTCCATTCACTCGTTGCTAAATAAGAACTACCCAATGGAAATGTAAGCCTGGTTGAGGTCCGACCGTTATGATTTTAATTGGTTCAGTGAACACCAGAGGAAACAATACGCATGCCAATAGTAAGGAACTAATAGATGTTCCTTTCGTTGCCCGTTTTTGTTTTCTTAGGGAATCAGTTGAGTAACCCGGTTCTGGTTCTTGCTCCAATGGTCGTTTCTTAGCGCTAACTACCTCCGTCACGTTGATCGCTTCTTCGGTCTCGCTTCCGGCAGTAACTGTCTGCTTCTATTGGCAAGGGCGCCGGTTTATGAATCGGTCTCTTCAATATCCCTGATGATGTTCTTACGTCAACCACACGAACAAAACCATCATTGCCTTGGTAAATTTTTGTAATTCTCCCGAGCGGCCACTTCATTACTGGCATATTGTCTTCTTTAATGATAACAACTGTGCCCAGTTGAGCATTTTGGCTGACCTGCTTCCACTTTGAACGGTGCTGCAGCTGATTTAAATACTCTTCTGACCAGCGGCGCCAGAACTCGTGCTAGATACCGCTCACTAGTTTCCACCTGCTAAGTAGTCCGATCTTTGCTGGCTCAGATACAGCATCCACCGTAGCTGTTGGGGGTTCTCCTATAAGAAAGTGTCCTGGTGTTAACACAGTGAGGTCATTAGGATCTGACGACATTGGAGTTAAAGGCCTTGAGTTTAGGATTGCTTCAATCTCCACTATAAGCGTTTGGAGCTCTTCATAGGTTAGGGTTGCTGCTGAAGATCCTTTAAGTAGTAAGTATTTTGCCGATTTAACTGCGGCTTCCCACAGCCCTCCAAAATGCGGGGCCCGAGGTGGTATAAAATGGAAGTCTATACTTTTGTTGTTGCATATATCTGCGATTTTCTCTTGAGCCTGCTCAGAATACAAAGACGTGGACAGCTCTCTAAGCTGATTATGGGCTCCCACAAAATTGGTGGCATTGTCGCAATACAAATTTTTGCAATGACCTCGTCTACCGATGAATCGCTTAAGAGAGCCGATGAATGCTTCAGTGGTGAGATCACTTACTAGCTCAAAATGTACTGCCTTGGTGGCAAAACAGCAGAATATAGCAATATAGCCCTTTTGTGGTCGTGCTCCTCTGCCGCGAAAATGGATCATAATTGGTCCACAAAAGTCAACTCCAGCATTAACGAATGGAAGAGCAGGCTGTACTCGGGCCGATGGCAAGTTCCCCATGAACTGAGAAAACATCTGCGGGTTCACGTGGGAACATCGTACACATCGCTGAACAATGGCTCGTGCTAATGTTTTGCCTTGATTGGCCAAAATCGTTGTCTCGTTGTTGCAAGCAGTGCTTGGGGGCCCAGATGACATTTGTCTTGGTGGATATCCGTCATCAGTAACTTTGTTAATGGATTTTTGTATGGTAGCAGGATAGGATGTTTGGCATCATAAGATAGGTTTGATGCTTCCAATCTTCCTCCAACTCAAATTAACCCCCTTTCATCGAGGAACGGTGTCAGACTAGCAAACTGATTGTTTTTGGTGAGTTGCTTTCCATCCTCCAAGTCCTTTATTATATCCCGAAATGCGTCCTTCTGAACGTGTTTCACGATGACTTCGATAGCTCTGGTTAGTTCCTGACTGGAGAATGATTTTGGTAACAATGTAGAGGCCCGCGGCCTTTGACTAATGCGATTTATGAACCTAAATACATATGCTATGATCCGTTGTATTTTTTTTAAAGAGTTTCCATGCTGTATGGCGTCGATAAAATTGGTGGAAGCAATTACGGTTGCGGCCATAGTTACTCTTTCTTTTTTCTTCTCAAGATCACAAGAGGGTCCCTTTACATATTCCGGTGGCCACAATGATTCCGTTCCATGCAGAAAAGGTGGTCCATACAGCCAAATATTACATCCAGCTAACTCTGCAGGTGCAATGCCTCGTGATAAAATGTCGGCTGGATTTCTTTTTGAATCTACGTAACGCCATTGCTCCGGAATCGATAGTGACTGAATTGTTGATACTCGGTTGGCAACAAAAGTATTTTATGAGGAAACGGTGGAGTTTATCCACGCAAGCACGATTTCTAAATCGGTCCAAAATATGTGTAAGACTTCTTCCAAGTGCAGGGCAGTCTTAACTCTTTCCGCCACCTCCGCACCCAATTTAGCAGCACAGAGTTCCAATCGTGGAACAGTTATCACATGAATTGGAGCCACACGTGATTTTGCACATAAGAGACGCACAGTGATTCTGCCATTCTTTAAAGTAGACCGCACATACACGGCTGCACGATATGCCTTTTCTGACGCGTCACAAAATATATGCAACTGCACCTCCTTGGGCACTTCCCTGGCAAATACGTGTCTAGGGAATTATGTTTTTTGTAGCACTGACAGGCCTCTGCGAAATTGGGACCATCTGGTGTGTATCACTTCTGGCAAAGCAGCATCCGAGTCCAACTTCAAACGCCAAACGTCTTGAAGAAATAGCTTGGCGGTGACTATTACGGGGCCCATGATGCCCAATGGATCAAACATCCTGGCGATGTCGGAGGCTATTGTCCTTTTGGTAATTTTTGTATCGTTTGGATTCAGGTTGATGCGGATTTGGAAATCGTCTACTTTAGGAAGCCAAGTGAGGCCGAGGGTTTTAATGTAGTCTTCAGAATGGCTTTTGAAATCTAGTTGAGCTTCCTTGTCGTCTGGTGAAATGTTCTGCAGTAGTCGAGGATGATTAGAACACCACTTTCGAAGCTTCATTCCAGCGCCTCCCAGAACTTTTATTAATTCGTCTTGTGATTGAACTGTTTCGATTAAGCTATTAGATCCCGTCATGACATCATCAACGTAGAAGTCGCGTTGCAGTATGTTAGCACCAAGAGAGTATCGATCTTTTTCACCTCGGGCGAGTCTTTGCAAGCATTTGGTCGCCAAATATGGAGCACACGTTGTTCCGTATGTCACGGTATTCAACTGATAGAACCGTAGAGCCTGGTTTGGGTCATTTCTCCAGACCAGCAACTGATATTTGCGGTTGTTAGGATGCAATACTATCTGACGATACATTTTTTGTATGTCAGCAGTGAAAACATATCGAGGCAATCGAAAACGGAGCAATATCGCAAATAGATCGTCTTGGATGGTTGGTCCAGTATAGAGGATATCGTTCAGCGAGACGTTCGTAGTTGTTTTACAGGAGGCATCGAACACTACCCTGAGTTTAGTGGTACCGCTTTCGGGTTTCAGAACACAATGGTGTGGAAGAAAATAATGCGATTCTTCACATACCTGCGCTGTGACCTCTTGCATATGTCCTAGTCTGATGTAGTCGTCCATGAATTCTCGATAACACTGCTTGAGTTCCGGGTTTTTTGCTAATCGCCGTTCAATTCCATAAAAGCGATAAATGGCTACGTCCTTTGATTCTCCAAGTTTGTCGGGGTCGTTAGAAAAGGGAAGTCTCACCAGAAAACGCCCATCTGGTTGTCTTTGCGTTGATTGGCAAAAGTGAATTTCACAGGACCTTTCCGCTGCCGTATACTGGGACTTGGCATCGATGACCTCTTCTAATTTCCAAAACCTTTCAATCGCACTATTCAGTTTTTGATCTTCGGCAAGAACTCCACAAGTAACAGGGAGCGATTCAGTACCACCAACCTTGCCTGCTACTATCCATCCCAGAAGCGTATTCTGTAGGACTGGCAATTCACTGCCTAGCTTTATTTGACCGATCGCTAGAATATCATAAAAATGTTCGGCACTTAATAACAGATCTATGCGTTCCGTAAGATGGAAATTTGGATCGGCAAGCTTCAGATTCTTTGGTATGGACCACTGTGATATATTCAACTGCACAGATGGTTGAGGAGATATAATCTTGTCCATGACATGCGCTTCTAAACGGGTGGAATATCCATTCAATTTTTACTGAAGGGTAACATTCACCCTTCTCTGTGCAGGTTCGGTCGATCCGCCAACCTTTTCAATGAAGGTCGAGGGGTGAGTTGATGCCAAGTTCAGCTTCCTAATAACGCGTTCAGTAATCAAGTTAATTTGTGAGCCGGGATCTAATACTGCCCGGCATTCCACTGTTTTGCCGTTATTACTAGTCAATTTTACAATGGCGATACTTAAGAGTACATATTTTGTCATTTCGTGACTACTAAGTATCGTTAATGAAAGTGCCGCTCCCTCCTGAGGTGCCTTATGCCTTTCTGCCGATGCTGTTGCTGAGGTTTCTGTTTTCGATTTTGTTTGCTTTGCTTTGGGAACGGTCCCTAAGTGCAGAAGGCTGTTATGTTTCTGGGCACACTCCTTACATCCTTGTGATGTACAGTTTACGGCCTTGTGTCCATCTCGGAAACAATTTACGCACAATTTCTTAGCTTGGACTAGTTTCAACCTCTTCGACGGGGTCCATTGAAGAAAGTCTGGGCAATAGTAGACTGGATGAGCTTCTTTACAAACAAGGCATGAAGATGTCGTTACAGCAGCACCAGTAGACTTGATGGTCTTTTTACGATGCTCGTCAGGTCGCTTTGTTTGATTGCCAAGTGCTTCTAAAGCTTGAAAACGCGTTTGCAAAAAGGTCAAAAAGGCCGTCAATGACTGGAGATCCCGTGGGTTGACCAATGACTGCTCATATAGAGTGTGAGTTGCAGTATCAAGCTTCTTGATTAAGAGATGCAGGAGTAATGGACCCCAATCTTGCGTTACTATGTCGATATTTTGCAAGCCTCTCAAACATTCTGCAGTTGTGTCGTGCAGAGATTTCACTGCTGCTGCAGAGGATATTGTATTGGATGGTTGGGCTATCAACTTCTGAAGGAGTGCGGTAGCAAGTAGGCGTCGATTTTCGTAGCGCTCATTCAGAGTCTTCCATGCTGACTCATAGTTGTCGTCTGATATAGTAAAGTTGCGTACGAGTTTATCAGCTTCTCCTGTCAGGTTAGCCTTAAGGTACCACATCTTTTGGCAGCTTGGCATAGGTTGATTGTGTACCATTTGAATGTATAAGTCCCGGAAATGACGCCATTGCAAATAGTCCCCATCAAATTTCGGCAGCGTAATTTTTGGTAGATTTACGCTGGGAGTAGTGGTTGTTGACGCATGCGGTGCGGGTGTCGTATTTATCTTATCGATCTTAGTCTCTAACTTTATGAGCCACTCCTGCGATATCTCCTCCAATTGGATGTGCTGGTTTAGGTCGAAACCGTTTGGATCAGGACCAGTGGTGATTTCCCATATTTTTTGCTGGTATTCATCTAGTTGTGACCAGTATTGCTGAATTGAGGCAATTTTTACTTTGCAGAATTGACGTGAGTATTGTTCCGTTTGTTCCAATCGCGAGAAGAGTCGTTGCAACGAATTTGCTAGTGGGTCGTATCGTCTTACGAGTTTACTAACATTTACGTCAGTTGTTCTCACTGAGTCATCCACTCGCGGTTTGGTACTCTGCTTGGCTGGGGCCATCTCAATCGCTTGTTCGCCAACTCCTGATTCTGTACGCCTTAGTTGTAGCAGCTTCTCCTTGAAGTGTGACTGAAACTGTTGGAAGTTTGCCTGTGTCGTGTCATATAACTTGCTCACAAAGTATTCATGAGTCTCTGACATATCCTCCAGTTCTCGGATCTTTGTATCCGTTTCTTCAAATAGATCCCAGTCCGCTTCGATTTGGCGAAGCCTTTCCTCATAATATTCTGCCTTTTGCTTGCGATTCAATGGATCCTTTTTATAATTGATGATGATTCCATCAATTTCTGCAGCTAAACGCGTCTGTTGCTGTGTTAAGCGATCCATTGTAATTCCTCAATCTTAGCTGGTGTTGTAGTGTGACGATCACGTCGGGGTCACCAAATGTTAACGTCAAGGCTGCTTAGCTTTGGCTGACTGCTTGTTCTCCTGGACAGATTTTACGCGTTGAAGTTTAATTATACAAGTGCACAAACTTGTATAATATTCTGCGCTCGGAATTCTCTCCGATGTTGACGTTAATTACACAAGTGCATAAACTTGTATAATTTTCTGCTCTCAAATTGATGTTCAGAAATCTCTTCGATGCTTGTATCGGGAGATTACTAAAATATTCCAAATTAAAAAACCCAAGATGTTTTTGTTGATGGTCAAAACTAGACTGGTTTATTTTCCACTAACATTTTCTTAAATACTTATTTGCCGTGGGAACAAAAGTAGTTCCCATAAATTTGTTGTTCTAACACAGGAATTGCAAGTGCAATATGCTCCATCTACCTTGCAGACAGATAGATCATATTGCGCGCGACATAATTATTTTCATACGTAAAATTGCAAGCGCAATATTTTCCATCTGCCTTGTAGACAGATAGATCACATTGCACCTGCCATGAGAACTATGTCTAGCGCGCACGAATAATTCCAGAAATTTGGAATTTCATTCGCGCTAGACAAATCGCGTGTCTCATTACATAATGCGAACATAATGATGTACGTTAAACATTTTGCTGATACAAAAGAAGTTAATGAATCATAAAAAATAAAAAATGTTGGCTGATACGAATTTGTATTATTGAAGTGATACGAATTCGTACAGTATCCTTATTTGTAAATCGCAATCCCTTTCCTAAACTAACTAGAATTCGCCTAGATCTTATGGACTTTGATTTTGACATTATATATAAACAAGGTAAAATAAACACAAATGCAGATGCTTTATCGCGTATAAAAATAAATTCGAATGATTTAAAAGAAATGATACCTAAAACAATAAATACGTAGCAAAACAAAAAAAATCAGGAAAAACTGTAACCACGGCAAAAACTACCATCAACACCGAGCCGGATCAACTCAATATGTGGGAAGGTACTTCAATTTCAGATATAAGAAATTTGCAAGTACTAAAATTTGAGATCAATAAAAATGAAAATAATAAAAGTTTGCCAACTACAATGATAATAAAAGACAAAAATATAATAATCGTGAAGTATAGTGATAATTCATCCTTAGACTTAGGTCAGGTTTTGAAGAAACTAATACTAGAACTATCAATAAATAGTATCTTGAAGATAGCGCTATCTAAAAATGATAAAATATTCAAATACATAAGTAAAAACGAATTAATCGATATATATAAAAAGCATGCAAAACTAATAAAAAACAAGTTGAAGTAGTAGAAGAATGCTCCTGCCAGAACGGTTTTGTAAAAAAATTAGTAAATCAAACAATACATCCTGCATATAAAAACTTGACTAATATACAGATTCCATAAATTGATTTTGAAAAATTATTATGATTATTATGATTTTAAACTCGCCACTATTATGTTTTAAGTATTTTGACCCCGTCGCTTGATTAGTCATGATAACACATGAATTTTACAAACCATTTCTAAAATTTTTATCAAAATTCCTACATATTTGTAGTGTCTAGGTCCGTTGCAAGCGTGTATCTCCCTAGTATCACGTGTTAATGTTGTTGCAATTGTTAGATATTCAATCGGCTGTAAGTTAGCTGTTTATTGTTCAGAAAACTTAAATTTTAGATTTTGGGAAATTTAAGGGTCCCCTTGATTTTAGACACAAAAAAGCAAAATTTATAAAATGTACTATTATTAACAAAGTTGATCGAATTTCGACTTCTAAGGTATTTGTTGCCCTTGTGAAGGAAAAATCGCAGTTTAAGTACTGTTTTGAAAAGCTCTTATAAAGAAATTTCATTTGATACTCATATCGACTACCTTTGATGAAATTTTTTGTTCAGCGGGCACTCCCCTGTACTGTAATCATCGATTCATGGCCAATTTTTTTGAATCCTAGAATAGTTACAAAACCCATTTGCTAGGAGCTCTCTCCTGCCTCCTCGACTTGTTTCACTTATGAGTATTAATTGTAGGTACTCATCTTCGGGCATTCATTAAATTGAATCAAGTGTTAAAACCATGCACCTTAAACGTTGAAGTTGGGGCAAAATACATCAAAATTATTCAATCTTCGCATTTAAAACAGCCACTATTTTGCTTTACGATTACTAATACCGCTAGCTGAGCCAATTCTCAAAGAAATTAATGATACCTATCATTCCTGAAATTTTCATGCAAATCTTAGCAAAGCTGTAGTGCGCATATTGTTCCATAGCCATATGTTTCCATAGTAATACAGCGCATACTCGTATTGTTCCATAGTAATACAGGAAAATTCAAATCGCTATAACTTCATTAAATACTATTCGATCTTTATGAAATTTTCAGGACCGATTAATCTTATAAATAGTCATCTGTGTACTGAGTTCCGTTAAATTTAAGGGCACCGTTAAGATTTTATTCAAGAAAACATAAAATCGATAAATCATACTATTACTAACAAAGTTGAGTGAATTTCGACTTCTCATGTATTTGATGTTGTTGTACTTATAAAGGCCTACATTCATGATTTTTTTCAGATTTTTCGGATCAAAGGTGTCCAATCGCGAGGATGGGACACAAAATTTTCGTAGATTTCCCCTTCCCCTGCACCCCTCGAAGCAAAATTATTTAGACCTGTTATTTGATACCCATATTGTCTACATGCGATGAAAACTTTTTTTTCAGGGGCAACTCCCCTATATGGGGAGGCCCCCCTTAAAGACCTTAACATTTTTTTTCGTGTTGAAACTTTGAAGAAGGCGTCACTTCGCACCTACCTACAAAATCTTATGTTTCTAGCTTATGTGGTTTGCGAGAAAAAGTGGTGTGACGGACGGATGGACGGATGAACGGACGGACAGACGGACAGACAGGACGCGATTTTAGTAGAGTATTGTAAAATGACTTTACAAAACCCTAATAGGCAAACGAAAGTACAAATAATATTATATAATCCCCCGAGACACGTTGAACAAAAGCCCAATCAAATAAGATTGATCAGCGAATATCACGAGTCAAGGTGTGGAGGTCACGCGGGTATAACAAGAACCATAGCAAAACTTAAACAAAAATATACGTGGAAAAATATGAACAAAATGGTTAAAAATATAATACAACAATGTGAGACTTGTAATAAACACAAAATAACAAGACATACTAAAGAACAATTAACAATCACTGATACACCATCAAAATCATTCGAAATCGTATCCATTAATACAGTATGCCCATTACGCATCTCAAATTGATCTAGGTACATACTTACAGCACAATGTGAACTTACTAAATTTGTAGAAGCCATACCAATCCCTACGAAAGAAGCTAACGTGGTAGCAAAAGCAATAATTAGGCTATAGTTGAAACTATTATCCTAAGATACGATCATTTTAAAACTGTCAAAACAGAAGAGGTACTTAATACGTCGATAAACTATTCCAAAACATCTGCAAACTTTGAACATTGAACATAAAACATCCACCCCATACCACCATGAAAGATTCGGGTCCCTAGAAAGAAATCACAGAGTACTAAATGAATATCTGCTCACCTTTTGTGAAGATAACGAATGACATAACCACATACCTTTCTACACTTTCGCTTACAACACCACACCCCATAGTGAGACAAATTACACACCCTACGAATTAGTTTTTGGTCGATTGTCAAGCCTTACCAGTGACTACGATAATTCTACACCCATCTACAATTATGACAGTTACCTGACAGAACTTAAAACTAGACTATACAACGCACAACAGACCGCTTACAAAATCTTAACGGAATGAAAATCAAAAAGGAAACTGGCAAATGAAGACAATATAAATCCACTAAAACTCCAAACAGGGGACTGGGTATACTTGAAAACTCAAAGAAATAGTAAATTAGATAGCCCATATGAAGGACCATACCAAGTAAATTAGAATAAACAAAATATTTTATAGACTCACAACAAACCTAGAATAGATTTAAAATATCTAAGAAATAAGTAAGTTACACGGCAAATATTGTAATAACTACTGTACAAAAAAAAAATTTGTTTTTTTAACGAGGTGTAATATATCGAAAATCTTTTAGTTCCGTAATATATACCGAAAATCTTTTAGTTCTAAATCCTAATTACAATTGCAATGAATTTACATTTTAAAATCCAAATTAAATTCCTATCAAAATTCCAATTCGAACAATTCACATATTCAAATCCTAATCGAATATGTAAATAACCTCTTGCTCAGTTCCTATCTATTAAAAGATCTCATTACACAAACGACGTGCACCAGAACAATATAGAAAACAAAAATAAAACATCCGTTCAAAGACAAGTTCATTGTTGGTATCTAAAGGGTGTTAGATTACGACTGAACTTGCCTTTGACTATGCGGATGCATTATCCTCGCACTCAAAGACAATACATTGTTTATAGAAGTATCAGTTTACAGTCAACAGAAAGATTTTCGCTTATTGTATTTGGATTCCCGTATGGAGAATCCAATGGATATGAATAGATATATTTTTTATGAATAAGATAGAATACACATGAGAATATGTGTAGAAAGGTTTTTTATGAATAAGTTGTAATGCACATTTTTTATGAATGGTTTAGAATGCTCATGAGGATTTCAAATCACTGGTTAGTGCATTTCCGATGTGTAGCTTTTTTCTTAATAGATTTACGCATGTGAAGTTTTTCTTATAGATTTTAATGAATGCATATATCTTTTGTACAGTTTTATGCGAAGCACGTTTTCCTTACCAATACATTTTTAGCATAAGAGTTTTTTCATTATAATTTCCTTATGGACCATCGATTTTTAACTTGTCAAGATTTTTGTATAAATAGGCTAAGGGAAAATAAAGAAAATATAGTCGTTCTATATACTTTAAACTGGCCACTTGCCTTGCGTATATATTCATAAACTGGCATTGCTGCCTAAATTAATCTGGCCATCTAGTCTAGTAGTCTGGCATTCTGCCTAAACCCAACTTTGAATTTTTCATACAGGCACATACGCCAAGTATTCCGGCAAACTCTGGCTTAACTACATGCGCACCTCGACGCTGTGATAATCTCTAGGTAAGCCATGACATTTTAGCTCCTAAATTTATACCTCTAACACAACAATCATGCTCATATGTTTTTATGCTTACTTCTGACTTTTGTGCAACAAAAATAATTGGCACAGCGTTACCTTAAAATAATTTTCCCACAGCTTTTTGTTTTTGTCTGAGGGCATAGAGTAAACCCCACTATAGCTGAGGGGGACACCACACCAATAGTTTCAACACACTTGCTTCTGAGACTCTCGTCTGAAGGGAATCTATAAGAAACAGTAAGGGAAGGGCATTTTTATTCGAAACAATAATGGCGCAATCGATTTTAAAACGTTGCTTATTACATTATATATTTATTTACTTGTAAAATAAAACCCCAACTTTTTTTACGTCATTTCTGAAATAAAACAAATTAGTTCTACTAAAATCGCGTATTTATGAAGAACACATTTAGACTTTGCCTTAATTTTATTTTCAATTTCACTTGAACTTAATCCCATGATTGTAATCTCTACAAAATGCATATTTACCTATTATCTCTACAAAACAAATGTATCGCAACAATTTGAGTCTGGATTCACTGGTTTAATCTCTTCAAATATTCACTTTTTTCACATACTATAAAAGCAAAAAAATCTTAGCTTTCGTAAAATTCAAACTTTAAATTAACGGCATTAACGGTTTTTCAAGTCAAAGATAGTGGAGGCGTTGCCTTCTTACTCAGGCCCATAAGAAAATCAATTAACGTACCTGACGTCACTTCCCGTACCCGTATAACATGCTCAAATTTGTTCCTCTCTATAATTTAAATCAAGAGAATATCGAGCTATTTTTTTCATCCATCAGATCAAGTCTCGGCTATAACAATAACCCTAATGTAAGGCAATTTACTGCCAGCTACAAAAAACGTTTGTTTCCTTGCCAGCTTCGAGAGGGGGGAACGGGAAATTGTTTACCTCTAGAGGAAACAGTCGTACTTCATGCACATGCTTCTTGCCCCCTTCGCGCAATCAATGAATCGATTGATCGACCAGCAATGCTCGAACAAGAAAGTAACCAACAACTTCTCCTCGATGAACAGTTCCCCGATGAAGATAATCATGGTGCTGATCTAAGCTATATGAATCAATTTGCCTGCCACGTTATTACCAACATTGCCGGTTTTATCGTGTTCAAATTGTACAAAATAGTGAATTGCCAACAATATTTATCGGCCATACAACGAGAAAATTGCTCAAAATTTCTGATATCATATAAAACAAGGGGATTGATGAAAATACCCGCCAAAAGTGTAGTTTTCATATGCAAAACTACTGAAAAAGATATTAGAAGATTTCATCATTGTACCGACGGAAAACCCTAAATAGTATACTTGGCATCGGATAGCAAGTTTTTATAGAATATGGTGAGCACATGAACAACACACAACACTTCAGCTTGTTGATTAAGCTTATAGCAGAAAAGTGTATTAACACAAGATACATACTATTTTATTGTGAAAAAAATTAGAAAAAAATTCTGTTAGGCAATATTTAAAAAAATTAGTGCATTTTAAAGGCATGTAGTTCTTTCACAGCAGCGAAGATCAAGCTCAACAATTATACATTTCACTCAAAAAAGCAGTATTAAACCCGTGATACCAAAAATTGCGCCTTAATTCCGCCGAAGATGGTCCCAAGCCCGGTTATGAAAGGAAGAGGAAGGCGAAAAAGTATAAAAGAACGAAACATTATAATTGTAGTAGAAGTTGAATTTGTAATTACCTGAGAAATGGATTCATTTTTTGTTTATTAATTCTCGCTGTGGGCTTTCTATTTATCTAACAAAAGTTTTGCAAACTATTCAAGTCTGAAATAGGAATACGAGTATAATAAATTATGCAATTGCAGTTAACTTTTGAAAATTTTCTAAATTTCAGCCCCCTTTTCAAACTACCCCCTTAGAAAATTAAATCAAAAGAGCAACGTTTGTAACGCATCTGGAAATGATGACAGTATTTGAGTTCATGTTCTCAAAGGTGAAGAACCGTAAACAAACTCGCTCCGTGTGTAATTTGCATGTTTAAATCAGGAAAATTCGTGGTTCAACAACAAGACTATATGAGACTATTTATCGGTTAAATTTTAAGTCAGAAAAACTTTATAATTTGACGGAAGAATAGAGAAATGCAAAGAAGTTTCAAAATCATGTGCATTGTAAAAACATGCAATAATAGTAGCCATTGTCAGCCGAAAGAAGTATTATTTCGTAGGTTAGTATCAATATGAAACATAGAAAACATAAGGCAATATTTGGAAGTGATTTTTCACACCAAATTACTACTTTGAAATCATGCATGAAAATGTTTACATTTCGGGAGTGAGTATGTTATTCGATTAGTTTTCGCGCAGTACTATCTGAACCTTGAGGGCAAGTTTTTGCTGGCATATTATTGCTTCCATAATCGTAGTGTTAAAGGCAGTTTTATTTATTTTTAAAGCAGTTTATTAAATGAAATTATACATATATGAAGATGACAACATATATATTTCATTATGTTCAGCTTGTTCTAAGATCGCATTTTTAATGAATTAATGTTTTTAAGATTTCCTGCCAATGAAACAGAACGGGCTACCAGGTGCAGTTTAATTATTTTCGACGGATGCAAGTGGAAAAGGCTTTGATATGCTCCAAACACTTTCCGGAAAACAATTTAAAAAAAAATTGTAACAAAGAACAACATTGAGAGGAGACAACAGTAGGTCAAATGTTTACTTTTATGAATCTCTTCTCGAACTCACACATATTTTTATCTTTGCAGACAAATGCAAGTGGTGTAACGACTGTATTGGTGTTGTTCCGAGCAAACCAATACAACATATATACTTTCGTTTCATCACTGAAGTGGTTGCGAGCGAGCAAACACTGCCTATATACTCGCACTTTGCCAAAGAAATTAAGCAATATGCCCATTGTTATCGAAGCATGTAAGTGTCGTGACATGAGCGAAAAAGTAATCAAGCAAACGAAACATAAATAATAAAAAATTAACCTGCGATGCGCTTCACATGAATTGTCACCTCGTGGACGACAAGCTTTGGGTGTGCTTCCAAGAAAGTAAAGCTGAAAGAACGCTAAAAGTTCAGATGGAAATGGTGTAATAAACATAAGCAGTCGAGTAGCCCTGTGGTGATCAGGAGTGGCTGCTCCTGAAGAGATAAGGTGGTCACCCCGTCGACACTGCTTAATTTGTTGTTTTATTATTGTAAAGTAAACTACATCCATCAAGTTTCCATCCTTTACGCAGAGATGAGTGGTTCACTTCAGCCACTTCAATATCTTTAGGTTTGACATATCTTGTTATGCAACGACCTTCTTCGGAGAAAGTAACGGTTGCTTTTTGTGTAATATTTGCATTTGTCTCAAGCCTCCGTGTCCGCTAACTTTAACGAGGCTAAAAAATATTGAATTACTGTAGAGTAACTTAATTAACACGTAATAGAACATTTCTAAAGATAATAAAAATTGGTCGGTACGTCTTGTAGAGAAGAGTACGCGTGATAAGTATTTTGTAGTGTAGCTTCGTGGCTCGACAAGAACCCGCCTCATATGATCCCGCAAATGCTAGTCGTCAAGCACGCGTACGCGGTCGTTAATCGAAGCTAGTTAGCTGAGCTCGGTGTTGTTTTAGCTCGCTGACATTTGTGCCAGACCATCGGCACCCGTGTCCTACACGGACATTTCGAAATTCATTACAATTTGCTGTCGGCAGATGAACCGATTCAATTTTTATTGTCGCCCTCACCATTTGATATTAACTTAGCATACTTTGGAGGGTTCCGTAAAGTAAAGATAGAGTCACCGATAAACTTTCTTTTGGTGTTGTTTGTCTTGTCTTCGGTATAATAAGGTCTATAGCATCTTCTGGAGTTCTTCGTTCGTGGTGGCTCTGTCGCCTGAACATGCCGATGATGTTATAGAGTAGTGCGTCCCTTAATGTTACCAAAAGAAAGGTTTGCACATTTTTATACAGTTTGAAGTCGGACAGTTCTAATTTTGAATAATCTGATGGTGCCAGGGGTTTTCAAATACATCGCTTGGCATTGCGTCAGTTTTTGCTGGGAGCTAATCTGATGACCGGCAGTGATAAAATCCGCATCATCAATTAGTCCTGACTGACACCCGATTTGTTTTTATGATTGGTTAGCGGTTTTTATTAGCATACTTTCGTAGAAGACAGGGACTTGTATTCAAGGAGAGGGGCCTAAAATTATAACAACCATCTCTCCACTGCGGAAACAATTGTTTCTTCACTAGTGTAGAATGAAATCCTTCAGTCTCTCCATGCCCGCGTCGGCATCGAAGAGACTGCCCAGTAATAAACATAAGCAGTCGAGCAGCCCCGTGGTGATCAGGAGTGGCTGCTCCTGAAGAGATAAGGTGGTCACTCCATCGAAACCGCTTAGTTTGTTGTTTTACTAGTGTAAAGGAAACTACGTCCGTCAAATCTCCATTTACGCAGAGATAAGTGGTTCACTTCAGCCACTTCAATATCTTTAGGTTTGACTTTCCCCTTGTAATGCAACGACCTTCTTCGAAGAAAGTAACGGTTGCTTTTTGTGTAATGTTTGCATTTGTCTCAAGCCTCCGTGTCCGCTAACTTCAACGAGGCAAAAATATATTGAATTACTGTAGAGTAACTTAATTAACACCTAATAGAACATTTCTAAAGATAATAAAAATTGATCGGTACGTCTTGTAGAGCAGAGTACGCGTGATATGTATTTTGTAGTGTTGCTTCGTGGCTCGACTAGAACCCACCTCATATGATCCCGCAAATGCTAGTCGTCAAGCATGCGTACGCGGTCGTTAAGCGAAGCTAGTTAGCTGAGCTCAGTGTTGTTTTAGCTCGTTGACGTTTGTGCCAGACCATCGGCACCCATGTCCTACACGGACATTTTGAAATTTATTACAACGGTCTCTCGCTCAATGTGCAATAAGATCGTGGGAAAGGCGTAAGTTTAAGCGAAAAGCACTCCTTTGCTCAATTTCTCCAGTTTCGCAAATTCTTCTACTGATTCTCACCATCTGAGCAAGCGAGACGGAGCGGGGAGAAAAATCTTTCGTGAAACGAGAGCACACGTGCTTGGCTATTCAGCAGTTTGAGGCGAATTAGAGCAAAAGCTCGTTTCGCGACCAAATATAAACACTTGATGGAATACTGGTAAGACAATCTTGTTTGAGTCCAGTAGCGAGCGTGATTCTACCTATTTGTTGTTAACAACGGTCAAGTAGTTACAAGTGCTGTTCAGTGTTCAACAAAATGGTGAGGGATGAAATGGTGGCTTGAGCCGCGATTCTAAGTCGGCATTTTGGCGTTCCACGCCATGTGACCACCCTGATCCATTAACACGTCAAGTTGACTGCCTCTACAAGCTGGTGCTGACCTGTGACGCGCGTTAAGTAAAAAGTGCCTCACTTAATGCTGATCGTTTGAAGTTCTCAATAATGTGATACTTAAAAATATAATTTATAAATGTTTTGAAAATATGAACAGTGAAATAAAATTAATTTTTAAAATAAAGTTTTGCCTTTGTTGAACTAGTTTAGATGGGTACAGTAGGTGGTAAAAGGCGGACAGAGAGACAGAGAGAGTATATAGGAAATACATCAAAATAAGCTCCCAGTTCTCACCAGTATGCATAGAGTATACTGATTATGTAACCGTGTCAAGTTTTCACTGGATGGGGAAGCTAGTTCATCGTCGAGGATGGTGAATAAGTTTATTTTAACTATTGGAAACTATTTAAGAAATGTATATTATGTTGGTTTCATTTTCATTTGAGAATTCCATTGTACACCTCCCAATCCAAGTTCCACCGCCAGTATATACCTATGTAGTAATTATGAGTTCAGGAAATATTTTCCAAATGTTTCTAAATTTTGTTTTTTGTAGGCAGAAGAAGTGAGGCAACTAATTCTAAAATACTATTTGACAGGGTATTCTTATTTTAATTAATTTTATAATAAACGATATTTACAGTACCATCATTTTATAGGTTGAAGATGAGTGCTGTAAAGTAGGACCCGAACAGAAGGGTGCGTTACCTGCAAGCGGGGAGTTTTTTAGGTATGTTTATGTTATTGGGTGATTTATTAGAAAACTCAATTTGTTCAGTTTTCCACAGGTTCTCGATTGGAGTGTGTAAGCGGAAAACAGAATCCCGGAATTGTATTATTCTTTTCATTGTGTTCCATGAATGCTATTTATTATATTTTGATAGAACTTTCAAATGAACCGAAAATTACGCCTTACAGTCCTAAACCCGGCTATGAAAGGAAGAGAGAGGCGAAAAAGTATAAAAGAATGAACGATTATAAATGTAGTTGTAAGTAAATTTGTAATAAGTTGAGAAACAGATTGATTTTTTTGGTCATTAAATCTCCTTGTGAGGTTTCTATTTGCCTTACTTAAGTTTTGCAAACTAGTCATGTCTGAAATAGAAATATTATCATTCAATTATGCAATGGTAGATAACATTTACATATTCAAAATTTTCTAAATATCAACTCCCTTTTTGAACTGCATCGTTGAAAAGTTAAATCAAAAGAGCGACATTCATGGCATATCTGGAAATGATGACAGTATCTAAAAGAAAGAGAGAAAAGGAGTTAGTCGATCCGTGTAAAACCCTGTATGTGAATTCTGATATTTTGCTTTTAGAGGCGGCTCAATGGTGGATCGAGTGGAAAGTTGAACTTTAGGTAAATATTCAAAAGTTTTATAGATTTGAAATTGCGAGAAAGTTTTGTTCTGGCAGTTTCCTAGGATGAATTAGAAGAAAACTGCTTGAAAATATTTGCAATATTTTGCTTTGATTACTTCATGTTTTACGACAAACCCAGTGGCTTAAATCAGAAACAGCACAAAATTGAGGCAGTTTTTAGGGGGGTTATAATTTATCGTAATATGTCTTCTTTTGAGAATTGCAAATGATATTCATATAAAAATCGAATCGTATCGAATTCTTGGAATAAGTAGAGTTTAAATACTCCCAAGTGCACAAAAATTATTTCAAAGAGGACGATATCAATCATCTAACTGAAAGGGTACATTTGTTTTATATATTTACGCTATTTATAATAAATCAGCCCTACGCCACTTTCAACGATCAGCAGGTCACTATCGACGTCGACGGCTCGGGAGCGACCCATTAACGACTCGCTGACACTGAACTGCGTTTGACAGTTGTCAAGAAAAGGAATTTGGCAACGACAGAAAATATCATTGGGATTTTCAAAAAGTGCTTGCGCGGCTTTGTCAAATTCACCTAAATTAATTAGACGTGTTGAGGCATCGTTTTCGATAGTGTAGCTTGAGTTCAACTAGCAAGTCTTATCCTTGCTTCAATTTGGCCATAGATCTTAAGGGTGTTTATTTTTGATTCAAGGCACAACATAGATCGGAGGCGAATGCATGCTTCGCTTGGGATTATTATTTTGATGAGAAGGCTGCTTTTTAACAATATTCGCCAACATTTTCAATGACACTATTGGCAGAATAATTATGGCGTACGTGGCGGAAAAATAGTCTAGATAATCATGAGGCAATTATCACTTATTCATGCGTATATTGTACGTCATGAGAATTATGTTCAGACGTACTTTTATTTTTATTTTATTGATATTTTTAAACATTTTCGCAGTTTATGCTGTTTTTATATAGTGAATATTTTGTTCTTAGATTGAAATGAGTTTTTGTTTTCATACCGAATTTGTTCTTTAGTTTATACACAAGATGTAGCCTAGAACATTAATTGAATTTTATTTTGCTTGCTTTGCTTTTAAACATTAGTATTTAAATGAGATTGGCTTTTAGTTTCATCTACATTCACATAAGTTGTGGACGATTGTTTTTAAAAGAAATAATTGTAAATAGTTTTGCAGAATGTCAACTAAGATGTTATTCAATTACAAAGAAATATATGAAACATACTCGTATATTACACAAAATGTATTACTTCCGTTAGCTCAATGCAAATTCTAAGACAGACATTTTTGAGATATTCCAACTATAACCTAATTAAATGAATAAAACAATGGGAGGAAATAAAACACTACACTCATTTAAAATATCATTCGTTTTTCTAATTCTACTATTAATTTAATGTTATTTGTGTAGACTTAGTCGCGCGGTTGAATATATTGGCTTACAGTCAGAAACTTAACTTATAAATACAAATATGTCACAAAATATATAGAACTGTTCATTTCTTCTTGCATATTCTGCAATTTCATGAAATTCATTAACACAGAGAAAAATTAAATTATTGCATTTTACATTTTATTATTTTAAAATTAGTTGTTTCCCTACGGCATCTAAATTAATAAAATCAATGGTTAGGATAGTCACGTCTTTCCTTTCCAGCTAAATACTTGTAATGATTTTCAAGTCTTGATCCGAACAAGGAACCTCATTGCGGACATGTCCGGAAGGGAACTGGGAGTTTACCATGCCGAAGACCTACGACGCTGAGAGAAAAGGCAAAAAAAAAACATCGTAGGGCCAAGCAGCGTTTCCTCCAGTCTCCCCATGCCTGGTAGGTATCGTGGACACTGCCCTGTAATGAATCATGTGGCGGCGCTGGCGACCACTACTAACACACTTTGCTGCTAGGTGGCTTGTCATTTCACGTTGGTTATGACGAGCGCACATCTGTAGTAATTGAGCACGGCACATTGCACTGTCAACATAAACATCCGCAAATTCCAGTACACGGCGACGGATGAGTCGCAGCCACTTGACCATTTCAGACCACCTTCCAGTCAGCACACGCGGACACGATCTACCTATATCCACCAACCGTGCAGTACAGCTAACAAATTCATGCATTTCAGCAGCGATAGCAACACCAACAACAGGCGGAGGAGGAGGACACTACATGCCTTCCAATTATTACGTAAGCAACGGAGTGCCGGGTCCTCATCCTTACCGAGATCGATACATGCCTGACGAGTGGAGCCACGAACGGGGAGACTATTCAGACTACCGGAGAGGTGACTACGATCGAAGGCAACCCTCTCATTCAAACTCATAGTAGAAGTGAAGCCGCGATATCGAGAGTCGTAACCAGAAGATGGTCAGGGGACAAGCAGAGAAATGTCTTATACATATTTAACGTGTGTCTGTGTCTGGTTCACTGACTGGCCATTGATGCGATATGATCGCCTTATTGCAAATGGTTCACCGCCCGGTCAAGGGCAGCACGTTCTCGAAAACGAAAACAGAGCACCGGATGGTTGGTATCGTGTGATGCACTTAATTTTCAAATATCCTTTTTCATCAATAATGGATTTAGAACTATTAACTAGTAAGCTGAATGGAGATTGCGCTGTAAATTTAAAATGTCAAAGTAGAGTAGTAAAATAACTTTAACTTCATTCTAATGGTGATTATCAAATGCAAGTTAATTAACATAACAAGGCAAATATAAAAAGGAAAATGTGAAAAAATTATGCAGCAGTATGCACTCTTAGTAAGTTTAGAGAATAAGTTGAAAACAACCGCAAAGTAACATTTATATGTATGTACCAAATCAAGTAAATAGATATACATACGCGTATTATTTTAGTAAACAACTAGCGAAAAAAGCATTTCTTCTATTTTGCGTAACTCTCCTTCCATTACGATTTAGTTTATTTAAACATTCTCTCATTTAAATGTACATCGCGCGTTTTTGCTCCTTATTTTCAGCCTACATTTAGTATTAAATATCTTAATACAATTCACGTGGAACAAGATCAGGAATTTCATGAATTCATTGTTTATAACAACACAGTAGCATTAGTAAAATATTAAGTTGGTCTTGTATAGTGAATTCTTTTCGAAAAATGCTATGAACTAAGTCCAAATGATTTTGTCTTAATGATAATGATATAGAATGAAAGAGAAGAAAATTCAAGATAAAATAGAAATTATTAAAAATACTATAGATAACAGTATCTTATAATATATTAAATAAAATCGTAGTTTTATGTATGCATAATTATGATGTAAGCGTTACTATTATTTCTGGCCGTAGTTGAGAAAAAACCTAACGGGAGTAAAAGAAATTCAAAACCAGAAGGGAGTCTGCTCGAAACCGCCACACAGCGCGGACGCCGCGTAGATGAGTTCCCGCGCGCCAGCGACAAGGAAATTGTAGTCTGTGATATTGAAGGAGGAAGATAACGCCAAGCGGATTGAAGGGAGAAACGCGGAAAGTTGTTCGTCAGATTTGCTTGAAATACTTCGAAAAGGAGTGTGACATTCGCATTTGTGGAATCACTATGGTGAACGGGTGTTTCGCGAAGCGGTTTCTATTTTTCCGTTATCAACTTTGAGTTAAAGCAAGAAAGCATTCACATACTCATACTGTTCGGACAGAAGCTCGTGCCTAATTTACGGTTAAAACAATTTAACGCGTTAAGTTTACGCAATAAAGGCGGCGCCAAGCTTTTCATATCTTTGCAAATTAGTTGTCTGTCAAGCGATTCCGCAATTTACGGCACGTCCCA
This sequence comes from Odontomyia ornata, assembly GCA_963969285.1. Taxonomy (NCBI): domain Eukaryota; kingdom Metazoa; phylum Arthropoda; class Insecta; order Diptera; family Stratiomyidae; genus Odontomyia; species Odontomyia ornata. Next base: position 173,827,179 of record OZ017740.1, on the reverse strand, counting down.
ACTTTCCCTCATCTCCACTCGAACAAAAGCATCGTATCTGATTCCTGAAGAGGAAAAGATCCAATTGCAATAGGAAAATTCTTGGATTCGAATGTGTTCGGGTCTTAATTACGAGGAAATGCGCGATTGCAACTTTGTCTGAGTTTTACGTTTCCGAGTGTGCGAAGCTTGTAAAAGCGCTCATTTTTGCTTGTGGGTGTGTGTAACAACTGGTTAATTTTTTTGTTCAAGTCGAGGAGCAGCGAAAACGAAAGTGATTTGAATAGTTTGAATTTTGTGGAATATTTGCGGAAGGAAATTCCTTTAATTTGTGATACAAGAATATTCGGAAAGCGACGCAATAATCAGTGAAAAAAAAGAAAAAAATGAGAAAAGATTTTGCATGACACAGACACTGACTGGAAGTGTTGTGTGTATCATTCACTGTCCGAGAAGAAAATCGTCTATGAATGTGTGTCGCATCTTCATTGGCAATCAAATAAAAGTAGTTGATTCGGTTTGTGTTGATGCGCTCGGAATTTAATACAATTATTTTCGAGTTGGCTTCCAGCTGCAATACGTAGTAGCGTACATTTTCAGGAGGTCTTATACATAATAATAAAATGTTAATTGGAATAAACATTTTTTTTACCAGCGCGATTTGCTGAAAATTCTCAAAAGTGAACTATCTCAATTTTATTTAAATCTTCAAGTGATCGTGAAGAAACTCTCGCTCTAGTTATGATATAAATTTATAATGTTTTTTTTTTGAAAATTGATTAATTGAAAGTTTTGAGGATACCTGCATCGTCATCGAGCGCTCGACGGACCATGTGGGTAAGTACCCTTATATTTTTCTAAATAAAATAAAAATAAAATCGCTCAAATATTTTACTAATAGCGAAAAGTATACGATTTAAAATGAGACGACACAAGTTGACATATAAAAAGGAAAACTGTCAAGAAAAATATTTTTGTTAATCCAATCCCTTTTTTTTCAATTTATTAAATTTAAGTCATCATTCTGTATACCAGCCAAAAGGGTTTATTATTACATCAATATTTTAATAATTTGGCATTTCAATTTTCTTATGCGAAGTAAATATTCGAACTTATTTAATGTGCATTGACAAACTAATTGTTTTTGGATCGAAATTTAGTTGCATGCAGTAAAAATAAAAAAAGGGGTTTGAGTATCTTCTCATAGCATATTTTGATTTTTGAATTGTCTGAACTCTCTTGTAACGTTCGAACTTTGAGCATGTAGAATGAGCGTACACTGTTGGAGGGTTTCTTTGCTTATTCGTTAAGTTATCCTTTTCATTTAAAAACTTGAAATAAAAATTGTTCAAACACTAACAAGATGACACGATCACATCATACTTTTTTTGTACAAAGAAAAAAAATATATAGTATATATACTAAAGGAAACATAAAGATCTAAGAAATGCATAATTTTTGCTACATTGTGAATTTCAACGAATGTTTTAAAATGAAAATAATGAATTGTTAAAACCTGAAAACCTTCGGTCTTTTCATTTCTATGGAACTCTGACCGGGTATAGGACCCGGCACGGTGGCAGGCTTTCCTCATAAAACATGAGCCAGCTGCCGGTTACAATATAATCTTCTTTGTTTCAGGAGACGTCGCGGGTTGAGTGGCCCAAGCAGAATGCCTCTTTATGGCATAGAGTTATGCAGTCGAATTGTATAATTCTATGGCATAAATTGGTCATCGGGGTACTTTTCTTCTGATGGGAAGACTTATGCAAGTTAAGCTATATGAGTTTTCCACTCAGAAGAGGAATACCTGGCCACTGCAACAAATATGGATATTAATCCGGTTGGGTGGGTGCGAAGGGGCTGCATCACCACCCGGTTGCCCTTCTCTCATTTGTGGGCGATGAGCCTCTCCGGGTAAGGACGAGGTCACCCTGCTTCCACTTCTTTTTACTTGTTACTCTTGTTCCTTGAACAAGTCAGTTGTCCCTTGTGTAGTTACCTACACTTTTTGCGACGTCGGTCGCCTTGTCTTTGTTCGACCCCAAGAAATTCGTGAGTCACGCGTCCCCAGACAAGAGCATTCTCGGCAGATATCTCCATCTTCTTCTGCTGATTCAGCAGAACATCGCTGCAGTCCTTTACGGACATTTTGAAATTTATAAATCACTACCAACGGCGCCCAACTTGGGGCCCGAAAAGCCCGGCTTTATCATCAGTCGTGAGCACGAGACAGTCCATCGTCTCTAGGTGTCCGCACAAGGTGTCAAGACTATTGGCGGGTAGGTAACTCCCGGGGGCTCTTGCACTAATCGTGCCCCAGCAAGTCTAATAACTTCCGGACGTGTGTTGTCTTTGGACATCAACATCGTTTGGTCCTGCTTTTGATTTACGAGTATACTTTGGTGGTTTACCACCATTGTATGACTAGTAAGACCAAATGATATTAGAGTCCCTATTTGTATTCGGAAGTTATTATTTCCACATCCATTTTGCGGAGGATTCTGATCCGCTCCCCAAACCAGCGGTGCCTGAGTGTCTTACATTACATGGATTTCATGTGATTGGCTGATTAGCTAATCCATGACTATCCATGACAAGACACGCGCTGCTTGTGGATCAGAATTCAACCCTGGGCTGACAAGTTGTAACTAGTAAAAACTTGCGGAGGAGGGAGCACTTCTGAACCCAGATTCTCATGGTGCCGCAAGAGAGTAGTCCTTGAAACGCTATAGAAGGATTGTGCCATCGGTGTCCATACTTGGGAAGAAGGACGGAATGGAAAGACCGATTAGTTTTTTTTTTTTTGATAACGTAATTTTGACACTTTAAAATTTTTTGATAACTTAACTAAAAATTTTTTCATACCTTTTGTTTTTTTCGACAGCGTTTGCATAGTTCGCCACTTTCGTGTTTTGTTTTATTAATATTTCATTATAACTTTTATAGCGTCATTTTAGGCTTTATTTAACTTTTTTATCAATTTATGTATACATTTTAGGTAGAATCATAATGGACTGTACAAATGCATGCCGACTCTGCCTACGACTTGGCGAAGACATGTATCCACTCTGTGATAGTTTCGTCGATGAAGCGAGGAAGATTTTTATTGTCGACTTCCTGAAGGAGTCAATCTACATAAACATCACTTTTGAAGATGATTCACCAGACCAAATCTGTGGTGTTTGTTACACGGAAGTGGAACGAATATACTCCTTCATACTTCGCTATAAACAAACCGAGTCAACACTACAACGGCTCAAATCAGCACGACGACCTCAAAAACCAGTTATCGACCAGCTGAGCCAGATTTGAAGAGCAGACTACCATCCGTCTGAGGATCCGGATCCATCATCCCGATACCAGCCTTGGAACGCCTGGGATCTTCCGCCACGACTCAACCAAATACCACCAACGACTCTAGGTCCAATGGCTCCGCAGGAACAACCCTATATGCTGAAGCCGAAGCATATCCCCAGCATTGACCAGGGTTGGAATCTTCATTTTAGCGGGGAGCCAAACGGCCTGAACGTGGAAGTTTTCATTGGTCGGGTGGAGTCCTTAGTCGGAGAGATGTTGGCCGGCGACTACACGGCGCTGGCAGGATACTTGCCAATGCTGCTGAGGGGAGCAGCACTTGAGTCATATTGGCGAATACATTCAGCCCCACCATAAATACGCTGGACCCGGCTGAAGGAGGTGCTCCGCATGGAGTACCCTACGGTAGATATGGATGAAAGGGTCCTGGACAAGATCCACGCCAGATGGCAGCGTCCGGACGAGCCCTTTCATCAATATCGAGCTGATATCCTTCGGCTGAATGATCAGTTGTCAGAGCCGATGTCTTCCACCCAACTGCTGCGGGTGTTAAAGCGCAACCTAAGGCCGGAGCTTCGTCGCCATATCGTGAGCTCAGATCCGCAAACTATGGAAGCACTGCTGAGGACTGACGGCTAACCAACGGCAACGCCTGGAAGCATTCATCGCTGCTTTTCCATCTTACGCTGCCCAAGGCCTTGGCCGCACCACCCTAGTCTCACACGCCATCGACGTTGGCGATAGCAAGCCAATTAAGCAGAGACATTATGCCATCTCACCGGCCATGGAGAAATTGGTGTATGCTGAACTGGATAGGATGCTCGAGTTGGGGGCTATAGAGGAGTCCCAAAGTGCCTGGTCCTCACCGGTAACCTTGGTGGTGAAGCCAGGTAAAGTCCGCCTTTGTCTTGATGCCCGTAAGGTAAACGCGGTGGCCATCAAGGACGCGTACCCTTTTCCGCTCATCGATGGAATACTAGGGAGACTGCCGAAAGCCAATTATATCACCAGTCTCGACCTAAAAGACGCCTTCTGGCAAATTCCACTCGATGAGGGGTCGAGGGATAAGACCGCCTTCACAGTGCCTGGACGACTATTATATCTGTTCGTCACAATGCCCTTTGGCCTGTGTAACGCGCCGCAAATGATGACTCAGCTGGTAGACAAGGTCATCCCACCTCACCTGAAATACCAAGTGTTCGTGTACCTGGATGATCTGTTACTCATCACGAAAACGTTCGACCAACACCTCCTACTCCTACAAGAAGTAGCCCTGCACATCAGTAAGGCGGGACTCACCATCAACGTACAGAAAAGTAAGTTTGTCATGAAAGAAGTTCGATACCTAGGACATGTCATAGGACATGGCACTATCAAAACGGATCCAGACAAAACTCGTGCGATTGATGAGTTCCCCTTACCAAAAACAGTTAAGCAGCTACGACGTTTCCTTGGTGTGTGCGGTTGGTACCGAAGGTTTGTTCGGAATTATTCAACAGTTTCAGCGCCCCTGTCAGACATGCTGCGGAAAGGGAAGTTCATTTGGACCGAACTCAGCCGAAAGGCATTTGAAGAGCTAAAATAATCCCTCACATCACCTCCGGTCTTGCACAGCCCCGACTTCACGAAGCCCTTCTCTATTCATTGTGACGCAAGTCAACATGGAGTTGGAGCCGTGCTGGTGCAATTGACCGACAAAGGAGAGGAAGCTCCCATCGCCTTCATGTCCAATAAGCTGAATTCGGCCCAAAGAAACTATATTGTGTCCGAGCAGGAATGTTTGGCAGCGGTAATGGCTGTGAAGAAATTCCGGGCTTATATCGAGGGCCACCAATTCGAGATCATCACGGACCACGCTTCACTACAATGGTTGATGAACCAGGCAGATTTACATGGACGCCTAGCAAGACGGGCTCTTAAACTGCAAGGGTTCAAGTTTTCCATCAAACATCGGAAAGGGACCCAGAACATCGTACCTGACACTCTCCCATGGATGTTTTCCCCAGAGGGAGCCGAATTGACAATAAATGACGAGGACCCCATCGAGATAGATTTGGACAGCCCACATTTCGAATCAGACAGCTACAAAGAGTTGACGCAAACCATCGCGACCCAACAATCGCAGCTGCCTGATTTGAAAGTAATAGATGGCTACGTGTATAGACGAAATGAATACGCCACTGGCGATCCATGGCAGGAAGAAGAGTCCTGGAGACTCTGAGTACCAGAGGAAATGACACAACATCTGATCCTCCGCGCACATGACCATCCTTTAAGTGCGCACAGAGGTTACGGTCGGACGTTACGGTGACTCAAGAAATACTTCTTTTGGACTAAAATGGCATCCCAGGTCAAAGACTACGTGAGCGCCTGTGAGATCTGTAAAGGCAGCAAAGCACCCAACCAGCCCCTTCACCCTCCTATGGGTCAACTCAACGTCCCAGAACGCGTATTCCAACGTCCATACATAGATCTACTCGGTCCATATCCTCGGTCACCCATGGGACACATTGGAGCTATAGTCGTTCTAGACCAGCTCTCAAAATTCCCACTGGTGGAACCTATCCGTAAGTTCACAACTTCATCTATCGTGAAATTCTTAGTGAGCCGGGTATTCCATGTGTTCGGGGTTCCAGAGAGTGTGTACTCGGACAACGGAGTACAGTTCCGGTCTCGGCAGTTTAAGGGCCTACTCGAGCAGTATGGCATTGAACACCAACTGGCGCCCATATACTCTCCTCAGTCTAACGCCTCCGAACGGTTGAACCGCACCCTATTGGCCACGATGCGTTCCCACGTCCACTCATCTCAAAAAGATTGGGATCGGCGATTGTCCGCCATCACATGCGCCCTGCGATCCTCCTATCATTCCGTCACCGGTGTCGCACCTTACTTTGCCGCCTTTGGACAGCACATGATTTGCCAGGGTAAATCATACCAGCTGTTACGGCAATTAAAGTGTTTGGGAGACCCCGTCGTTGTGCTGGAGCCCCACGAACGTTTAGGAGACCTCCGCCCACAAATCGGACGGAAGATTAAGGCCGCGGGATGTGCAAATGAGGCGCAGTACAATCTCAGGTCACGATCTGCCAATTTCAAAGAAGGAGATGAAGTTTTCCGGCACAATTTCCGCCAAAGTGACGCCACGGGGCATTACAACGCCAAGCTGGACCGGCGATTCTTGAAAAGCCGCATAAAGAAGGTACAGGGACCTAACCGTTATCTGATAATGGTCCTATCGGGAAAAGAAGTGTGGATATACCAAGCAAAAGACCTGCGCCGATAGAAATCCAGCCACGTCTGTTTTGTCCGTCCGCATACATTTTCAAAAAACGCGCAAGGGTTGTATACTTCCAGCAAAACATAAACACACGTGTCAGTCCGTCCGTCTGTCAATTTTGTTTTCTTTTATTGTTCGTCACTCCTTGTTCCGACGCCGAAGACAACCCATGCTATAATGAAAGATCCTTGAGCTTCTTGTTCGCAATCCGCGTCGCCTTGGGATCACGAGAATATTAGCTGCCCTGTAGTAATTGAGCACGGCACATTGCACTGTCAACATAAACATCCGCAAATTCCAGTACACGGCGACGGATGAGTCGCAGCCACTTGACCATTTCAGACCACCTTCCAGTCAGCACACGCGGATACGATCTACCTGTATCCACCAACCGTGCAGTACAGCTAACAAATTCATGCATTGCAGCAGCGACAGCAACACCAACAACAGGCGGAGGAGGAGGATCTACATGCCTTCCAATTATTACGTAAGCAACGGAGTGCTGGGTCCTCATCCTTACCGAGATCGATACATGCCTGACGAGTGGAGCCACGAACGCGGAGACTATTCAGACTACCGGAGAGGTGACTACGATCGAAGGCAACCCTCTCATTCAAACTCATAGTAGAAGTGAAGCCGCGATATCGAGAGTCGTAACCAGAAGATGGTCAGGGGACAAGCAGAGAAATGTCTTATACATATTTAACGTGTGTCTGTGTCTGGTTCGCTGACTGGCCATTGATGCGATATGATCGCCTTATTGCAAATGGTTCACCGCCCGGTCAAGGGCAGCACGTTCTCGAAAACGAAAACAGAGCACCGGATGGTTGGTATCGTGCGATGCACTTAATTTTCAAATATCCTTTTTCATCAATAATGGATTTAGAACTATTAACTAGTAAGCTGAATGGAGATTGCGCTGTAAATTTAAAATGTCAGAGTAGAGTAGTTAAAGAACTTTAACTTCATTCTAATGGTGATTATCAAATGCAAATTAATTAACAAAACAAGGCAAATATAAAAAGGAAAATGTGAAAAAAATTATGCAGCAGTATGCACTCTTAGTAAGTTTAGAGAATAAGTTGAAAACAATCGCAAAGTAATATTTATATGTATGTACCAAATCAAGTAAATAGATATACATACGCGTATTATGTTAGTGAACAACTAGCGAAAAAAGCATTTCTTCTATTTTGCGTAGCTCTCCTTCCATTACGATTTAGTTTATTTAAACATTCTCTCATTTAAATGTACATCGCGCGTTTTTGCTCCTTATTTTCAGCCTACATTTAGTATTAAATATCTTAATACAATTCACGTGGAACAAGATCAGGAATTTCATGAATTCATTGTTTATAACAACACAGTAGCATTAGTAAAATATTAAGTTGGTCTTGTATAGTGAATTCTTTTCGAAAAATGCTATGAACTAAGTCCAAATGATTTTGTCTTAATGATAATGATATAGAATGAAAGAGAAGAAAATTCAAGATAAAATAGAAATTATTAAAAATACTATAGATAACAGTATCTTATAATATATTAAATAAAATCGTAGTTTTATGTATGCATAATTATGATGTAAGCGTTACTATTATTTCTGGCCGTAGTTGAGAAAAAACCTAACGGGAGTAAAAGAAATTCAAAACCAGAAGGGAGTCTGCTCGAAACCGCCACACAGCGCGGACGCCGCGTAGATGAGTTCCCGCGCGCCAGCGACAAGGAAATTGTAGTCTGTGATATTGAAGGAGGAAGATAACGCCAAGCGGATTGAAGGGAGAAACGCGGAAAGTTGTTCGTCAGATTTGCTTGAAATACTTCGAAAAGGAGTGTGACATTCGCATTTGTGGAATCACTATGGTGAACGGGTGTTTCGCGAAGCGGTTTCTATTTTTCCGTTATCAACTTTGAGTTAAAGCAAGAAAGCATTCACATACTCATACTGTTCGGACAGAAGCTCGTGCCTAATTTACGGTTAAAACAATTTAACGCGTTAAGTTTACGCAATAAAGGCGGCGCCAAGCTTTTCATATCTTTGCAAATTAGTTGTCTGTCAAGCGATTCCGCAATTTACGGCACGTCCCAACTTTCCCTCATCTCCACTCGAACAAAAGCATCGTATCCTTTGAGGAACGGAACAAATGGAGAGGCTATGCTCATATAAGCTCCATAGAAAATGATGCGACCACCTTCTGAGCATGATTGTCATTTCATTTCCAATAATTTCCACAATTTCTCCTCTCGAGAGCCAGATTGTCAATTTGACGACTAAACATGGACGCGAAATTTACCTGGCGCGTGAGATACGATTCGGAATTGAGTCGTTTTTTCGGTTCGAGAACGTGTCCGGAGGTACACTTTGACTGTAGTGAAAGTAATATTACACCTGGTTTAGGGATAACAACATTTTAAGAAGTGACATTGTAAATCGGAGCGAGGAACTCAATTAAAAGTGTAATGTGCGTTATTGCTAGAAAACGATGGGTTATCGATACGACAGTGTTTTCTATCCTAAGTGGCCATAATGCTTTATTTGTATTCAATGCTATTTTCTTGTTCTGTGAAGTGTTATTTGCAATAAAACCATATTTACGAGTGCATAAGCGTTTGTTTACTTTCTTGTGACAACCCATTGGGTTCCCCTTAACTAGCTTTAGAATCACGGTCGCAGGGGTAGGTGCAAAAAGACACGTAGTTAGGCAGGCGGTCGCAGGGGTAGTTGCGACAACGTGTACACATGGATGTCCACTCCGGTTTTCTCTTGTTCCTCAAAGATCGTATCTGATTCCTGAAGAGGAAAAGATCCAATTGCAATAGGAAAATTCTTGGATTCGAATGTGTTCGGGTCTTAATTACGAGGAAATGCGCGATTGCAACTTTGTCTGAGTTTTACGTTTCCGAGTGTGCGAAGCTTGTAAAAGCGCTCATTTTTGCTTGTGGGTGTGTGTAACAACTGGTTGATTTTTTTGTTCAAGTCGAGGAGCAGCGAAAACAAAAGTGATTTGAATAGTTTGAATTTTGTGGAATATTTGCGGAAGGAAATTCCTTTAATTTGTGATACAAGAATATTCGGAAAGCGACGCAATAATCAGTGAAAAAAAAGAAAAGAATGAGAAAAGATTTTGCATGACACAGACACTGACTGGAAGTGTTGTGTGTATCATTCACTGTCCGAGAAGAAAATCGTCTATGAATGTGTGTCGCATCTTCATTGGCAATCAAATAAAAGTAGTTGATTCGGTTTGTGTTGATGCGCTCGGAATTTAATACAATTATTTTCGAGTTGGCTTCCAGCTGCAATACGTAGTAGCGTACATTTTCAGGAGGTCTTATACATAATAATAAAATGTTAATTGGAATAAACATTTTTTTTACCAGCGCGATTTGCTGAAAATTCTCAAAAGTGAACTATCTCAATTTTATTTAAATCTTCAAGTGATCGTGAAGAAACTCTCGCTCTAGTTATGATATAAATTTATAATGTTTTTTTTTTGAAAATTGATTAATTGAAAGTTTTGAGGATACCTGCATCGTCATCGAGCGCTCGACGGACCATGTGGGTAAGTACCCTTATATTTTTCTAAATAAAATAAAAATAAAATCGCTCAAATATTTTACTAATAGCGAAAAGTATACGATTTAAAATGAGACGACACAAGTTGACATATAAAAAGGAAAACTGTCAAGAAAAATATTTTTGTTAATCCAATCCCTTTTTTTTCAATTTATTAAATTTAAGTCATCATTCTGTATACCAGCCAAAAGGGTTTATTATTACATCAATATTTTAATAATTTGGCATTTCAATTTTCTTATGCGAAGTAAATATTCGAACTTATTTAATGTGCATTGACAAACTAATTGTTTTTGGATCGAAATTTAGTTGCATGCAGTAAAAATAAAAAAAGGGGTTTGAGTATCTTCTCATAGCATATTTTGATTTTTGAATTGTCTGAACTCTCTTGTAACGTTCGAACTTTGAGCATGTAGAATGAGCGTACACTGTTGGAGGGTTTCTTTGCTTATTCGTTAAGTTATCCTTTTCATTTAAAAACTTGAAATAAAAATTGTTCAAACACTAACAAGATGACACGATCATATCATACTTTTTTGTATAAGGAAAAAAAAATATATAGTATATATACTAAAGGAAACATAAAGATCTAAGAAATGCATAGTTTTTGCTACATTGTGAATTTCAACGAATGTTTTAAAATGAAAATAGGCTTTCCTCATAAAACATGAGCCAGCCGCCGGTTACAATATAATCTTCTTTGTTTCAGGAGACGTCGCGGGTTGAGTGGCCCAAGCAGAATGCCTCTTTATGGCATAGAGTTATGCAGTCGAATTGTATAATTCTATGGCATAAATTGGTCATCGGGGTACTTTTCTTCTGATGGGAAGACTTATGCAAGTTAAGCTGTATGAGTTTTCCACTCAGAAGAGGAATACCTGGCCACTGCAACAAATATGGATATTAATCCGGTTGGGTGGGTGCGAAGGGGCTCCATCACCACCCGGTTGCCCTTCTCTCATTTGTGGGACATGAGCCTCTCCGGGTAAGGACGAGGTCACCCTGCTTCCACTTCTTTTTACTTGTTACTCTTGTTCCTTGAACAAGTCAGTTGTCCCTTGTGTAGTTACCTACACTTTTTGTGACGTCGGTCGCCTTGTCTTTGTTCGACCCCAAGAAATTCGTGAGTGCGAAATTTTTTGTAGTGGGTCCTTGTGCTGGGGAATGAACCCACCCTACGACACCGCAATGCTAGCCTGCCAGCGCATTCACGCGTCCCCAGACAAGGGCATTCTCGGGAGATATCTCCATCTTCTTCTGCCGAGGCGGCAGACCATCGCTGCAGTCCTTTACGGACATTTTGAAATTTAGAAATCACTACACATCCCACGTCAATTTCGTCGTGCGATGGCAAGGTGGAGTGACAGCCACATGGCAGTGGATTGTGTGATTGGTGGCCGCCACGCAAGAGCGGTCGGTGATTTTCTTTGGCAATTTCGCGGGTGTAATCAGTTTTTGAGTGCTGTTTGGTAATTGAATGTTTTATCTTGTTATACTGGTAAAGTTATTGTTTAAAAATTAAATTAACGAGTCTGGGCGAATACACAGTTGAATATTGGATCTCTTGAAAAATGCTACGACGTAAGTAGTAATGTATTTTCGCTTGCAAAAAAAACAAAAAACGTAATTTCGGTCGACATGGTTGGTTTATTAGAACGACCACAAAAGAAAAATTTATTATCTCCAGTTTACCGAAAGAACATTTTATGTAGCGAATAGCGGCGCGTATGAAATTTGATTATACTGTTGATACTACACAAAGCCAATGTCAGCGATTGTACTGTTCAGATGGAACATTTTTAAATGAATGCATCTATAATTTAGAACATTTAATGAATCAGTTGTTTCCTTGAATAAACATGTAAACCAAATCACGATCTGCCAACTGTTAAGTATTCAATCCTTCGCGAAGAGATATTTCACTGCGGGAATTTTTCGTCAGATCTTTGTAATTTTAGCGTGACAGCTCGTTTATTGGTCGGCGAATCGTTTGCTTATACATCCAACACATCGTCAACTGAAATCGACTCGTAAACAAGTTACATTTTAGTGAAATTGCGTTTTTCCAAAATCCAAAATCGTTACTAGAAAAATCTCTTCTTGCTCAAGGTGATTCGCTCATGTTTGGCATCCGTATAAGAGTGTGTATGTCTCTCCGGTCACCGCGTACACCATAAATCCAGCATAGAGATGAAATAAAGTGACGTTTGGCGGATGAAATGAACGATACATTGCGCGGAGAATGTGTGCGTGAGTGCTTGCAAGGCCAACAATCGGATTGCGTTCGCGGGTGACATTATTTTGGACGCTTTTTCACTTGGTTGAGCAACGCAGCGAATTTTATTGGGAAGGGAAAGATAATGTTTAGTGAGAGAAATCATAAACATAGAAATTGATGCGGAAAAACACATATACATTAAACCAAGAACACACGAAAGAAAAAAAGAACAGAACTAGAATCACAAAAGAAAAAATACGGATTGTGCCATAATCCTAATAAGTGCTCTAGTTTTTAAACTGACAGAGATACTGCATTAATATGATAGATATAGATTTATTTATTAAATATGTTAAAAAAGAAAAATTGCGAGATTCAAAGGAAACAAGAAATCAACAATTCAGTAGGTTAAGGAACCTGATAAAAATTAAAACAAACCTAAGTACCGCTACAATCATCAGCAGTGAGATCGATGAATTCGGTAAGATCTTAACTCTTTTATGGCCCCAAAAAGGAAAAAAGTGCAAAACACAACGGAATCAAATATAGGGGATTATGATTTCCCATCATCAATATTTCTATTTATTTTATGCGAATAAATCATTTAGTTTGTAGTTAAATTGGAATTTTAGCGACATCATTGAATCAGAGCTATATTTTTTGTCATTTTTACCAAAAAAAAAAAAACCAAATTCTGTCCACTAATCGAACCACTACTCGTATATTACGTACGAAAAAATGGAAGACAAGAGATCAACACGTTTCCTAAGATTTTTTCTTGTAACACTTTACACACATTGATAACATGATTGGTGTAGAAATTATTCGTTGTATGGTTTTAAACGATAACAATAATGATAAAAATATGGTTAAAGTTTAAATAACAAAAATCCATCAAAAAAAGTATCCATATAATATGTAAAAATTATAAATAATTAAATGCTGCAGAGAAATATAAATATATATATATATATATATATATATATATATATATATATATATATATATATATATATATATATATTTACTGAAAGTAAAACATTAAACTGAATAATGTTATATTAAAATATAATAAATATTAAGTAAATTTAAAACGAGTAAGTTCACAATAGAGGGTTAGAAAATTTTTCGCTGGAAAAAATTAGTAAACGAGAACCTGTTCGGAAAAAAAGCTACATTAAAAACTTGACATAAAGGCACCAGCTCGAACTTTAAACAAGAAACAACTAAAAATATAAATACGAGTATAATAAAACGAGATTTATTGAAAATGATTTGAAATGAAACCGTCCTATGATAGAAAAATTGTACAATATATCAAAATGAAACAGACATCGGCTATAGCAATTAGAGTCTGTATAATAGTTGTTTGGGATTCAATCACAACCGGGTTCAGAATAATGTATTAATGGATGATCAAATTAAAGTAATTTATTAAATATTTTTAAATTTAAATAGAAATAACAAAAATAACAATGAATTGCTAACTTAAAACATGACTTTCCTTTTCAGTGGTCCTTTCTTTCAGCGGGAAAAAGAGTGCATGGTAGGTATGTCGTCGTGAGGGTAGGGTTTGACTAAATCCGCTGAGGTCGGTTTCGCGTCGCGCACGGTACGCGGTACCTCTGTTGGTTTCGCCTTTTTATCAGCATAGCTTTCGTCGGGTTTGAGTTAGCATAGTATATTTTTCGGTACCACGTTAGAAATTCGGGAACGCGAAATAAAGATTAGCTTTTTGTTCTTTGACTGGCTGAATGAAAAAATACGGAGTAACGTAAAGTAGATTTCCTCTCTGTATGATTGTGTTTTTTTGACGCGTTTGAAACGGGCGTTTGATGGTTGCTGAAGAATTGTGAATGAGCGTAATCCATTTGGAGACCCGCGACCGAAATCCTCTCCGACCTAGCTGGCCGACAAGCAGCCACCGCGAAAACGGATTACGGTAGACGGATTGGTTGACCGGTTGGTACCATCCGTTGGCACTACTCAGACTTAACATCTAGAACCGATGAGAGGTCGGTTCCTCGTTCGGACTTAGACTATAAAATCATTACACACTTCTCCACCAGCAGGAATGTCAACGAACGGTGAGTATGCCCCTACGAGGGTAGGGTTCTGGTAATCCGCGAATGGCCAGTTTCACGTCGCGTTCGGTACGCGGTACCATAATTTGCTTTGAGGTTTTTTGTTAGAGTAGGTTGTCCCGAAGTTCTCGTTTGAGTAGAATATTTTTTGGTACCGCATCAGGAAAAAGAAGAAGATAATTCAAGAACGCAAAATTAGATCCAGTTTTTGTTCTTGTCTGACTGAATGGAAGGTAAATATGGAATAAAGTAAAGATATGTTTCGTTTCCGTATGGTGTTATTTTTGACGCGTTTGAAACGGGCACGTAATGGTGGCTGAATTAATGTAATCGTGCATAATCCATGTAAAAGACCTGCGATCAAAATCTTCTCCGAACTAGCTGGCCGACAAGCAGCCACAGTGAAATAGATTACAAGTGCACGGAGTGATTGACCGATTGGTACCATTCGTTGGCACGACTAAGACTTCACATCTAGAACCGATGGCAGGTCAATTCAGATTTCCTTCAGAAATCACGACGTTCGAGATGTGTACAAGTTCGTTTTTAAACAAAAACATTACATATTTTACAGATCCATGAGTCCAATTACAAAATAAGTATTGAAATATAATACATGCAATAAAACCAAAGTAAGCAACTTGTATAGAAAAAAAAAGAATATAAAATACCATTAAACTATTAGAAGCTGAGGAGAATATTATGTAGTAGACTTTTGAAAGCGTTTAAGGAATGTGGAAGGAGACCCACCTGGAGTTCATTGTAACGACGAGATACGCGTAATAAAAACGATTAAAAATAAATATCTGTTCCAGCAAAAGGCACAATGAATATGTCGGCTTTACGCGTTCTTGAGGTGGGACGCATATAAAGCCTTTCCCGAAGGTGTAATGTGACGACTACGCCCAGGAATCGAAGTGATTCCGATCCCGAACCCTTGTAACCTGCCAGATGGATATGTCCTCGAAGTGCCAGCGGACTTCATCTGTTGTGCGGATATCGTTGTGCAGAAAATATTTTTTTTTCTGTCCAAATATTTAGATCCGTGGATATAAATATTCGGAATATAGAATTAATCCAACCCCGGCACATTTCGAGACATAGCCATCTGGAAATGCCCCTCCACCGTGGCCATCGAGAAAACTATGCCACTGGCGACATCTGAAGAAGCACATTTCCGCCATATGAAGTGCCATTCCACGCACATATGTTTTGTCCGAGGTGACAACCGGAAATTTTGACAGCCACATGGAGGCGCGAAACGTCATCGTAAAGTTCTTCATGAGAATATCGAAGGTATTACAAAACCAGCTATACGTCGTTTGGCGCGACGTGGTGGAGTGAAACGTATTCCCGGTTTAATCTATGAAGAAACGCGTGGTGTGCGTAAAGAGTTTTTGGAAAACGTTATTCGTGAGGCAGTGACATTCACCGGAGCAGAACATTAGGAAAGAGCCGCCGCCGCCGTCGTCCAATTCGAAATACGGCCGCCGCTCTCTCCTCGTTGCTGCCGCGCGCTAAATAAATTTGAAAATAAAAATTCCATCTGAGAAATAAAAATTCAAAATAAATTTGATGAAACAGAGAATTGGGAACGCGGCGTAGAAAATGCATAAATAATTGTAGGAACGCGCGATTGAGGACTTGACTGGAGAGACTTGAAAGACCAAAGAAAAGGGTGAGCGTGGTGGAACGTGGAAAACAGTGCCTGTAGTCGCAAGGAGAAGCGAATCAGGGAAAATCTCGAGTGGATTGTGTAACTTTATGTTAGCCCAACGCAACACCAGCACCAGCAGCCATTGCCATCAAACTATTTTCGGATTACTTCCATCGCTGACATCGTGCAAGGGACACAAGCAAGCAAGCAAACACGGCGACGAACCGAGTGCCTAGAAAAATGCCAAAAAGGACAACATCATCAAACTGGTGACTTTCCATTGCCAGCCGGTTGGGATATTGCCCGCGATTACGACGGCAAAGTCTACTACATTAACCACAATAACAAGGAGACAACGTGGTTGGATCCTAGAGACAGGTGCGTGCCTTTGTCGTCAACCATGCCACAGATTCCATGAATTTTACAATGATTAGGATTTTATGAAAAAAAAAACCAAAATAAATTACTAACAAATTATAAAAGACAAAAATGTATTAACCGGACTAAAACTGTTCGATTTTCTTGATATAATTTTTAAACATGTATTATTAGATGAAAATCGGGGGCATGTCAAAAGATGGTATAACATGAATGTCAACTAAACACTATTCTTTAAATCCAATGAAATCTTTTAAAACTTTAATCAATGATTTCAAATGACAACTGATATGCGATAATTGAATGAGCTTTCTTGGAATAATTATAAGAAGTAAAATTAAAAATCAACACTTCAAACGTAAACAAGCTTCATATGAAGAAAACGTCAAGCTAACATAACTTGAACATAAACTAAATAAACTAAAAATCTCAATGATTAGTGAATCGAGTACTAAATTCAGAAAAAAAATACTAAACTTAAATGAAACAATTAAATGTTAGAATAAATGAATGAATGTCTTAAAAAAAATGATAACTGAATATATTCAATGAGATATCGGAAATTATACCATTTAAAATACACAACGTAAGCACTAATTTTTCTAGTTTTCACAATAAGTAAAATATCAAAAATCATATTATAGACAGATACATTTCACTATTGATAAATCCCGGTTTTCCGCACAATTTAAGTTTTCTGAGAAAAAGTAATAAACACAAAAGTAGTCTTTATAGTGTTCAACAACCCATACAATACTTTTCTTTCGCAATTTCAATATTTATATGACACCATAATTTTCTTTAATGTATCCCAACTTTGAACGTTATTTTCGTATAATTTACTTCGGATTCAAATTAACTTTGTATTTATTGTCATATGTAGGACATTCGAAACTATTTTGTTTTCAATCGAATCAAGACATTGGTGTGTCAGTCTCAGAAAGTTTAGCTTATATTCAGGACCAAGGTATCACTGAAAGATATGAACACAGAATACGATAATATTAAACAATGCCATTGATTTATTTGTTCAACGAGGCCTAGCCCAACGTAATGTGTCAAATGGTTCCAAGCTTGGTTCTTAGTCCGATAGAAGAGGCGTTTGTTAGATAGTCCAGAAGCTCTGCGCTCCAGGAGGTCTCACGCTCAGGGCGTAAATAGTATTCAACTCACTACTACAAAAATATTATTTGTTTTAACTCTGTTTCCTTTGAGTGATTTTCATGTTACTGATTTAAATCATTTGTTTCGTCCGTATTTTGAGTCCTAGCTTTTCACGGTTTCTTCGAAAAAAAATATATTTTAAATACTGAGCTTCAGTAACGCATTTTAGTCTAGTGAAAGTCGAGAGATTTTATATCGAATCGCAAATGTTGGGAGATTTATATTCATGAATTGATTGCCGATAGATGTAAAACAGCTAATAAAATGACTTTCCAAGCCCAACGGAGTATTCAACAGTTCAAAACCATTTTTGCTTTGTTCATTCGTTTTCCATATCGTATCTGTTAAATCAAAACGATTTATCATATGTTTTACACACACATAAACCCATGTTAGCTTACTCGAAAGAAAGAACAAAATTCAAATCGCAAATCTGCAACTGATACTCTCTCCTTAAGTTATTAGATTTTTGGGTTCATCTTTGAAGATAAATTCCTGTGTATAGCTTAAACTAGGAAGCTGATGTTTCTGCATTATTTTCCACTTTTTAACTTACGTTGCTAGTACATAGCTTAATTTGATTAGTTGATTGCAATATCTCGTTGAACTTAGTCGCTAAACAAACGATATGATATGCAAAAAGTTTCGAAGAAATGAGAATGAAAAGTGCTAACTATAATATTAGATGCTAGATGTTAGCTGTTATGAAGATAATCAGAAAACTAATTTCCACAAGTTGCCGCCCCTGATTTCATTTCTTTACTGCACGATCTCTAATTCACTTATATTTACTTTAGCTATTTTACCTCTTATTTATCCCGGAATCGTATCCATATAGTTTTTTTCTTATTTTGTAAATAATATCGGTATAACCTTATTCACAACATGTTTGGGGAAGTTCTCTGTGTTTTTTTCTGATAATATTAGGATATATTTTTAAATCTTTTTAATTACCGCGAATGACTTATGTATAATGTTTCCATGTTCAGACATTAATCAAAACGCACTTCTTTTGCATTCGGCTGTCTTCCTCATAAAGAAAAGAACTATATTTACATAATATCGCCGTCTTTTAAATGAAAATTGTTTGCCATGTTTCTTATTTTTTATTGAATTTTTAAGGTTTATTTAATGAGAAAAATAAAAAAAATATGGAACAAAAAAAAAAATCAATGAATTATATACTGGGATATCATGTACAATAAAATAAGTAAAGAAAAGACAGTTCTTTTGATATTAGCTTTTCGCATATATATACAATATTTTCATTTTTCTGTTTGTTTTTCTTTTCAAAATACACTTATACACACATAATAAATATATTTTAAATTAAGTAAAAATAATATTTGATATGAGGGTAAATATCATAATTTGATTTTGTTCAGCTCTTATGTCCCCTCTCATTGTCATTATTCAACATAGATTGCCCAGGATATATAAGAATATATGATATGTTGGAACTAAATAAAAATAACATGAATTGCTAATTTAACCACGACTTTCCTTTTCAGTGACTCTTCTTTTTCAGTGGGAACAGAGAGTGTAGGGTAAGTATGCCGTCGCGAGGGTAGGGTTTCTGCAAATCCGCTGAAGTCGGTTTCGCGTCGCGCGCGGTACGCGGTACCTTTGTTTGTTTCGTCATTTCCTTAGAGTAGCTTCCTTCGATTTAAGTTCGAGTAGCCTATTTTTCGGTACCGCGTCGGTGAATCGGTAACGCGCCTATGGGATTTTGTAGCGTTTTTTTTGATTTGAGATCTGTGGAAAGATCGCATCCAGAACTAACGTAATGTAGGTTTCTCGTTCTGGATGAGTAATTGTTGACGCGTTTGGAAAACGGGCAAGTTCAGGTGACTGAAATATTGTAATTGAGCGTAATCCATTCGGAGACCCGCGACCGAAATCCTCTCCGAACTAGCTGGCCGACAAGCAGTCACCGCATGAATGGGTTACGGTGCACGGATTGGTTGACCTGTTGGTACCATCCGTTGGCACTACTCAGACTTAACGTCTAGAACCGATGAGAGGTCGGTTCCGCGTTCGAGTTGAAGAGAGAAAATCATTACAAATGGCGCCCAACGTGGGGCCCAAAAACATCCTAAGGGGGAAAGAACTTCGCGTCTTCTGACGAGTTGGTCCTTTACCGAGGATGTAAGGTACTTTGGTACTCGAGTCCCACTATCAGGAGCAGTGGAATTGTGTGATACACATTAGAGGTCGCTTCACGTGAGTTGTAGCTTCCGCTCTCCTTTTGTTTGATTTTTTTTTTCTCGCGACAGAATCCTTCCGATGTGTTGTCCCAGGTTAACCCCTGTAAGGACCTTCTATTTTCTTGATGGAACTGCCAGTCTGATGGGTTTACCTATCAGCATGGACTCTCAAGAAAATAGAAGGCTACCTTGCCTTTATGTCGCGGAAGGATTCTAACTATTTCTTATGCGTGTTAGACGAGTGGTATCGGTTCAACGTTCGATGGCGTATGCTGGAGTTGCGAAGCCCGGAATGCTTCCACGCGTCGGGAATTTTGACCGCGTACAAAGTCGTTACGGTAGCTCTACCACTTGTCTCGTCGAGTCACTTTAACGTAGTTTAGAGACGGTTTTTTTTGTAATGTATGAGGGTATGGGGTTAAAGTTCGTAAATCGACCAAAAGCACCCTTTCTTCGACAGATTACCACGCACTCTCATTTCCCGCTGAAGAGGTCGACCACTGGAAAGGAAAGTGTGTCTTAAACAATTTTTTTTCCCAGTCACTATTACTAGCTCGCCACTTTCGGCCACTGATTTAGTCTTAAGTTTTAGTCATATTTAAAGATTTAAAAATTTAATTTAAGCTCGATATTTTTAAATAATTGTTAGGAATGATAAATTGGAATCAATACTACAAAGATTAAAATGGAAGGGAACGTTAATTTTGTGAAGATGATTGGTATGCAAGGAGCCGTAGGCGGTGAAGTTCCGGCCGCAAGTGTCGTGTCCGAGGAGACACCCATGCCTTCCGCTCACTCCATTGACACCCTCGTGGTGTTGATGAGAGATATGTCGGAGAGGATTGGCAACCTGGAGGGAAAGCTCCAGAATCTCCCGTTGAGTCAACCACCCAGCCGCGTGAGAACTCCGCTTGGCTGGGAGCCAAATCCCAGTGTGGCGATGCCCCCCTCCCGACAATCCGAGCAATGGGTCCCACCCCCAAGGAACTCGGGAATGGATCCCAGAGCTCCCGAATACAGCCCGCGACACAGTACCGGACCTCCGTTGGTACCTCCAGCCCCCGAGGCAGTTCAGTACAACAGGTCAATCGAGGATGTGATTCCCCCCGGGAACGCATTGGCACCTTTTCGAGACCCGACGCCTCGTATCATGGAGAGTTGGCGCCTGAACTTTACAGGGTTCAACGATATGATATCGGCGGACCGGTTCCTTTTCCGGATTCAGGCGTTGGTGTCCAGCACCCTGGGAGGTGATTCCTCGGCCTTCCTCCGGCATGCCCATCTTTTGTTCAGCGGCGACGCTGCCGACTGGTACTGGAGCTTTAAAGAGTCAACGCCACGTCCCACTTGGCACTCTTTCAGTGCAGCCTTCCGCAATCGATTTGAGGATGGCTTCACTGAGAGAGAGCTAAGAGAGCAAATAAAGAAACGGAAACAAGGCGCTCACGAACCGTTCGACCAGTACTACACCAGTATTGTGAGATTGAGCACTCGCCTGCGAAATACCATGCCCGAGGACGAATTAGTAGAAATTATCAGAGAGAACATGCGCTGGGATCTCCAGAACAGCCTGCTACATTTTCCCATCAACACCATACAGGGATTGCGCCTCCATGCGCGTAGACAAGAACACTTGGATGAGCGACGAGGTACCTTCCGCCCACAACCTCGCATAACGGGACCAAATCCCCGAAATCATCACACCGCGGAGTTGATGGCAGCAGACCACCTGCTTGCTGATCCAGTACCAGTACCGAGGAGCGGAGCACCACCGGAGCTTGAGGACCCAGCATTGATTGATCGACCCTCCCTTGAAGCACTTACAAGCCCGACGGTCTGTTGGAACTGCCGACAACCGGGACATCGGTTCTATGCATGTCCAGCGGAGCCGACGCTTTTCTGCTACCGCTGCGGGAAGGGCGACACATACGCACCTGACTGTGCAAATTGCAAAGGGCGAAAAAACTTGCCACCGAGTGCCGCGACCACCCGTCGGCACTCCTAGACCCCGGACGAACCAATCCAGACCCCATCACCAGCTACGACCCAGCTCCCAACATGACTCCAACTCTGCTGACTCGCACCGCTAAACACAGTTCTCCCGAAGTTCCACAACCGACGCCGTCCTTCGCCGAGGCCAATGCGCAGGGAAATGATAGCGAGACGAAGGCTCCTTGGCATGTAAAACCTTTTCATGTCAGGTTGCGGAATTATTTGGCTACTCGACAGCGCATCTTCCATGAGGAATTGGCCACAACTGTCCCACCGCGAAGCAAGCGAGCCACGCGTCGGATGCGGAGCTTCTGGAGAAAAGTCAGGCAGTCGAGACAAAGGTTGAAGGACATATACTTAGACGAATTATTGAGGGATGATGTTCGGCCATATGCGTCAGTACACCTCCTGCAAAAACGAGTATCAGGCTTAGTCGATACGGGAGCCAGTGTGAATTGCATATCTGCCGAGTTTGCAGGGGAGGTACTGGCAAAGCACGCGGACCAAATCCGTCATTTCACCTCCTGGTTAAGCACGGCGGACGGAACTCGTCACTCTGTAGTGGGAAAAATTATGACGGATGTCACCTTTAAAGGGGTAACTAAACCTATGGAATTTTTCATCATACCTCAGTTAACCCAGAATCTTTATTTAGGAGTGGATTTCGTTCGAAAATTTAACTTGGCCCCGGCACTATTTTCCAGTTCGACCCTGGAGTCCGTCACCACCGTTCCTGACCAATCTCAACCCACTAACTTATTACGGCATACACTGGATGTAACTCAGCAACTGCGTCTTGACTCGGCTATATCGGCTTTTCCATCGCACGAGAAAGAAGGTCTCGGGCGGACTGCCCTGGTGTTCCACACTATAGATGTGGGGGATGCTAAACCCATAAAACAGAGACATTTCGCCATATCTCCGGCGAAGGAAAAATCGTTATATGCCGAAGTGGATCGAATGCTAGCATTAGGCGTAATCGAAGAATCACAGAGCGCGTGGGCTTCCCCAGTCACCTTAGTTGTCAAGCCGAACAAGGTCCGGTTATGCTTAGATGCCAGACGCTTGAACGCCGTCACAGTCAAGGACGCATATCCTCTACCGTTGATCGAAGGCATTTTGAGTCGATTGCCTAAAGCCCATTTCATCACGAGCTTAGACCTCAAGGACGCCTTCTGGCAAATTCCTTTAGACCCCGGTTCAAAGGAGAAAACAGCCTTCACAGTCCCAGGCCGGCCCTTATATCAATTCGTGACCATGCCATTCGGATTGTGTAATGCCCCCCAAACGATGACGCGCCTTATGGATAAGGTGATACCACCTCATTTGCGGCACCAAGTTTTCGTTTACTTGGACGATCTGCTGCTTATAACCGAGACCTTTGACGAACACATCGACCTGCTTCAGGAGGTGGCTCTACACATCCGGAGGGCAAGATTAACCATCAACATAAGGAAGAGCCAGTTCGTGATGACGGAGGTGAAGTATTTAGGTCACATCATTGGGCATGGGCATATCAAGACCGATCCGGAAAAGACTCAAGCGATTGACGTTTTTCCACTACCCAAGACCACCAAACAGTTACGCCGATTCTTAGGGTTATGCGGATGGTACCAGCGTTTTGTACGTGACTATGCCACCATTACCACTCCTTTGACCGACATGCTGCGTAAGGGACGTAAATTCGTCTGGGAAGAGCCCAGCTTGCGAGCCTTTGAAGAGCTAAAGAAGAGTCTGACTACGGCCCCCGTACTGCACAGCCCGGACTTTGACAAACCGTTCTCAATCCATTGTGACGCGAGTCAACATGGGGTGGGAGCAGTCTTAGTCCAGGTTGCACAAGACGGCGAGGAGAGACCTATAGCCTTCATGTCTCACAAGCTGAACCCAGCCCAGCGAAATTACACGGTCTCCGAGCAAGAATGTTTAGCCGCGGTGTTGGCAGTGAAACGCTTCCGAGCCTATGTGGAGGGACACACCTTTGAAATCGTTACGGATCACGCTTCTCTGAAATGGTTAATGAGCCAGACTGATCTCAACGGCAGATTGGCCAGGTGGGCACTGAAACTACAGGCATTTGACTTCACAATTCGCCACCGAAAAGGAAGCCAGCATGTAGTCCCCGACACCCTATCCAGAATGTTCGCCCCTGAAGGAGCCGAGTTGGTCCAAGAGGACGACAGCCCCCAATTGATCGATTTGGACCATCCTGCCTTCAAGTCAGCCAGCTACACCCAACTGATTCACACTATCCAGAATCAACTGTCCCAGCTTCCTGAACTGCGGTTGACGGATGGATTTATTTATAAGCGGATGGGACACGCATCCGGAGACCCCATACAAGAAGAAGAACAGTGGAAGTTGTGGGTGCCCGAAGAATTAACCACTGATCTTATCAGACGGGCTCATGACCACCCATCAAGTGCGCACGGCGGATACGGTCGTACACTTAGGCGGTTGAAAACCTGTTTCTTTTGGCCTAAGATGGCCCAACAGATAAAAGCGTACGTAGCCTCTTGTGAGCTATGCAAGTGCACTAAAGCGCCCAACACCATCCTTCGGCCACCCATGGGTAAGGTTGAGGTCCCCGAACGCGTGTTCCAGCGCTTGTACATTGATCTTATCGGTCCTTACCCTCGATCTGCTTCTGGTCACACGGGAGCTGTCGTGGTCCTGGACCAGCTCTCCAAATTCCCTATCATAGAGCCACTACGTAACATGCACACTGGACCAATAACCAGCTTTTTGGAGAACCGAGTCTTTCACATGTTTGGAGTTCCGGAGAAACTTGTCTCCGACAATGGGGTCCAGTTCACCTCCAGCAAGTTCCGAGACCTAATGTCCAAATACGGCATCATCCACCAACGAACTGCCGTCTATTCACCACAAGCCAACGCATCCGAACGACTGAATCGTACGCTCATAGCGGCCATTCGCGCCTATGTCCACCCGAATCAGAGGGACTGGGATCGCAAATTGTCCGCCATCACTAGTGCGCTGCGCTCGTCGTACCACGCCACGACCGGCATTTCGCCGTATTTTGCAGTGTTCGGCCAGTACATGATCGGTCATGGGAGCGCTTACCGGCTATTGCGGCAGCTGAAATCGCTAGAGGACCCAATCGTGGTTCTAGAACCGCACGAAAAGCTCCAACTTCTGCGAGATCAACTGCGGGAGAAGATTGAAGAAAGTAGACGGATGGGAGAGGAGCGGTACAACTTGCGATCTCATCCTTCTGGCTTTAAGGCCGGCGACGAAATATATCGTCGAAACTTCCGACAGAGCGATGCCACCCGCCATTACAATGCCAAACTAGACAAGAAATTCGTGAAGTGTCGAGTCATGCAAGTCATAAGCCCCACCCGGTACCTCATCGCGGACATGACTGGTAAGACCCTGGGAATTTACCACGCAAAAGACCTTAGACGATGAAGTGCAACTAATTCCCACGAGAAACCTTGGCTTATCCCAAATCTCTGCCTAGACGAAGGCCTCCGAATAACACCTGACTTCCTACTATATAGTCACTGTCGAGTCTTCACGAACAGGGTTGTAGCCTATCCTTCGAAACGGATCTTCGACCCGCCACGTCCCTAACCAAGACCTTTTACAAAGGAGACGGGATCGTAATTACTTCGATTTTGGGGGGGGGAATGTGTAATGTGACGACTACGCCCAGGAATCGAAGTGATTCCGATCCCGAACCCTTGTAACCTGCCAGATGGATATGTCCTCGAAGTGCCAGCGGACTTCATCTGTTGTGCGGATATCGTTGTGCAGAAAATATTTTTTTTTCTGTCCAAATATTTAGATCCGTGGATATAAATATTCGGAATATAGAATTAATCCAACCCCGGCACATTTCGAGACATAGCCATCTGGAAATGCCCCTCCACCGTGGCCATCGAGAAAACTATGCCACTGGCGACATCTGAAGAAGCACATTTCCGCCATATGAAGTGCCATTCCACGCACATATGTTTTGTCCGAGGTGACAACCGGAAATTTTGACAGCCACATGGAGGCGCGAAACGTCATCGTAAAGTTCTTCATGAGAATATCGAAGGTATTACAAAACCAGCTATACGTCGTTTGGCGCGACGTGGTGGAGTGAAACGTATTCCCGGTTTAATCTATGAAGAAACGCGTGGTGTGCGTAAAGAGTTTTTGGAAAACGTTATTCGTGAGGCAGTGACATTCACCGGAGCAGAACATTAGGAAAGAGCCGCCGCCGCCGTCGTCCAATTCGAAATACGGCCGCCGCTCTCTCCTCGTTGCTGCCGCGCGCTAAATAAATTTGAAAATAAAAATTCCATCTGAGAAATAAAAATTCAAAATAAATTTGATGAAACAGAGAATTGGGAACGCGGCGTAGAAAATGCATAAATAATTGTAGGAACGCGCGATTGAGGACTTGACTGGAGAGACTTGAAAGACCAAAGAAAAGGGTGAGCGTGGTGGAACGTGGAAAACAGTGCCTGTAGTCGCAAGGAGAAGCGAATCAGGGAAAATCTCGAGTGGATTGTGTAACTTTATGTTAGCCCAACGCAACACCAGCACCAGCAGCCATTGCCATCAAACTATTTTCGGATTACTTCCATCGCTGACATCGTGCAAGGGACACAAGCAAGCAAGCAAACACGGCGACGAACCGAGTGCCTAGAAAAATGCCAAAAAGGACAACATCATCAAACTGGTGACTTTCCATTGCCAGCCGGTTGGGATATTGCCCGCGATTACGACGGCAAAGTCTACTACATTAACCACAATAACAAGGAGACAACGTGGTTGGATCCTAGAGACAGGTGCGTGCCTTTGTCGTCAACCATGCCACAGATTCCATGAATTTTACAATGATTAGGATTTTATGAAAAAAAAAACCAAAATAAATTACTAACAAATTATAAAAGACAAAAATGTATTAACCGGACTAAAACTGTTCGATTTTCTTGATATAATTTTTAAACATGTATTATTAGATGAAAATCGGGGGCATGTCAAAAGATGGTATAACATGAATGTCAACTAAACACTATTCTTTAAATCCAATGAAATCTTTTAAAACTGTAATCAATGATTTCAAATGACAACTGATATGCGATAATTGAATGAGCTTTCTTGGAATAATTATAAGAAGTAAAATTAAAAATCAACACTTCAAACGTAAACAAGCTTCATATGAAGAAAACGTCAAGCTAACATAACTTGAACATAAACTAAATAAACTAAAAATCTCAATGATTAGTGAATCGAGTACTAAATTCAGAAAAAAAATACTAAACTTAAATGAAACAATTAAATGTTAGAATAAATGAATGAATGTCTTAAAAAAAATGATAACTGAATATATTCAATGAGATATCGGAAATTATACCATTTAAAATACACAACGTAAGCACTAATTTTTCTAGTTTTCACAATAAGTAAAATATCAAAAATCATATTATAGACAGATACATTTCACTATTGATAAATCCCGGTTTTCCGCACAATTTAAGTTTTCTGAGAAAAAGTAATAAACACAAAAGTAGTCTTTATAGTGTTCAACAACCCATACAATACTTTTCTTTCGCAATTTCAATATTTATATGACACCATAATTTTCTTTAATGTATCCCAACTTTGAACGTTATTTTCGTATAATTTACTTCGGATTCAAATTAACTTTGTATTTATTGTCATATGTAGGACATTCGAAACTATTTTGTTTTCAATCGAATCAAGACATTGGTGTGTCAGTCTCAGAAAGTTTAGCTTATATTCAGGACCAAGGTATCACTGAAAGATATGAACACAGAATACGATAATATTAAACAATGCCATTGATTTATTTGTTCAACGAGGCCTAGCCCAACGTAATGTGTCAAATGGTTCCAAGCTTGGTTCTTAGTCCGATAGAAGAGGCGTTTGTTAGATAGTCCAGAAGCTCTGCGCTCCAGGAGGTCTCACGCTCAGGGCGTAAATAGTATTCAACTCACTACTACAAAAATATTATTTGTTTTAACTCTGTTTCCTTTGAGTGATTTTCATGTTACTGATTTAAATCATTTGTTTCGTCCGTATTTTGAGTCCTAGCTTTTCACGGTTTCTTCGAAAAAAAATATATTTTAAATACTGAGCTTCAGTAACGCATTTTAGTCTAGTGAAAGTCGAGAGATTTTATATCGAATCGCAAATGTTGGGAGATTTATATTCATGAATTGATTGCCGATAGATGTAAAACAGCTAATAAAATGACTTTCCAAGCCCAACGGAGTATTCAACAGTTCAAAACCATTTTTGCTTTGTTCATTCGTTTTCCATATCGTATCTGTTAAATCAAAACGATTTATCATATGTTTTACACACACATAAACCCATGTTAGCTTACTCGAAAGAAAGAACAAAATTCAAATCGCAAATCTGCAACTGATACTCTCTCCTTAAGTTATTAGATTTTTGGGTTCATCTTTGAAGATAAATTCCTGTGTATAGCTTAAACTAGGAAGCTGATGTTTCTGCATTATTTTCCACTTTTTAACTTACGTTGCTAGTACATAGCTTAATTTGATTAGTTGATTGCAATATCTCGTTGAACTTAGTCGCTAAACAAACGATATGATATGCAAAAAGTTTCGAAGAAATGAGAATAAAAAGTGCTAACTATAATATTAGATGCTAGATGTTAGCTGTTATGAAGATAATCAGAAAACTAATTTCCACAAGTTGCCGCCCCTGATTTCATTTCTTTACTGCACGATCTCTAATTCACTTATATTTACTTTAGCTATTTTACCTCTTATTTATCCCGGAATCGTATCCATATAGTTTTTTTCTTATTTTGTAAATAATATCGGTATAACCTTATTCACAACATGTTTGGGGAAGTTCTCTGTGTTTTTTTCTGATAATATTAGGATATATTTTTAAATCTTTTTAATTACCGCGAATGACTTATGTATAATGTTTCCATGTTCAGACATTAATCAAAACGCACTTCTTTTGCATTCGGCTGTCTTCCTCATAAAGAAAAGAACTATATTTACATAATATCGCCGTCTTTTAAATGAAAATTGTTTGCCATGTTTCTTATTTTTTATTGAATTTTTAAGGTTTATTTAATGAGAAAAATAAAAAAAATATGGAACAAAAAAAAAAATCAATGAATTATATACTGGGATATCATGTACAATAAAATAAGTAAAGAAAAGACAGTTCTTTTGATATTAGCTTTTCGCATATATATACAATATTTTCATTTTTCTGTTTGTTTTTCTTTTCAAAATACACTTATACACACATAATAAATATATTTTAAATTAAGTAAAAATAATATTTGATATGAGGGTAAATATCATAATTTGATTTTGTTCAGCTCTTATGTCCCCTCTCATTGTCATTATTCAACATAGATTGCCCAGGATATATAAGAATATATGATATGTTGGAACTAAATAAAAATAACATGAATTGCTAATTTAACCACGACTTTCCTTTTCAGTGACTCTTCTTTTTCAGTGGGAACAGAGAGTGTAGGGTAAGTATGCCGTCGCGAGGGTAGGGTTTCTGCAAATCCGCTGAAGTCGGTTTCGCGTCGCGCGCGGTACGCGGTACCTTTGTTTGTTTCGTCATTTCCTTAGAGTAGCTTCCTTCGATTTAAGTTCGAGTAGCCTATTTTTCGGTACCGCGTCGGTGAATCGGTAACGCGCCTATGGGATTTTGTAGCGTTTTTTTTGATTTGAGATCTGTGGAAAGATCGCATCCAGAACTAACGTAATGTAGGTTTCTCGTTCTGGATGAGTAATTGTTGACGCGTTTGGAAAACGGGCAAGTTCAGGTGACTGAAATATTGTAATTGAGCGTAATCCATTCGGAGACCCGCGACCGAAATCCTCTCCGAACTAGCTGGCCGACAAGCAGTCACCGCATGAATGGGTTACGGTGCACGGATTGGTTGACCTGTTGGTACCATCCGTTGGCACTACTCAGACTTAACGTCTAGAACCGATGAGAGGTCGGTTCCGCGTTCGAGTTGAAGAGAGAAAATCATTACAAAGGTTGGATGAAAGAATACCATGATATATTTTAAATAAACAACACAAGTCTAAGAATTCTCTCCTTATTTTGAGTTACGGAATGTTGAGGATCCGTAAGCACTCATCGTAGGAGCTGTAAGGGAGGTTATATTTGTAAAATAAAAAAACGTGCGAATTTACGCTGTACAGTTTCAGCAGCATCCGATAGATTGGTATAGTGAGGAGGCATACTGAAGGATTGGCTGGGCTAGGAGTACAAGTAGATGGACACTGGTTAAAATGTTAAAAGACTTGCAGGAGGAGCGTAAAATAAAACCAGCGACGTGTGAAGCTCTAGTGTTTATGCATGAAATATGAATGTTAAATTGCAAGTCTACTCCCACATCTTTAAATTTGTCCACAAGTGCGAACAGTGATCCATCAATTTGATAATCATATAATACTGGAGACTTTTGTTGGTGAATCTTATTTGACAATATTTGATATGTTAAGAGGAAGTAAATTACGTTGTTACCAGTTTTGGAGATCGTCAAGATCATTTTGCAGGTATGAGCAGTCTTTGCATGAGTTAATGGAATGATAAATCATCAGCGTGAAGAAGACAATTAGAGGACAGGCATTGGGGAAGATCATTACTTAAAGTGTTAACTAGTAAAGGGCCTAAAATTGATCCTTGAGGAACACCAAGTTTCGGGTTAAATGAGGCTGATGAAAAAAAAAAACTATTCCATGCATCAGTGCAGGAGCAATGGGATAAGAAGGAGAAGATCCAAGAGAGGATTGATTCGGAAACGAGGAATGATCGGAGTTTGTTAGCCAGTAGGCCATGATTAACAATGTCAAAGAATTTCGAAAATCGGTGTAAATGACATCAACTTGTTGGCTCTTGCCCAAAGCAAGGAGATGGTATTCGTAAGTTCTAACAAATTAGTTACTGTCGAACGACCTTTAATGAAGCCATGTTGTTCATTTGCAGCCAGGATACTTAAGGTATCGTATATTCTGTTACGCCCTATTCGCTCAAGGAGGTTTTCAAAACAAGACAGCAAATAAATTGGACGATAGTTCGAGATTTCACTACGATCTCTGAACTTATGGATCAGAAAGATGTTAGCATGTTTCCAGATGTCGGGAAAGCAGGAGGATGAAAGGCCATCATTGAAAATAATTGATAGTTGGGTAGAAAATGAAGAAGGTAATGACTTTACGAACAGATTTGGTATTCCATCAGTAGATATTCCATCAGGACCCGGACCACCATCAATATCAAAAAAGAACAGTACCCTTTCAATTTCCAATAGAGAAGTCACGATAGAATGCACAATAGGGGAAGGAGAAGGACACGATGAGTATATAGTGGAGTTTTAAACCTTAAATGTGGAGGAAGAGAGTTGAGCAAAAAGATAGCTCGCCTATCAGCAGCTTGGCAGTTATGCCATGAGAGAATGTCTAGAAGGGCTAAGGACTACTGGATAGCAGTGATGTTTCAATCATATAATAATAAGGTCACATCGCTTTCTTATCTGCTTTTTTGGCTTCTCTGCGAGGCAGCCGGCAGTTGGCGAGGTCAGTGTCAGAGTTGGAATACTGAAGTTTTGTGCACGCCTGCTCCTTTAAATGAAAAGCGTCTGAGACTTCAGCCGAAAACCAGCTGGTGCTCTTATTCCGAGGGGAGATTTTTGTAGAACGTAGATAACGGTGAATTGATATCTAGCTTCTGTAGCAATAAATTCCAGTCAATATTATCCAGCTCAAGCTAAATGGCAGCATAGTTGGCTTTGCGAAAATTAAATTTTGGGGTAAAAGGAATGCATTTGGACTGGAATGCGAAAAAGATACACGAATCTCAAGCGGAGAATGATGGGGATTAGGTTTTACATATTTGGAGGAGATTTTGAGATCGAGGAGATAGAGGCAGGATTGTTAGTAAGGACGGTTGGAAGGGTGTTTACGTTCGGGATCGTATTCAATTGCGATAGGGAGCAAAGCGATAAAAAAGAAAAAACATGATAAAGATATTATTGAAGAACTTGAGAGTATGAGGACTTATGTCCCAACTTATGCAAGGCATGTTGAAGTCACCACAGATGAAAATAGTGTATGGAGGGTTGATGCTGCTGAAATAAGAAGAGAATTCAGAAAAAACAGCATTGCAAGGGATGTACACGCAAAGCAATACTAAATTTACGCTTTAAGAGATGTTAATGAAGGCAGTGATGCATTCTACTGAAAGTTGGGGGAAAAAATCAGAGTAGAATTGGCTAACTAATGCTTTATTAATTGCGATAAGTATACCACCATCGAAACGCGTCCTTGGGGCGCGTTTTGATGGCTCTGCGGGTGTTCGTACAACCTCAGACCTTGAAAGGGAGTACGTATCCTCGGTTTAATGCCTCGTGACACCAACGCACACAAAAGACTCGTGGAAATGATTGAATTGTGTCTTTGGCTCAACGCCAAGTTACATCGGTGCGTATAAAAAAACTCGTAGGAAATAACTGCACTGTGTCCTTGGCTCAACGCCTAGTGACACCAACGTGTATAAAAGTGCGTGACTGGTAACTCACTGGAGTTCAAAATAACTACCACTGGTCTGGAGGGAATCAACAGAAATTTGGCTAGAAAAACCCCTCCCTCGAAATTGCTTGCTGCACAAAGCATCTCCTGACATAGATGGGTTGTAACCTCTACTATATTTTGAGTTCGTGACTGCAGAGTGTTGAATTTCTTCAAAACTACCTTGTGCCCTCATACCGGGGGTACATTTATGGTTGACTCATCTAGGACTTTGCCTGCTTAGGACGCGTCACCTCACATTGACCCCATGGATCG
Organism: Odontomyia ornata; assembly: GCA_963969285.1. Lineage (NCBI taxonomy): Eukaryota > Metazoa > Arthropoda > Insecta > Diptera > Stratiomyidae > Odontomyia > Odontomyia ornata. The sequence continues at coordinate 173,794,481 of OZ017740.1, read as the reverse complement.
CGTAGTGGCGCTAGTCGATGTCACAAACAAACCTCGATGTTGGTGTGCCACCTCTGCTCGAGGTCCCAAAGAAACTGCGAATCCCTTGGGATTAACCTCTGTTTGACAAAATGTTGATTTCCTCCCCCGACCTTCAACATTACAGTTCTTAGAATGGAAGTCTTTCCCCAGTAGCCTGTCGTTGGGTAGTCCAGGGATCCCGTTGACTACCAGGAATGTGCACGGGAATTTAATGGAGAGTTCGAAGTTGCCTTGTGTGGAGCCAAGGGTTTCTCCGTCCCCAAATAGTGTTTGTAAGGTTAGCTTACTATATTGATTTATTGAACATTACATTTTTACTACCGATTTCCTCATTATGCTCACCTCCGCACCCAAGTGAATTGTGAATTTTGATTTGGCTTTCTTACCTATAACCAGTGGTAAAGAAGTCACAGCTAGATCGATTTTGCATTGATGTATTTTGGGATAAGCTGGGCGTTCAACATGAGGTACCTCTTTGGTGCCTACTGATGTCGAGCCAGGGATTTTCGGATCGACTATTCCCCGTTTCCCTGCAACCTTGCTTCCCACATTTTTTTTGGTAACAGGCTTTCTCATTATGTCCCCTTCGTCCACAGAAATCACACTTCACCTGCACATTATTGAACCGTGCCCCCACTGCCCGGGGGCCTAGGTCGTAGCTTAGCTTCGCAATCCTTTTGGTCGTGGCCATGTTCCTTGCACGTAGGGCAAAATGGTGTATTGTTCCTCCTATAACAGTCAGAATAGGTATTACCCCACTTACTGCAAAAGCTACAAGTGACTCTCTTCGTAGGATTCAACGTTTTAGCCGGAATATTACTGCATGGTGTTGGGGCTGCCAGTGGGTGCGAGGGTATGAAATATGGACTTGGTGAATAAGAAATCTGTTGTGTGGGATAAATATTTTGCGTTGTTGCGGGAGCGCTAAAATTGGGTATCATATCTGGCATTTGAATGCATGCTTCGGGTTGACCGCCTTTGAGAAGAAAGGTCGATTGTTGGAGCTTTCCCGTGTCCAATCCCTTAGCGTCTAGGTCTTTAAACGGTTTAGTCTCAACTGTCAGTAAATACTGGCAAAGGTGGAGATTCATTACCCTACCCCTGAAAGCGTTCTTTGCGAAGTCTTCCAGGAGTTTGTTTGCCACTTTGCTTGCTACAGAACCGTATTTGATGGATGCCGCTTCCTAACATCTTTTAAGAAGTTGTTTCTGGGTTGATGTATAGATTAATAAAGATTCCGTAGGGCCCTGCTTTGCGCAACTAGCACGCTTACCACTTCCTGGTAAGTCTTCCGCGGCAAGTGAACCCTAGTCAACATCTCCTCCGCTGCCTCTATATTCGCCGTATACATTGATGAAACAAGCTGGTATAATTCTCCTCTAGATTTTGTAGGGAAGATTTTCATAAACGCAACTCGCTCCTACTGCTAAACTTGGTAACTGCAGCCTATTAAAGTTTGTAACTCCAAGACCATAGTTAGGCTGGGAGCCCCAGAAAGTAAAGAAATCATCTGTCCCATCAATTTTGCCCCGTTGGCATAGTCAGCCATTGCTTTTGCTTTATCTTTCACCTTGACTTCTATTCCTGTCAGAGGTTGTGCTTGGGATGAAAGAACTTTATCCACCACGAATCCATTTCAAATGATACCCTTCAGTCACCGGACGTAACCAGCGACCCCAGATATTGCAATAGGTTAAAGCCATTGGTCTGACCCCACCAAAATGTCCCATTTCTTTTCTAAATTGTTTCATTAACTCCTGAAATTTTTGAATCTGTTTTAATCGAATTTAATGTTGACAGTCAATATATTTTGTATAAGCGAGGATAGATTCACTACTTGTGGTTTCGGGTTTTCATTGTATTGTGTGATCTAGGTTCGAAGGAAAAGTGCCGCACTTACTCTAGGGAGTAGATAGCGTTTTCCCACTAGGGAGTGCAAGTCCTTGACTTTTCTGCGGATTTCATTGTGAAGGTTCAGTCTTTTCGCTTGTTAGAATTGTTTTAGATTTATGCGATTGATGCTCACTATCCCGAAAAGTGGATTCAATGGTATAGGTTGTGTGGATGAGCTTATTCTCAGGAAGAGTGGTGCTAATAGTTCAGATTCCGCTGATTTACCCAATTTGACAAAGCCAAAAGTCGACACTTATACCGCTAGATTGCTGTAAATAATGTCATTCGGAACCAAATACCGGCTGCTCCAATTGTTATAACCTGTTCCCAGTGTACCCTGACTGCTTCCAGTGCCTCCGAAGAGCCTCCACCTGGCTTTGGTGATCGTCGTGCGTACTGTGCGTGGAGTCCTTGGGGCGCATTTTGGTGGCGTGCATACAACCTCAGACCTTGGGAGTGAGTACGTAATCCCTAGTGACACCAGCGCATAGAAAATTCTGCAACGCAGGATTATGCCGAAACTATGTAATCACTGTATCCTCGGCTCAATGGCTAGTGACACCAACGCGTGTTAAAAAATTCTTAGCAAAAAAACTGAAGATGACTGCACTGTGTCCTCGGCTCAATGCCCAGTGACACTGATACGTATAAAAGACTCGTAGCAAAATACTGAAGATTACTAACCTCTCCTCTATCACGTACCGTTGCTTTTATTGGATAAAAAAGTCGACGCTGCGCAGACCTCAATCCAATTATTCCATAAGATTCACCAACCCTGCTGACCGAAATCCCAGTTTCGTACAAGAAATTGTTGTGCGATCCGCATACTGAAGTAAAATTCAATTCCATAAGTTCAACCACCGCACCTACAATACCTCAATACAATTTATCTGCACAATATGCATTTGCATTACTTTCCTCATTTCACTTCGGTCATAAAATAGTGTCAGCATTTCAAGTGCTTACTACGACCAGGGATCCCAACATCCGTTGCTATGAAATTCGATCGGGGGCTTCCACTCGCATTGCTTATTTTTTAAATCGTGACGACACATGTTGATAATGTGCGCCTGCATGTCTCGTATGTCACTCTCATGCGGTGCGTATTAATTTGTTTAATTTTTTTTTTATTTTGTATATTGGGTTGGTGGACGCTTTCTGGTAACTATTATTTTTCTTGGTCAATCGATTTGTTTTGGTTTTTACGTGTAATATTGATATTTTGTTTAGTCACGTGGTATGTTCTTACATGTGTTTTCTACTAAATATGATTTTGCTTAGTCGAGTAGTTTGTTTTTATTTTTATGCGTAGTGCTTGATATTTTCCTTAGTCATGCAGTTTGTTGTTAAATGTGTTTTCTGCTAAATATGATTTTATTTAGTCGAGCGGTTACTTGTGGTTTTATGCGAAGTGTTTAATATTTTGTTTAGTCACGCGGTATGTTGTTACATGAGAAAGTTTTGCTTTTAGGCTGGGCATGGCAATGAGTCCCTAACATAGCACCTCGAGGAGAAGATGAGGGTCCAGGTGATGATCGAAGTACAACCTCAGAATCGATGCTAGCCGACAGTTTAGCGCTATTTTTTGTTGCAGGCTTAGCTTGCGACTTCCTTCTCGTTATTATTGAAGGAGTTGTATCCAATGTGATGTTAGTATTCTCTCCCGATGAGTTGATGAAAAGTCACAGCATTAATTCGTAAGATGTCACAACTGTAAAAATTAAAATGTATGATTTCTATTTTTAAACTAATATTTGCACGAAACATATTATGTTATATTTTTAGACTCGATGTTGAGTTGAAGACATTAACATCTCCATAGCCACTATTGGACATGTAAGTATTAATATATTTGATTAAAAACCAATTTCATTTTATTATATCAGAATTTAAGTATTAACGAAAATCACCTTAAATTTGAAGATAACAAACAGAAATAAAGAAGCAAAAAGTACCATTTTGCCTTTCATTCTCATAATGCTGCCTTATAAAAAAATAAGTTATTTAATCAAAATGATCAAAGATTGATTTTATTTATATATTAGGATTCACTTTCCAGCTTAAGCAAATGCAAAAAAAAATTGTCACAGGATTTTTGTTTTTTTAGGGGAAAAAATTTTTTTCGATTGTTTAATGTGTTTTATACTAAAGTAATTTCTTCTTTTCAATTAGGATGATAATTCTATGCTACAGCTTATTCCAAAAAGGTGAATAACATAACAATGAAGGATTGCTTCAGTGAGGATCCAAGCGTTTTTTTTTTAAAAAAAGCTTACATTCAGTGAGAACAAACAACATATGACCGGATGCTCTCATTTAAGTTTGTCCATCGAAAAGTACTTCAACACTAAGTATTATTATTTCATGTCTAAAAAAAGTCAGAAAGATATTCTGTTCACCAAAAACTGAATAAAACAATTCATTTTATAGAATGTATGAAGAAAATATTTAACAGAAAGAATATCGGTTAGGCAGGCGGTCGCAGGGATAGTTGCGACATCGTGTACATATGGATGTCCACTCCGGTTTTATCTTGTTCCTCAAAGGCACAGAATTTGTTTTGATCTAAGAGAGAGAGAAGAGGAGTAAGTCTATCCGTGTAAAACCCTGTATGTGAATTCCGATTTTTTGCTTGTACAGGCGGTTTTTGCGAGGGAAGGGGAAATCATAACAAACGTCAAAATTTTGTTTACGGCTTCGTGCATTCATCGTTGTCAATATGCGGAAAGTATCATTTTCTCGCGATTTTCGTGAAAACGGTAGTGAATATTTAAGTGATGAACGTAATACATACTGCTTTGGTTAGTTTCACACGATATATAGTGAAAATTTATCCAATCAAGTGACTCAAAAATTAGAAAACGACAATGCACTGTTCGGTTCCATGTTGCCCGAATTTCAATAGTGGCTCGAGCGGAAAATAGTACTTTTGGTAAAAATTGATAGTTTCATTGATTTATAATCGTGAGAAAGTTTATTTTCAATAGTTTCAATTTGTGAATCGCAAGAAAACTGCTCAAAAATATTTGCAATTTATTGTTTTGATTGCTTCATATTTTGCCGCATATCTTGTGGCTTAAAGCAGAAGCGGCACAAAATTGGAGCATTTTTAAGGGGGTCATAATTCATTGTAACTTTTTATCATTTTAGAATTCTGAATGATATTTGTGCAAAAATGGAGTGGCGCTGAATTCTCGGGATAAATCCGGAATTAAAACGTTCGCAAGTTTGCGAAGATCATTTCAAGGATGACGACGTCGTTTATTTGAATCTAAGCTAAAAGTTTAAGATAGCTATTCTTAAATTAATCTTTTGCACAAAATTCAAGTATCTCATATTTTTAGACTCGATGTGGAATTGAATATATTAACACCTCTACATCCACTTTTGGAAATGTAAGTATATTTCATAATTGAATAAAATGCTGATTTCAAATTTTTTATTTTAGAATTCAACTACGAATAGGACAAAGTTTTGTTCAAATTCCGAATTTAATTCAGGATGTGTAAGTTTACATGTATTTGCCGTTTTCGTTCCTAAGTATCTAATTTTAGTGCGATTATGAAACGATTTCTTCGGTTTCGGCGAATAAGTCCATTGGCCTGAATAGGGTAAGTGTCATTTAGTTTCCCGAATATTACATTTAGCCCGCTCAATTTCAGGACTCTTGGACCAGAAACGACGAAATTGTGAGCATGTCATCTGAATGATTTAGTGGGCTCTAAATCAAATTCGAAGAACGCGTATATTTCTTACATTCTTACATTAGGTGTGACGGCTGCAAAAAATGTATGATTTCTATTTTCAAATTAATATTCGCACAAAATAAAATATATATTTTAGAGTCGATGTGAAGTTAAAGATACTAACATCTCTACAGCTACTTTTGGACATGCAAGTATATTTCATGTTTGGCTATTTTTTTTTTTTATTTATATTTATCTTTATTTCAGAAATCGACTTCAGAGGTTAAGCTAAGTTTAGTGCAGTTTCCAAACAATTCCTTCAGCGGCGAATAAGTTGATTGCCCTGGATAGTTCAAGTGTCATATAGTTGCCAGCACCTTACATATAACACCCTAAATGTCAGGACTCTTTGACCGGAAATGACGAAATCTCCAATTGTCTTCACCCAAATATTTTAGTGGGATCTAAACGGAATTTGGAGAAGGTATGAATTTCTTATCCTAAATTTTAATCCCCTCTATTTTAGAACATGCTTTTGACGAAGCCCATGATACCTTTTCGTATTTTGTATAATGTTGCCATGATAATTTTCCAGTTATATATTTATATTGATTTAAGCCCTTCAGCAGCAACGCTGTCTATGGAAAGCCTTGAAAGTGTAAGTTTTAATATATGATAAGTAGCATCAATTATGACATTTTTTATTCAGGCTTCTAAACGAAAAAAGTCAACGGGAGATGGTTCACACGGCTTGCAGTATTAATTTAAATTTAAATACATCACCTTAAGTTTGAACATAATAAACAAAAATAAAGAAGTAAAAGGTACCATTTTGCATTTCATTCTTATAATGGTGCTTTATATAATATAAGTAATTTAATCAAAAAGATGGAAGATTGATATTATCTAAGCATTAGGATTCACTTTCCAGCTTGAACAAATACAAGAAAATTTTTTAGCAGGATTTTAATTTTATTTTAGGGTAGATAATTTTGCCGCTTGTTTAATACTAACAATAGTGTTTTACTAAAGTATGCCACGTGAACATTGTATGTGATTTCTTCTGTTTAATTAGGATGGTAATTAAATGCTACATTTTTTCTAAAAAGGCGAATAACATATCAATCAAAGAACGTTTTTTAGAGAAGCTGTTATTCACTAAGTACAAACAAAGTATGATCATAAGTGGTCACTATTACTCCCTTTTATGTTTGTTCATCAAAAAGTATCTCAACACCAGGTATTATTTTATGTCTAAAAAAAAGTCAAAAAGATATTCTATCCACCAAAAACTGAACAAAACAATTCGCTTTTACGGTATGTAAGAAAAAAATATTCAACAGAAAGAGTATTGCCGTTAATATTATTTTATCAATAAAATACCAACGAAAATTCCAACGGCCTGGAAATAACACAGAATACTTTACATAGCATTTTTATTTAGCTAAAGAGTATGTGGGCTATTTACGAATGTATTTATACATTATTATCATTATAAATTATTGTCAGATTAATGTTCAATAATAAGCATGAAGGCGATTGGAATCTGCTGAAAAATATACCTCAGAAAACTAAACAGTGGCTCTTCATTATCTAATTCAAATTTTTCAATAACCTCTAAAAATACATCTTCCTTGATTGCATTTTGATCCAAAGTTTAGTTACTTATCAAACTAATAAAATAGTAAATTTATTTTTAGTTCAATATTTTCGGCATGGTGCTATCAATTTGAATTTTCCCACCATATGATTAAGTTTGCCCCTCTTGTGATGAGACTACCCATGCTTTAAGCCACTACCACACAATCAAAGAAACCTTACAAACACATAGCCGACATTCGGAAGTTTTTGGAGCTATCATTTACTCCTTTTCTTCCCTCCCTAAGGTTTTGTTCAAAACTGACGATAGATACAAGCCATATGGTAGCAATTTGCATATGTATTAGTCGGCCTACGATGGACAAGCTTCCGGTAGCTGTCACCCAACTCCGGCATTAGCAAATGCTTATATTTCGTCATATATACTATTTTCCGAATAAAAAACGTGCCGAACGCATTCCGTGCATGCTATAAATTCACCTTGTATAGCCCATTGTGCTCCTAAACTTTCCAAGATGAGCAAATGAAGCACACATTTTGCAGCTTCGACTGATAGCTCAGCGTTGAGATGTAAACAAACTCCTATAAATTCACTTTGGAAGGCGATAAAAACTAAACGGGTGTAAGAACTGAAATAATTTTCACTTCACTAGGAGCGCTATTGTGTTCTCCGCGGATCATCTGGATTTCACTGTAGAAATCCGTCTCCAAACCGTACAAAACCTCGAATTTTTGTTGGCACCTCCACAATTCTTCATATAACGCCATGTAAGTTCGCCAGCAAAGTCGGCCTACTAATGGTCATGTGTGTGGTAGTAAGCGCTGCTGCCATATGGCTTGTATCTATCGTCAGTTTTGGTTTTGATGCTTCGCTCCAATGTTCCATCCTCAATGGTTTGAGGCGATGACATTGTGAGCTGTTAGAAATTTGTCAACTTTGCCGAATTTCGTCTAGGATGACGGAAATACTACTCGATATTTCATCTCGGATTATAGGGGAGGAGTGTTCGCAACTGTATGTGGTCGATTTCGATTTTCTGAACGGTAATATATGATTGACCTCAGAATTAATGTTCATAACATTCATTGGCTAACCTTAAACATCGGCTGTGCGAGAAATGACACCCTGGCCCCGCAGTGGGGATAAAATAAAACGATGGTTGTAGTTGTGGACAGATATTTTATACCCACTTAAAATGTCATTTATAGAATCTATTTTGTATTGATATTATTGTTGAATAATTCGGAATTGGATAAATTCATTCATTTATATTTCCTTTGAAATGCAAATATAATTTTCTAAAACTTCAAATCATCGCACTCTCAAAAACCAACTTTGAAAAACTTGTTCTTAATATGTACTAAAAAGCGGAAAATAACTCCTTATGAACCACAAATTAAATTTTTCCTTAGGAAGTTCACGTAGTGAAGAAAGGTCAAAAGCCAAGCAAAATTATAGTTGCATACTATGCTAGTCGCTAGCTAATTCAATCAAGTTTTGGCAAACTGGAATCACATGCTGCATTCAAGTTGGTTTATTGCAGTTGTGTCTATACATAGTTGTTTCATTGTTGGGGGAAAATCAGTCTACATCTGAATGTTTTCGAACTTTTACTTGGGCGGTAGCTCACAAATTCTCCAATCTGCTTGTGAATGCTTTGCGTAAATCTCTCGGTAAGTATTTCATATTTTACTCGTCTGAAGACAACTTTCAATAATTGTTAGGTCGATTTTCTAAAAAAAAGTCACGTCTGTTTATATTCATTATATTATCTTCCCAATGAAGTTATTAAAATATTCCGGGTGCATGCATAACCGCATAAAACACTCATTCCTGGGTGTTAGTTTCATGAAACATTATGCGTTGAACAAAGTTAATCAACGATATTCACGCCAGGTTCTATAAAGCTGTAAAATGTTATGACCTTCCACTTGTAGCCACTAGCTTGGTAGTTTTTTGACCGTGATGAAGGGAAGAAAGTCCCAAAACCATTTGAGATTTTTAGATATGGAGGACATGAGTCATATCTTTTTGGGATCCAAACAGCGCACTTCATACCTCTTTTCAACGTCGTATGGCTATAAAGCCTTTTTTTTGTACAACGTACCCGTAGTTGTTATCTTATGTTTTTTTTTGAAGGTAGAATGCTTGTGAGCACATCATCGAATGAAATATTCCGAAGAAATAGGCTATACCAATCTATCCACAACATTGATAGCTTTATTACTCTGTATAAATTTCCCATCTGGTTGGTTACCTGAGTAAATTTCAAGGTTGAAAGTGTTATTTACGTTACATTACAGAGAACCTTTTACCAGAGAGGAGGCTGTACAGTGTAATAGCCGTTGAGCGTCACCAGGAAGAACGGTTAATCCGCAGAAAAACCTTTGTAAAAATGTAAGGAATGAACTCTTGGAGCTCGAGGAACTGCTAAATCGCATTGGGCATTATCAATGTAGCTGATTCAAGGCCGAGGAAGAGCATCAGACCTAATCGAATGAAACCAGAGAAATCCAATTCGCGCCTAACGATCCCACTCAAGAAAAATTGAAATTTATTACAAATTCCGGGTTTGATTATTTTTATTTTTGGCAGGCCGTATTTTAAAACTCTAAAATTATTCTCGAAATGTGTGCGTGTACACTGCATCGTGCTTTTTTGCCCAATCGGACGAAAACAGAACAATGCAAAAACATAGTCATCGTCTCATGAGCCTTTGCTTCTCGGAGACAGCGCTTGCAGTTGTCTCAGTACATCAACCGAATCCTCCAATTTCTACACAAATTTACTCCTACAACATTTAGACATCTGGTGGCTGTTTAAGGAGTTACTCATGTCAATTTGTGTGAAAAAAATGCCGGTTTTAATATTTCACTTTCTCGAAAACTAGTGACTTTACGTACTAACGCCTAGAACAAATACGTTTTCTTACACGAGGCCGGAACCAATTGCATCAAAATCTTATGAAACCAGAAAAATAAAATTTGTTCGTAAGACTCTAATTTTAACATTTAAGATTCAAACAAACACTAATTAATGATTTATTTTATATGTTACTCTGAAAAAAGAATAAACCTTTTCGAACATGTATACCTTGAACATGAGAAAGATCAAAGTTGTGTGCTTAATGTCTTGAACCTTTCACGAAAATAACTAGCATGGGTCTCTTGCAGCTCTGGCGTACAAATTCTATGAAGATGTCCTCAAAACTTCACAATCCTCTTTTCAACTTAAAGAAAAAACTTGAGGTGTGTACTTGGTCTTCCAGATTGTCAAAAATAAGATGAAGGCTTCACAAAAGTCTCAAATTGTTTGCTTTATTAAGGAGCATCATCGGCTTTTCCCTTTATTTTGCCCTAAAATGTGTACTCCTTTAGCTTTTTCTAAGTGACAAGCCTGGTAGTCACAGGCTTTCTTTAGCAGATGAAATCAAGTGTAACAAAATATTGATATCGTCCGAGTAGGTTTCGATTTAGCTCAACTTGCAGAAGATCGAATTACGTCGTGTATTGACAGATAGTGGCTGTGACCTTTAAACATTTTGTCTTGCCTAGTGTTTACTTCAATAGAAATTCTGATTGTTCCTTTTCTATAGTCAACAGGGTGCTTTAGTTTATATTCGGTGAAAAGGAATTAAACAATTACTATCTTCTTGCCTAGTACATATTTTAATAGAATAGTATTGAATAAAGCGCTTTTGACTTTGACTTTGACTACGCGAATTTCAAATTCTTTAATATTTGTGTTACTTAAATTTATCTTAACATACAAGTAATCTTTTTTTCTTAGGTGACTGTTTCAAAATCCTTCTTAGCAAGGCACTTGGCTTTGGGATTATTGCTGGATCCTTACTCGTGAAAGTACCTCAAGTAGTAAAAATCTTAGGAAGTAGTAGCGCAAAAGGAATAAGTTTGCTTAGCGTTCTACTCGATCTTTTCGCGATTACATGTCATGTATCCTATAGTTTTGTCAGTAGATTTCCGTTTACGGCATGGGGCGATGGCACGTTCCTTGGAATTCAGACGGCCACGATTGCTGCCTTAATACTCCATTACGAACGATCCACAGCAAAGGCCATAGCATTTGCTCTACTTTATATCGGAGTTTGTGTTGTATTGATGGGTGGTCTTACACCAGTCGAGTACTTATGGTCAATGCAAGCATTTAACATTCCAATACTCCTTCTGGGAAAGGTATGCGATCAATTTCTACTAATTAATAATTTTGTTAACATCTCATGAAAGTTATCGCAAGCATGGACAAATTATCGAAATGGAAGCACAGGACAGCTTTCAGCCGCAACATGCTTCATGTTGTTGACTGGCTCGATGGCAAGAATATTCACATCAATTCAGGAAACAGGAGATTTCATGATGATATTAACATACACAGTGTCAACATTTGCCAACGGAGTTATTGTTGCTCAAATGTTATATTATTGGAATAAGGCAGGAAAGTCGAAGCAGAACAGCAAACAATTGAAGACGAATCATTCCAAACTGGCGAAATCGAAAAGCAAAAAGGTTGAATAGAATTTAAGAAATGACATAGCTTTTAAAGCAATAAAGTTGTTTTGTGAGGGGTTGAAACCGTTTGATCCAGTAACTAAACAAAATTTAATAAACAAAAAAAAATAGAAACTTTTCAATGAATAGGTTGATGCAATCAAATTTTCATCTAGTTAAGTTAGAATTTAAGAATACACATATCAGATAAGCCTCAAAGTATGTTGATGTGAAGGTGTAAACTATTCTATATGGAAACATTCAGAGAGGATAGATATCCACAAAGAATCAACAAACCAAACCATTTACAGAGTTTCTGCGAGCAAATCAGTGCTACCGGCTAGTAAGGATGTAGCGGGCCTATTGAATTCTACGCCTAGCACTCGTTGCGTATGTGTTCCTAACGACAAGAATCTAACCAACGATGAAATAGATCTCTTTTTGCCCAAGTTAGAGATGTTGACGTTGGGAACGATTGAGAAAGCAGTTCCCAAGATTAAGCCTCGAAACAATATACAGGTCGAAGCATATCAAACACCAACCATTACAAGGTTAAAAAAATGGAAAGCCTCACGCGTCAACAATAGTTATCGGCGATTTTTGGACTGCAACCATCCCTCGGCTTTGTTGAAATCACACCTGAAGAATGTTCGGAATTTAATCTGTTCATACTTCAGGAGTGAAGTCAGCAATCAATGGGCGGAAAAACTTAGGGGTATTCGCCCACAGAACCCAGATGACTTTTTACCATAAGAAGCCTCGAGTGAAGGTATCGAATCTTGGAGTTGCTAGTGATGAGATAAATCTTCTCGATAGGACTGGTATCGAAATTGATAGTATGATTCTGGATGGAAATCGAAACGGGATTATGTGCGATGGATTGCAGAACTTGTCCTGATTGGACCACATTTTGAATTAGTTCATCTTCCACATCCTGAGAGAGGAAACCAAATATTTTCGAAGGTCTATGAAGCAAAAGTCTCCGACTTCAAATCAATTCTGAACGGCAAATCAATTCATTTCAATGAAACATTAACATCTGACCTCACACCGAGCTTGAATCTGAATGATTATTTTGTCTGCTATGAAGACCTGTGTTTCATGTTCGGCAGGATAAACAACAAGAAATCATATGGTATTGACGGTATTCCAAAAAGGTCAAATTTATTCGTAATACGACCCTGGTCAGAGCATATATACTAACTAGCACCTGCAATCAAGGAGCTGTCAAAATGAAAAGAGAGGCAAATAAACGTGTAAAAGATCGATTAAAGTTAACCATGTGTTTGTTCAATTGCTTGCAAATTCAAGTTTTGTTTACCATACTTAGTCGAATTCTCTCTACTCTATAAGTACCATAAGAAATAAAATTTGTTCTGATTACAGCTACGACCAGTTTTGACGTATGGATGTCAGATCTGGTACAACCAGAGTGCTAGTACTATGGAAAAATTAAGAGTTTTCGAAAGGAAATGTCCGTGCATGTACTGGTTTGTACAGAAAGCCTGAGACGGATTGGAAGCTCGATATCGAATAGAAAAATTTATCAAACTGGTGAAGTTGCGGTCCCAAGGTCTGTAAGTGAAAACCCCTGGATTTCACAGCCATTCCACGCTATAGACATGTATATTGCGACTCGCCTCCCTACTGGCTTCGTTTCTCCAGAAACATACGTGTTTTTGGACATAAATCGATATGTTTTTGATCTGAAGGTGTTATAATTATATATAACATATATCGACGGGCCACCGATAAGAATGTGAATTCACGAGAACAACAATTCCAGTGGAGGTACTCATTTGCTAGATTTGTTGAAGCTGGTTGAGCTGGGATGGACCAATCTATTGGATTGTTCGATAGTTGATTTCGTTTTTTTTTCCATTTTTTTCAAAGTAACTTTTTTTTATATTAACAAAAAAACATTAATCACTGATATATTGACCTTTCGGCAAGTTGAAAAATTCCACGTTTTAAGAATCCTTGGTTTTATAAGCTAAGAACTAACCCAACTCATTTTTAACAGCCTGATCGGAATCGAAAGTTTTACTATTCAAATAGTTTTGAAGGGAGTGAAACAAGTGATAGCCTGATGTTGCGAAGTTAGGGCTATAGAGTAGATCAGCATCAGTTCCCAATTGAGCTTGATTAATTTTTGACGGGTCATCAAAGAGGTTTTGGGTCTGGCCAAAACCTCCTCACACTGGCCCAAAAGCGGAAGCATGACGTCACAATGCGTACCCGTTTTTTAGACCTATTGAACTTTTTGTTTAACAATGGCGCTCAGTTTTTGACTCAAGAAAGCTTAAGGTCTAATCTTAAAATAGTATATTATAATATAACCCACGCAATCACTACAGCATGAAATATGCAGTTCACGTCATCTATGAGAAAAAAGGACATGAACTATCGAACAACGCAATAGGTATTGGCGGCTGAATGACAATTTTTAAATTATTCGTGGTTATTTATTTTGTTTTTCTTTTGTGTTTTCGGCTCATTATTGCTACATTTAGTGTTGTTGTTTGTTTATGTTAAAAATTCGATATATGTTTCGATTTTTAGGATAGGTATATGTTATGTTTATCATATTACATTTAGAGATAAGGTTTAACGTTTGGGTTAGGAATATGTTGATAGCATTTTATTAGTATAAGATAGAATTTTCGATTGAGTTTTGTTAGAATTAGTTTAGTGAAAAGGGTTAGTATACAAGGTCCGTAAAGGACTGCAGCGATAGTCTGCTGCCTCGGCGAAGGAAGATGTTGATATCCGCCGAGAATGCCCTTGTCTGGGGACGCGTGAATGCGCTGGCAGGGTAGCATTGCGGTATCGTGGGACGGGTTCATTCCCCCAGCACAAGGACCCACTAGAAAAGAATTTCGCATTCACGAATCCTTGGGTCTCAAAGAACGGGTGACCGAAGTCGAAAAATGGTAGGTAACTGCTAAAAGGGAAAATGACTGGTTCCAAGAACAAGTTGAACGAGTGAAGCAGACGGTCTTAGGGAAACCTCGTCGTTACCCGACGATTCTCATGGCCCACAAATGAGAGTAGGAGAACCGGATGGTGGTGCCCCCTCGCACCCGCCCAACCGGATCAATATCCATAAATGTTGCAGTGGCCATATATACCCCTTCTGAGTGGAAAACTCATACAACATAACTTGTATGAGCCTTCCCAGCCAAAAAGAAATATACCGGTGACCAATTTATATCATAGAGTTATGTGAGCGAACCACATTACGCTATGCCGTAAAAAGGCACCTTGCTCGAGGCCACTCAACCCACGAGAGTCCCTGCAACAAAAAGAAAGTTAAAGCGTGCCCGATGGCTGGCTCATTTTTGATGTGGAAAACCTTCCATGGTACCGGGTTCTATACCCGGTCAGGTAGGTCAAAATGAAAAGACCGGCGCCCTAGTTCAAAGAAACCGCATTATTATTCCATGTAAGGAAAATCATAAATACAATTTTTTTTGTCTTACTTGCATGCGCTCAGTGTTATTGTACAGGATATTGTTTTTATTTTTTTTTAACAAACTGATCCAATTAAGTTAATTCTATTATTTCAACATTGCGATTAACAAAAGTACCACTCTTTCCAAATTAAATCCATAAAATAAACATACTTTTTTGTTTATCTTTGACTGTAAGGGAATATCAATGTAGTTTGTAATAAGTGGATAGCTGATACCTGTGTCCCACACTCAGTTTGTTTGTTTCTTAATGTTTTGATTTTCAATAAAAATTCTTCCCGCTATTCTGTATGCTACCTTTTTTTTTCTTCACAATCAAACAAGAGAACTTTATTTCTTCCCTTAACCCTGTCTCTATCAACAAAAATGCAACGGAAGAAAATTAAAAATCTTAATAAAAGATCAAAATAATTGGCATAGAATAATATTAGTATAAAACGTTAACTAAACAATTTTTAATAAATAAATAAAAAAAACAGGGTACTTACCCAGCCTTTCCGACGACGAGCGCTCGTTGATGAGGTGGGGTGAGTAAGTCCTGGCATTTAATCTGGGCATCTACCGGTATATTATTTAAATTATTGGGTATGGGACACTCACAAAAAATTATGATGATTATCGATTTCAAAACTATTGTCAGACTAATTTAAATCAGAATCGCCAGACATAGCCACTATTTTGTAGTCTTTGAATTAAGGAAGTTTTTCAGTGTGTGTTGAATATGAATGAAATAAAAAAAAAAGAATCTGCATTAAATCCTCCTTAAAATCCCTTCGCTTTATAATTGACAGAAAATGAATTTGTGATGCCACTGCTCCACCTCTTTTGTTTCCGATATTCTTCACGTTTTTGTTTCCGATATTCTTCACATTTAATAATTCGCACTTATTCAATTTAACTGGGTACATTTTCATTAGGAAAGTTAACGGACCATCAGTTGCGTCTTGTGATCCTCGCTGATTTAAACGAATTTTCGGGGCGTTTGCTTCACTATATTGTCGCGACTTTGTGATTCACGATTACACTTTCCAACACCGTTGCAACGCATGCATCTATGCGCTAACACTGACCATAAACTCCTCCCTTCCGGAATGCACAAAATCTTCTATGATAAATAATTTTCTGTGCAAACTTTTTGACAAATTTTCTGTCGAAAGATGAGCCGGCCAGACCCCCCATCACGATGTCGTGGATCCGACGGCAAGCACTAAAAAAAGCACAAATCGAAACTCAAGCAACACTGTTCACAAACTTATTATTATTATTGTGAAAATTAATGCCATGCTTGGAATTAGTTTCTGTTGCTTTGAAACTTTTTGGTAATCCTTTTTTGTTTCTGTCAACCAAAGGAAATATATTGCTGCGCATATATTACAACACCGACTGACACAATCCACCAGAATCAATCATTTCAATATGTTTCCCAGAAGCAGCACGCCAAATGTGAAGATTGGATTTTATTTTAAACGAAATGTCGAGAAATAGCGCCCGTGATGATGATGAAGTCGATGTGATGATATCGAGTCGAGAATGCCGATGCTTAAGTGAACGCTAGGTCTAGTTGTGAATGCATTGAGTATGAAATAGTCTCAAGCATTCAGCGAAGCTCCGTCTCAATTACACTTCCACTTTCACCTATTGACTATGAACCGATTCCAAAATAACAGACTTCAATGAGGCCACAGTTGAAAATTAATTTTCCCAGTTAGAATTGACGAAAACAATTGATTTATCTACACACATTCACTGATTATTCTTGTAATATTTTTTTTTTTTGAACAAAGGAAGATTAAGATTTAAAATTTCAGGCGGAAACCATCGGTGATCGGTGTGAAGCTGCAATGATACACGACGAGTAGGAATAACTCGAGAGCCGCAACCATGGGTGCAAGGGCAACACAATCATCAAAAAATTGTTTTGTCACAAGAGTTTTATCTTCAATATAAACTTTTCTTCAGCACTCCATTGCACACCACGACTTTTCTTCCTACGGTGAAAATAATATCAGCTGTCCACCCAGCTGAATTCGAATGCATTCCATCATGTAATGCACCGTTGCCCTGCACTAAGTCAAGGGTTCCACATCTTAAATTGTAATGGGTAGATTCAAATTTTTGACCAAAAACCAGGATTTAATTGTAGTAGGGAAAGAAATTACAAACGAAGTAAAGGAATTTAAATAAACTGAAGAAAATTTACATGCTGCGAACAAATTTACATGAAGGATGGAAATAAAAATTTTAAATAGTAATAAAAATTTAAATTTAATAGAAAAGATAATTAACGAGAACATTTAAATTTTAATATAGAGGAAAATTAATATCAAGTTACATTTACTACGAACAATAAGAAGAAAAACTATTCTACAAACTACAATTACAAGAGAAAATTTACATATTATTATTTTTAAATCTGCCATTACAATTCAGGTAGGAGATAGGAGGGCTTTCGAGCGATTTGCTGGTAGAACTGCGCGATTACTACATTAGGTTATAACATATTAGATGTCGTGTTAGTATTACAATTAATTTTTGAATAGCATTGGTTGGTTTCTCCACATTTTTCCAATTGAATCATAAAAAAAGCAATAATTTTAATTAAAATAAATTAAATATTGATTGTTTGATTACACGTTTTTAATTAATAATGCATAAATTTGGAGAGCCAATAAGTTTTAATATTTTTGTTTGGAATTTGCTTTATTTTCTTTGAAAATTTATAATGATTGGTATTGAATAAAGCGCTTCTGACTTTGACTTTGAAATTGGAATATTCAGAGTCAGTTTTGTTTTGTGGCTATGCTATCTGCAACCTCTACTCAGAAAAAGCCTGTTAATACGCACACCAGATGCAAGCGATTCCAAAATTCCCTCCATACCTGACAAAGAGCGCCCATCTTGACTGTAAGGACATGTTCGCGTCCACCAGTGTACTGATACTATTAAGTACTAGTTCACACGTTAGAAAGGCCGCAGATAATTCAGATAAGATGATATTGGCGCTAGTGGCCTGGTACTTAAAATAGCCTCTATTTCACATGAAATTGTGCATAGTGGCCCGTAGGTTGGGCCAATTGGTAAAAGCGCCTTGGTTTCTCAAATGCCCCTAAAATGTGATGATCTCGATAGTGTGAAATGAAACTGAATTCGAACATCTGTACAAGCTTTCACAATCTGCTCTGCTGACGCTCGATCTGTAAGTATGTTCTTGACTTCTAACATTCCCAGCAAAATTACGTGCGTCATCGCATTGAATAGTTTGACAAATTCCTCGACTGGTGATGAACGTTTTCAAAGCCACTTTTCAGATTCTGCATTCAAATGAATTTCCTTTGTTGCAAAACAAACGAACACAGCAGGGTACATTTTCTCCTTCCGCCTTCCATGAAGTGTGTCTAGATTTCTGATACATGGAGGCATGGCAGGTTACCCGTTTGCTGACTACAGAAATGTGGCCTCAGCAGAATGCGGGCAGCACAATTGGGTACCACTGATCGTGCTGATTCTTTTCCTATGATAATCCAATATCGATGCTGGGCAATCGCAAGCAGTGCCAATGGTCCTACATGTAGGTTGGTCACATGAATATAATACCATGAGCCACCCTGACAGAGGGCTCTCACCAGGATCCAGATAGAATGTTTAGCCTCTTCATTTATTTGTGCATTTTGAAGCGTTCCTTCTACTCGTATTAAGGGATCGTCTAAAAATAGTGTTAGACTCTTTAGTTTGCCTACTGAAACGATGCTATTGCTTTTTGCAATCTTCGTCAGATCATTCTTAAGATATCGTCGCTCCACTTTCTTGAAAATAGTTATATCTGCTGCTTTTTTTTCATCCATGCTCAAAAATAATTTATATATCGAACATACTATATTCAACTTTGTGCTCCAAAAACATAGGCCACTACTCGTCACACCCTTCCAAATAAACTTCCATTATTTATTGCAAATATTGGATGATCAAGTACTGCCATGACTGCCAATGAAATTTTTGTGATCTTTTCCTCTTCAACCGAACAAACGTTTGTTTCCGCAGCTCAAGTCCAATTGATCTTACTTTGTGTCAGGAAGGCGAAAGTACATTGGTAACTAACTGTTCTGAAAAAACCTCCTCTCGACACAATACCCACATTGATCTAATGCTGTTGTTTCCAAAATGGAGCTTATGTGAGTCTTCACATACGTTTGAAGATTTGAAGGTCCCTTTTCAACCCTGGCCAACACGATATCTGTATCACGAACAAGCCATATTTCGTCAAACTTGACATGGATATCATTCAATATGTGTTTCACTGTCTGGCATGTTAACTTTACTACACAGAGCTGAAGCCTTGGAAGATTACTTGTTTTACTGGTACTACTCGAGGTCTAGCACACAATAGCCTAACTACAACTTTCACTTTACTATTTCTTGATCTGATGTAGATCGCAATGCCGAATGATTTTTTGATCACGTTTGGAAAATCGTGTAGCTGTAACGCGTGGCTGGAGGCGTCATTGCAGACATACCTTGGGGTTTGAAACGCCACCAGCCTACTTAGTGCTTTGCGAAAATTGAACCAACTAGTCTGCGAATCGTATGGGAGCTTATAGTCCCATCCTACATCAAATTTCCATAATTGCTCCACGAAAATTTTTCCTTTAGCAACCATAGTGTTTATTACGCTAAGTGAATAAAAAATTTGTAATATTTCAGACAAGATACTTCTTTTTGTGATGGTTTTATGAATTCCATACTGTAAAAACATTGGTTATAAGGTGCCAAACTAAACCCAATGTCTTGACATGATAGTCTTCAATTTCTGAAAAATTGAACTTGATTTCCAATGCTTGATTGGGAGTATTCTCTGCTAATTTTGGGTGATTGTAATAACTCAGCCTATGCCCTTGACACTCCGCAGCTCGTATTGACATCGACGGTTCCGAACGACCTTTTAATCACTCGCTGTCACTGAACCGATAATTAGATACTTGATCTCTAAGCGAAGACCCGAAAGATGATTATATTTTTTGTAGCTTGTTGAAATCTGGATCAGCCAAAGCCGCGTTCGTCGAGATCTCCCAATGATCAATCCTTATGAAATATTTAGGCTGATTTGCAGAAATTTCTTTAATCACATACTTGTATACTCCAATGCGACGCAATCCTCAATTGAACTCGATCCGTCACCTTCGAATGGAAATCCCTTACGCCAGAAATCATTAAGCTGATTTGTGTATTCTCTAGACGAAGTTTTCTACGCAACCGCTCAGTCATAAAATTCAGCTGTGATCCAGAGTCCAAAAAACACCCTACAGGCCGTTGGCTGGTCGTCATGGTTTACCATAGCGAAACCCAGGAAAATATATCCACCTTAAGCCTCTTGTGTCTGTGCTGCTAAATTTGTAGCTGTTGTATAAGTTGTTTCAATTTCACCTTCATTGAAGCTCGTTGAAACTTTCACTATGGCCTTGTAAAATACAAAAATGTATTATGCTTTTTGTGGCATACAGCACATCCTTTCACACTACATTTATTGTAAAAATGAACTTTCTTCAGACAAATGATGCACAGTTTCAGTTCTCTTGCTTTCGCATTTTCGTCTGCTATTTTTAGCACCAAAAATGTATCAACAATATATTGTGTGACTGTCATTACATACCGCACACGCTAACCTTACCTCAGTCTTGCTGATGGTCAAAGCAGTTGGCTTATTCAAACGATTGCTGTTTTTCACTTTAGAACCAGTGAGCGTTTAAGGGCTTGGTAACGCTTCTCAATGAACACGAAGAAGCTCTCAATGGACTGAAGATCTAGAGGCGACGTTAACGACTGTTCATACAAGGCATGCGTACTTCCGTCAACCATCTTCAACAACAAATTCATGATTATTGAGTCTTAATGATTTTGGACTTGTACGCCAAGGTTTTTTAAGCCATCAATCCATTATTTGATGCTGTCGTACAAACGTCGTAAGGTAGATGCTAAACTATTCTCTAGAATTGGTTGCGCAGTTAGTTTGTTAATGAGTGCGTTGACCAGCAGCCTTTTATTATTGAAACGTCTTTTTAGCATATTCCATGCAATTGCAAGTCATTTTTTAACGATAAAGAGTTTTCTTCGCTTCACTCGTTAAATGTACCTTCAAATACAACATCTCCGAGAGTCATCAAATTCTCAGATACGGCTTGGGAAAAGAAGAATACGAAGCAACACAAAGCTATTGGGCAGGCAATACTGGTCAAAGCAACCGACGTTAGATCCTATGCTGATGTTTTTCGAAAGATAAAGAGAGCGGTAAAAGCAGAAGAAATACAAACCGCTATAAAACCGTACGGCTGAATCGTTGCGGAGACCTTTCTGGTGTAGTTCAGACCAGAGACCACTAACAAAGATGCATTCCATGACACAGTCAATAACGTTTTTGGAGAGGAGGTAATCATAGCCTCGCTCAAACCTAAGGCAGAGTGAAGAGCTATATACGAAAGGATGGTTTCATGTGGGTTAGATGTACAAGAACTGCATTCTTTAGTTTGTACCTAACGCTGAACAAACAGACATCATTTTGCCAAATCAAACTTAATGTTTGAATTATGCTGTTCCCAACGTGGATGACCATGTATTCATTGGGGAAGACTTCAATGCTAAATTAATCGAACGGGAAATGCCTCAAACTAACCCGCGGAGAAAACGTGATCTAGAGATAGTGGTCAAGATAGGACTTGTCATGCTGAACACTAGCGATACGCCAATTTTCCTCCATACTTACTTTGAAGGAACCATACCCGACTTGACATTCGCCTCGGAGTTCCCTAGTATAGACGCAAGACATTTGGGCTACTGTAATGCTTTCCCTTCTCGTCCATCTTGTTTGTTTGAGATTTCCCGAAGGACAGTTAAATCCACCTCTCAACGGTTATACGGTACTGTACCCAATAGGTCAACAAGTCCGGACACCCTTGGTCTACTCCGAGATGGCTGCTAGTTCAAAGAGGAATTTCGGTAGCGGGTCTTCAGCGATTTCCGATTTAAAACGCGTCAAAACAACTTCTATCAAAACGATCCTACTTTACTTTGCCCAAATTTATTTTCATCTTTTTCGGAGAGGAAAACACAAAGATACAACCGCATTCAAAAAACACTCGTTCGTGATTATTCACAAACGCGGCGCCAGAAGCAAACTACTCGAATCCAAAACCGAATCAGTCTACTTGAACTGAAAACGCAAAGTCAAACTCCGGCACCACGTACCGATCTAAACCATCGCACTGACCAGTCGCGGATTGCTAAAATCCTACCAATCGGCAGCATACTCAACTCCCGCCTTCCTTTCGTTACAACAAGAACGACTTCCTACTGGGAATGAAAGACTATAGTTTGTTTACCAATTTATGAATTTGTTTATTTGCGGTACTTTATCCTTAATCAATAACATTATCTTAACCAATTTCACGGTTACTTTTGACTTTAGCTCTACACTTAATCTCTCAATAAATATATAAAACACATCAGTTATCAATAATTTTCTTTCTTTTTATAATAAGCAAAATATCTAAAAAGGTGAGTGCACAAAACGTGCTAGTGATGGTTTAGAGCTGACCGCTTGAACTTTTTTGGGCCCTACGAATTTATTTTTTCTAAACATGTTGTCTTTTTTATTATAGTAATAAATCATGCGACGCCGCTGGCGACCACTACTAACACACCTTGCTGCTAGGTGGCTTGTTGTTTCACGTTGGTTGCGACGAGCGCACATCCCACGTCAATTTTGTCTTGGGATGTCATCCCACGTCGATTTTGTCGTGGGACGTCAAGAGGATTTGACAGCCACATGGCAGTGAAGTGTGCACGTAGTGGCCGCCACCCAAGAAGAGTTAAGCGGTTGCATTCTAAGTGTAGTAACGAGCTTTGCAGTTAATTGATGTACAGAGTTTTCGTGAAGTTAATTGATGTACAGAGTTTTCGTGAAGACTGCTAGAGGTAAGGATAGAATCGCAATAGTCAAATACATTGAAAATGGAGCATTTACTAACCTCTATAGGCTATGCAGAAATCTAGTCTGCTATGACCTTTCTGCACGTGGTAACACAATAGATGTGGGGGATGCTAAACCCATAAAACAGAGACATTTTGCCATATCTCCGGCGAAGGAAAAGTTGTTATATGCCGAAGTTGATCGAATGCTAGCATTAGGCGTGATCGAAGAATCGCAGAGCGCGTGGGCTTGCCCGGCCACCTTAGTTGTCAAGCCGAACAAGGTCCGGCTATGCTTAGATGCCAGACGCTTGAACGCCGTCACTGTCAAGGACGCATACCCTCTACCGTTGATTGAAGTTATTTTGAGTCGGCTGCCTAAAGCCCACTTCATCTCGAGCTTAGACCTCAAGGACGCCTTCTGGCAAATTCCTTTAGACCCTGGCTCAAAGAAGAAAATAGCCTTCACAGTCCCAGGTCGGCCCCTGTATCAATTCGTGACCATGCCATTCGGATTGTGCAATGCCCCTCAAACAATGACGCGCCTTATGGATAAGGTGATACCACCACATTTACGGCACCAAGTTTTCGTTTACTTGGACGATCTGCTGCTTATAACCGAAACCTTTAACGAACACATCGATCTGCTTCAGGAGGTGGCTCTACACATCCGGAGAAGAGTCAGTTCGTGATGACGGAGGTGAAGTATTTGGGTCACATCATTGGGCATGGCCATATCAAGACCGATCCGGACAAGACGCAAGCGATTGACGCTTTTCCATTACCCAAGGCTACCAAGCAGTTACGCCGATTCCTAGGCTTATGCGGATGGTACCAGCATTTCGTGCGTGACTATGCCACCATTACCACTCCTTTGACTGACATGCTGCGTAAGGGACGTAAGTTCGTCTCGGAAAAGCCCAGCTTGGGAGCCTTTGAAGAGCTAAAGAAGAGTCTGACTACAGCCCCCGTACTGCATAGCCCGGACTTTGACAAACCGTTCTCAATCCATTGTGACGCGAGTCAACATGGGGTGGGAGCAGTCTTAGTCCAGGTTGCATAAGACGGCGAGGAGAGACCTATAGCCTTTATGTCCCACAAGCTGAACCAGGCCCAGCGGAACTACACGGTCTCGGAGCAGGAATGCCTGGCGGCTGTGCTGGCAGTGAAACGTTTTCGAGCATATGTAGAAGGACATCCCTTTGAAATCGTCACTGAAATGGCTGATGGGCCAAACTGATCTCCAGGGCCGCTTGGCCAGATGGGCCGTGAAATTACAGGCGTTTGACTTCACGATAAGATACCGCAAGGGAAGTCAGCACGTGGTACCGGACACACTATCCAGGATGTTCGCCCCTGAAGGAGCCGAGTTGGCCCAGGAGGACGACAGCCCCCTATGGATCGACTTGGACCATTCCGCCTAAGTCAGCATGTTATATCCAGCTGATGAATACGATTCAGGACCAGTTGCCACAGCTGCCAGAACTACGGGTGACGGAGGGATTTATATACAAGCGGACGAGACACGCCTCCGGAGACCCCATTCAAGAAGAGGAACAGTGGAAGTTATGGGTGCCCGAAGAACTGACCTTCGAATTGATTAAGCGGGCTCATGACCACCCATTGAGTGCTCACGGCGGTTATGGTCGTACGCGTCGGAGACTGAAGACTTACTTCTTTTGGCCTAAGATGGCGCAGCAAGTGAAAAAGTACGTAGCCGCCTGTGAGCTGTGCAAATGCACTAAAGCGCCCAATTCTGTTCTTCGGCCTCCGATGGGAAAACTCGAACTACCGGAGCAGGTGTTCCAGCGCCTGTATATAGATCTCATCGGTCCGTACCCTCGCTCGACTTCGGGATACACGGGAGCTGTCGTGGTCCTGGACCACTTGTCCAAATTTCCGATTGTGGAACCCCTTCGAAACCTGCACACCGGCCCCATAGTCAGTTTTCTGGAAAATCGCGTTTTCCATATATTTGGAGTACCGGAGAAGCTGGTCTCCGACAACGGAGTTCAGTTGACCTCATCTAGATTTCGGGAATTAATGGAAAAGTTTGTCATTACGCATCAGCGGACTGCCGTTCATTCTCCGCAAGCCAATGCATTCAAGCGGTTGAACCGCACCCTCATAGCCGCCATTCGGGCCTACGTCCAACCGGATCAGAAGGATTGGGACCGCAGGATTTCCACCATCACCTGTGTCCTGCGTTCGTCTTATCACTCCACCACAGGCATCTCCGCATACTTTGCCGTGTTCGGCCAGCATATGATTGCCACGGAAACTCGTACCGGCTATTGCGGCAGTTGAAAGGCTTGGAAGACCCAATAATGGTGCTGGAACCGCACGAGAAACTCCAAATTCTACGAGAACAAATCCGGGAGAGGATTGAAGACAGTAGACGGGTGGGGGAGGAGCGGTACAATCTGCGATCCCATCCTTCTGGCTTCAAGGCAGACGACGAAATCTACCGACGGAATTTTAGACAAAGTGAAGCAGGTTGTATTAATCGAGGAGTTATGGCTCAAAAAACCAGCGCAGCAACCACAAGGACAGGCACAGCCGACACTCCGTACAAAATGGCTGCACTGTCATGAGGATTTTCAGATGTCATCGGGCTTTGGATAACAAATAAAATATACGCGACCGATTGAAAAATTCCGCAAGGACCAAATTTATCAACGCGAGCGTCATTACTGTGAAATAAACTAGAAAAAGTTGTGATTTTTTGCCGCAACCGTAAGAAAATTGTGCGAAAAGTCGAGCGCAGAAACGGAGAAGACGGGAGAAAAATTTCTGTCCGAGTTCCCCAAGTTCCGACGTTGTGAATTAGAAAAAAAAAGTTTCTATTTTCTGCCAGAAAAAGCCTTGCGAATGCAAAGAGCATCGATGAATCAGAGAATGGACTTGTTGCTGACAATTTGACTACACGCATTTGGAAGAGGAACAAAAATAATAGTGCGATTATTGTAAAAGAATAAAACTTAAAGAGCCCTATAAAAGTGTAAACGCCTTTTTGAACATTTTTTTACTACAAACAATAAACACATATTCAATTGGAAGCTACTGAAGAGCGAAAGAAAAGTAGCAAATTGCTGTGTCGCATACCAAGAAAGATAAAACAGAAGGAAAACGAAAGATTTTATGAAGAAAGTGCTGTTATTATTCGCCAGAAGGAAGATAAGAATTTAAGGTTTTCAATATTAAAAGAAGAGAAAAGAACAAGACATATTGCAAACGAAATATCTACATAGTTAATTATATCGTCTACATTTGAAAGTCATTATCAACTAGTTGAAGTAAAAACACAAAAAAAACAACAGCAAAACAAGAATGCCGCGGGTAGCCTAACACTTCTATGTTTTGCGGTAACGGTAGTAGTTGTAATGTTTTTCAACCATTTTAGGTTCGAACGCGGTACCGACCTCTCATCGGTTCTAGACGTTAAGTCTGAGTAGTGCCAACGGATGGTACCAACAGGTCAACCAATCCGTGCACCGTAACCCATTCACGCGGTGGCTGCTTGTCGGCCAGCTAGTTCGGAGAGGATTTCGGTCGCGGGTCTCCGAATGAGTTACGCTCAATTACAATATTTCAGCCACCTGAACATGCCTGTTTTCCAAAACGCGTTATCAAAACAAACCATACGGAGAAGAAACCTACTTTACGTTACTCCGTATTTCTTCTTATAACCAGTCAAGAATTCAAAATCTAATTTTTATCTCGCGTTCCCGAAGTTCCGACGCGGTACCGAAAAATATGCTACTCGAAATTAACCCGACGAAAACTACTCTAATAAAATGTCAAAACTATAAAGGTACCGCGTACCGCGCGCGACGCGAAACCGACCTCAGCGGGTTTGGCGAAACCCTACCCTCGCGACGACATGCCTACCCTGCACTCTCTCTTCCCACTGAAAAAGAAGAACCGCTGAAAAGGAAAGTCTTTAGTTATTTATTCGCAATTCATTTTATTTCATTCACTCTGACCTAAACATCAAACTTGTTTCTATCATTTCGAAAATTAAACCAAAAACAATTATGAAACATTAAATTTGATTGAATATTTCGAATATTATTGTTAAATTTCCTATGAATGTATTATATGTATTTGAATGTTTCAATACACACTACTTATTCGAAAATTGCAAAAATCGTTTACACGTCTATGTACGAAATGATTTCTTTGTATATTATAGTAAATGCAATTGTTTTATTAAATGGTGTATATCTACCCTCTATTTAATATGAATTGGAATTATTTTATTTGCTTTTCTCATATTTTACGATGACTGAATTCCAGCGTGCTATTATTTTACTATTGCATTTTATTTGAGTTCTACTGAAAAGTTGATTGTTATGCAAATTATGTTTGATGGAATAGCAACTTTGTAAAAGTACGGAATCATTTGAATATTATGCTAATTAGTAGTCCATATAAGTTTTGAAAATATTAATTACTAAAGGGGAAACTGTGCACAGGACCTTTAGAGTTCAATTTATTTTTAATTTTATTTAAATTGTGCTGCTGAACACTTATCACCATTTAAATCGCTTAATCGAAATGACTTCTATTTATCTTAATCTAAATTCAATAATTTACTTTTAAACCCATTGGGCCTTTTATCTGAAAGAAACCTATTCGATATTCTAAATTTATACTTTGGATAAATATACTAATAGATTCTCACATTAATATTTGCACATTAAGATAGCATAGTTGCAATGATCCTTTTAATAGGACGAATATGTATATATTTTTATTTTTTTTATTTTGCAAATTCGGCTTTTCTATATTTACTTCATCTAATTACTCATATGCGTTTCTTTCACTTAATAAATTTTAATTTATTCACATATATGGATAGTATTTGCATTATTAACCTCTAATCAATTTGGAATACATATCACTTTAAATCTTACACTTCTTTTCTTTATGAAACAAATCAAAATCTTGTTGCACAATGCATAAAGTTCACTTCGATAAATTGCATCCTTAAGATTGATACCAAGATTGAATGTTTCGCTAGAACTGTTTCCAAACAATTCTATACAACAAGTAGTTGATGCACTAGGATACTCACTAAAGTGCTATTGCAGTAGAACTACTACATATTTCATCAGATATCGTATCGTTCCCCAGAACTAATCGTTCAAATCGATGCCAAGCATTACATTAGCCCCTTACGATGTTTTATGAATAGCTCGATGAAAGCTTAAATTACTTTTCCCCCTTATAAGAATTTTTTAATTATGGAAATAATATTGCAAATTGCTCATACGATTATAAAATAAAATATATGTATCTTACGCTCGTACAGAATGCGCAACTCAAACACGGTTAACTTATAGGTAAATTGTTAAATCTGGCACCAATTGATTCGACGAGAAGAATTATCAACGTATTTAAATTGTCAATTGAAGTAGTTCTTAATCTTACAAGAATCATTAAAATCGCCAAGTTAATAACATCATTTTGAAGCAGCCTCTCAAATTGAAAATCTATTGTCAGCAAATATAAATTCTGCATTGGGCGACAGCCGTGTTTTGTAACCGATTTTCGAATGGGAAGGGCTCATCGTATTTATTCAGGGCAGCGAGATTTTGCAATAAAAATCTGAGCATACAGTGAAAGAATAGTTTTCTATTCTCTTCGAGTGGGTCGCCCGCCCGATGAATGAGTCAATTATAGAAAAATGTGAAGATATAAAAATATATAAGGTTTCATACAAGAAGTTAAGCCGTTCATATTTCCTACCAATTAGAGGTTAAATGCCAGTGGATAAAATTCGTGAATAGTCTATGATTTATGACATCATCGGTATAATACACTGGATAGAACATTTTACTTGTATAACCAACTCACGAATGAGACGAATCTCCGGTTGAATTTTAAGTTGAATGCGCCAGCGTTCTTCCAACAATTGGATACCGTAACAGTGTTGAAGGAATGAAAGATTTACAAAAGACATATTTTAAGCAAGTATACGAGTACATTAAAAGGTAGAATTAAAAGGTAGAAATCGCCGAGGTTTATAAACTGCGTGGCATTTTTAAATCCGATGAAAACTTAATATGATTCCCTGATCATAACTAATAATACTTTCTTTTTTTTTTTTTTGACAAGTAACATTTACACTCGTTTCTAAGAACAGCGGTACCTTGCTTTCCATCAAACAGAACGTTCTCTCCATTCTTGAACCCTATATTAAAGGAGTTGCCAAAACAGTAATGCAGTTGTAAAGCATTTCACATCTTAATTCGCAACGCGCTCTCCAGCTTAATATACATATATGTATACATCCTTCAATCAGGCCCATATGAGAACAAGCTTATGCGGAGCAACAGTAAAAAAGATCCTCGGAGCGATCAAACGCAACGCCATCTGTCAAAGATTCCAACTGTTAAAAACAAACGGTACCGTCCTTTTTTGTTCGCACCTACGTTTCGCCACGAAGCGCACTCAGCGCTTTCCGGCGCAGGGTTGTATTTATCGACATTTATTAGCACCCTCGCGATGTCCAGAATGGCCATTTCCTTTCGTTTTTAGGTCGTCCAATTTGCATTTCAATCTCGAAATTATCGAACACCACTCCAACTTCTTAGGCACAAGACCAGATGATGGCAAACACAAATCAGAACGATAAAGAATTTCTCCTTCAAATTTTATCGTCGCCGTGACTTTCTTATGGAACTCGCGGCGATAGCGAAGATCGAGAAAACTTTGCCAACTTTCCGGGATTTGCAATTTTCTCCAAACGATCTATTATTCACAAAAACACCTCGGAATTTCAATTCCTTTTTAAAACCGTCAATCGTACATAAATATAATTTCTCGTTGGCAACTAAAAATCTCTCTTATTTCCCGCCGTTTCTTTTTCCTCGTGGCCCGGACTGTCACTCCGACAACCACCGACAAAACAGATGTGCGGAATGGAACGCCACATGGCGGCAATGTGCATTTCCATTTGTCGCCAGTGGCATAGTGTTTCGATGGCCACGGTGGAGGGGCATTCCCAGATGAATATGCCTCGAAATGTGTCGGGGTTTGGATTAATATTATGTTTCAAATATTTAAATCCACAGATCTAAATATTTGGAGAGAAAAAAAAAATATTTTCTGCGCAACGATATCCGCACGAAAGATGAAGTCCGCTTGCATTTCGAGGTCATACCCATCTGGCCGGGTGCAAGGGTTCGGGATCGGAATCACTTCGATTCCCGGGCGTAGGCGTCACATTACATAGTGCTGGCATGGCTACTCTGTTACAGCAAAAAGCAACAATTGCATAAAAACATTAACCAATGGCGATGTAGTCGGTGGCGGAGTATCCGGTGGAAGTAGCAATGATTTGAATAACACCTCATCTCCTCCGGTCACGCCATTACATCAGAGTGTAACTCGCATAGCTTCAGCACCAGATCCATCACGCCCATGGCACAGTGGTCCACCACCAGCATCATCATCTGAACCTCACATTAATTTGTGGCCGCATCATGCACCAGCAACCGTTCTCGCTGCGCAAGATCAACGCCGTCGTCTACACTATCACTTAGCCAGCATATTCCCTGAGGAGCAAGTGCAAACGGTTATGCAAATGTATCCCGATGAAACTAATCCACAAACTATATGTGCTGCCATTTTAAGTCAACAAGTAATGCAGTTTTAAATGCATAGCAACAGAAGAAATCACACTGTTAAATCCACTACAATGATAATTATATGAAATGATCATAAGAAGAAAAGAAATTTTCAAAAATTAACAGCAACACACATCAATGTACATACAAGTAACGTATGGCTGAGAAATAATTATATTAAAAGTAAAGTTAAAAACAAAACGAGAAGAAATCTTAAGTTGTAACACAGAGAAGATTGTAAAAGAAAATCTACTTCTAGTTAAGTAAATAACCCTCCCGTTGTTGTATGTATCATCATATTGGAGTAAATAAATTTGAAGAATCCAAAATAGTAAGAGAAAAAGAGAGATTGCATTGCGGAGTGCATGAGGACGGGGGCTAGCGTTACTGGAAGTGAAACTGTAGATTCGTTTTCGATCCAGCTAACTGCAATAGAATATCAGCACCAATACACTTGTTTGGTAAATAGTTCGAAACTTGTTTCATGTTATGCATAGTATGAAATTGAATGCAAGTGGTTACTGGCTACCATCCTATCTAGTCAAAGAACCATTTGGGTCAACCAACTGAGCAATTAAATAAATTTCTGGAGAGTTCAAATTACGCTTAGAAACAATCAATTACGAACCGCAATATTTCTATTGTTCTGTGATATTTTTTACTTGGGCATTTTATATTATACGGTGTTTTATCATTAAAAGGAAAAATTGATTATTAACGAAAGTTTATAAATAACTGGCGAAGGGAGTGCTAGTTGAGCAGTCGTTGAAGTCGGTCGGGTTTCGGTTCCGCCTAAGATTGTGCATAACTTTGCATTTGATATCCGTCGGAGTAGCCGCCAAGTAACGGGAAATCATTTAAGCTTATCCCATAGGAAGTGCTTTAATGTTTGTTGTAAATTTTTGTACGTGGAATGATATATTGGCAAGCGACGTGGAAATTACTTTGAATAACAGCCCGAGTGCAAAACTAGTGATTGGAATAATAAAAAGTGTTTTGAGAATAAAATATTAAGTGCAAGATCTTTTATTGAATGTTATCCGAGTGATATGAAATTTTATTGCGGTCTGATTTGAGTTCAATTTTGAATGTTTCTAAATAAAACAAGTGTTGACCGTTGTCATCGAGATTTCTTGTGACAGTTTAATATAACAGTGTGCCACTGCGGTTGATATCTATCTTGACCCAAAATTAAACGTTTCCCTTCCTCGCCTGCTCAATGTTTGTGGGAAATTCGCAATACCTTTGGGAAGTTTTGAAAAATGCTGACACAGCTGGGAACCGAATCCCATGGCTGGTATACGAAATTTATCCCCAATTTCAGTAATACTTATACGAATCGCAGTGCGATCGTCAAAAGCTAACCGCCAGGTTTTATAAAACGGAACGGTCAAAACTACATCCTTCCGCTACAACGGCCGGTAATTAGTAGTTGAACAATTTATTCGATTGACATTTGATTTGTTCACTTGATCAGAATCAACCATAAGGGATTGAGAGTTGAGTTACGGTGTTTTGAAGTGGATTTTACGCGTGGGAAATTGCAATTTTGAATTGTTTAAACAGCAAACAGCGACACAGTGCAATAATTTACACGGCCCTAATTTTTAATTGATTGAAAATTTGTGACTTTCCTAGCATTTCGGTTAATTAATTTCTCCGTGAACCTAAACTAGCCAAAAGCAATTTTGTAGCAATTTTCCACTTATTCGTGTATTGTGCAGCACGTTTCCTATTTCACACGCGTTTGTGCATTTTGATCGGCGCCAAAAGATTTTCCGTCTTTCCTACACTCGAATTTCGAAGTGTTTATGTTTCGTGTGGGTGCAAAAATAGAGCCACGTGTATCTTATTGGATTTGATTCTAACCTGGCGTGTCCGAGAGAAAGGAGGATATTTTTGCGTAGTATTTAGTAATCGAGGAAAAATAATTTTTTTTTATAAACCGCATTGAAAACGACCTAAATAAATTTTAAATTAAAAAAAAAAAAGTAATGAACGTTTCAGAGGACCCCCGCATTCTTCATCGAGCGCTCGGAGGACCATGCGGGTGAGTACCCTTTTTGGTATATATATATTTATTGCATGTAAAATTTATTTGCAAAATTTTGAGGTTGATTTTTTTGTTAGAGTAAATGAATCTTACACAAGAGAACGACGCAATTATTTAACTGTGAAGTATGCTGAACACTGAAATTATTAAAGTAAAGCTGAATAGTAATGAAGAATTGTTAATCGTCGAGTTATGTTTATAGAATTGTTGATAATATCTAAATAATAATGTTTGAGTCAATAACAATTTTGGTCTTTCCTTTCCGATCACTCTGACCGGGTATAGGACTCGGTACGGTGGCAGGCTGCCCCCTAAAACCATGAGCCAGCCGCCGGGTGCAATTTAATCCTTTTTTTTCTTTGTTTCAGGTAACCTCGTGGGTTGAGTGGCCCAAGCAGAGTGCCTCTTTATGGCATAGAGTTATGCATTCAAATTGTATAATTCTATGGCATAAATTGGTCACCGGGGTACTCCCCTTCTGATGGGAAAGTTCATGCAATTCAAGTTGTATGAGTTTTCCACTCAGAAGAGGAATACCTGGTCACTGCAACAGAATATATATGGATTTATTCCGGTTGGGTGGGTGCGAAGAGGCTCCACCATCACCCGTTTGCCCCTTTTTCATTTGTGGGCCATGAACTTCGTCGGGTAATGACGAGGTTACCCCAAGTCCGCCTTTCTTTTCAGGTTCCACTTGTTCTAGTAACAAGCTCTAATTCCCTCTGTGGAGTTATCTACAATTTTTGCGACTTCGGTTGCCCCTGGATCTCCAGCAGTCAAATTCATGAGTGCGAAATTTTTTTGTAGTGGGTCCTCGTGCTGGGGAAATGAACCCGCCCCACGACACCGCAATGCTAGCCTGCCAGCGCATTCACGCGTCTCCAGACGAGGGCATTCTCGGCAGATACCGACACCTTCTTCTGCCGAGGCAGCAGACCATCGCTGCAGTCCTTTACGGACATTTTTGAACATCTTATTCACTACAAGGTCGCCACTACACTGCCAAGCTAGACAAGAAGTTCGTGAAGTGTCAAGTCTTACAAGTTTTCAGTCCCGCGCGGTACCTCATTGCGGACATGTCCGGAAGGGAGCTGGGAGTCTACCATGCCAAAGACCGACGACACTGAGAGAAAAAGAAAAAAAACATCATAGGGCCAAGCAGCGTTTCCTTCAGTCTCCCCATGCCTGGTAGGCATCGTGGACACTGCCCTGTAATGAATCATGCGATGCCGCTAGCGACCACTACTAACACACCTTGCTGCTAGGTGGCTTGTCGTTTCACGTTAGTTGCGACGAACGCACATCCCACGTCAATTTTGTCGTGGGATGTCAAGAGGATTTGACAGCCACATGGCAGTGAAGTGTGCACGTAGTGGCCGCCACCCAAGAAGAGTTAAGCGGTTGCATTCTAAGTGTAGTAACGAGTTTTGCAGTTAATTGATGTACAGAGTTTTCGTGAAGTTAATTGATGTACAGAGTTTTCGTGAAGTTAATTGATGTACAGAGTTTTCGTGAAGACTGCTAGAGGTAAGGATAGAATCGCAATAGTCAAGTACATTGAAAATGGAGCATTTACTAACCTCCATAGGCTATGCAGAAATCTAGTCTGCTATGATCTTTCTGCACGTGGTATCCATATACTGGCTGTTTATGTTGTTATTAAATTCGATTTCCCACGTATGGCTGAGTCTTACTTGCATCGTATTGGCGTTCGGGGACCTGCGGATATTTGGGTATTACCATCAAGAGGTGATCTTTTGCAGGAGTTAAGCATCAGCGTTGTGATGAATGAAACAACAGCACCGTCGAACCACGCCACAGCAACAATCATAATGGGACTATACTTTTAGAAGTGGCCACCGACTCTTGGGACCATGCTATGTCCTCAACCGCAGCAACTGTCACCACCCCATCAGCTGACTAATACCCTTGTAATTGCTGAAATGGTACCACCCTACAAAAAAAAGGACACTTGGACGATGTGAGTCAAAATGAAACACAAGGGAATATGTTCTCATAAAAAGCTTTAATTTGATTTTAATTTTAATTATATTTAAGTCACACGATACTTTGCTCTTTTCCCCTTTTGTCAAACATATACGTTGCTGAGGCTTTGAGTTTATTAATCTCAGAGTTTTAGGTTTTTAATTTTCCTTATTCTGTTGAGAGGAAGAGTTTAGAATTTTACAATTGCATTTAGAAAAGAAAGGACAACTGTTGTCAAGTCTCTATATATACATGAACGTAATTAATTATTGATACAGTTAAGTAGTCAAATGGCAGTGAATTTCGTGATAGATTGAGTGGTCAGTTGATGATTCAATTGTCTTTTTACAAGAAATACGGGGAGGCGCTTCTCTCACATTTTGCGTGAGTTCTGCTGTGGGTTACTCCGGCTTTAACTTCCATTTTAACTCAACAATAACCTATATGGATAATCCACAAATTTGTAATTTGTCATAAACTTTCTTTCATGATATTCATAGTAAATTTACTATTACCGTATATGTTTACACTCGTATATTGTAGACATTAATTTTCTATGCACTTGAAACAGGTTAGGCTTAATTGCGTTTTTGGATTAATGAATTCTATCAAAATTAGAATTTCAAAAAACTTAGCTTTTAATTATTTCAAAGTTTGGAATTTCTTTTCTTATCAAATGTTTGCAAACATTTGCATTAGGGAAGGTTTTTTTTTTAAATTCCCATAATTTTTCACTGGATCCATACTTTTCGAGACATTTTTAATGAAGACAGAGTAGTATCAAAAGAGATCCCCTCATAATCGGGTCTTACAATAACCATCCTAAGACTTACGAGTGATTGAATATCTTAGATTTATCAATAATACGTACAAACGCGTCATATAAAGTGTTATTAAATACTCAATTTGCAAAATTTATTTTGTCGCATAGCCATAGGTATAAGAATTTTGCCCGTCCAAACGCCAATTTGCTAAGAATCCTCAAATTAGTCCAATGCTTTAAGCATAAGTTAGATAAGCTAGTAAAATAATAATCAAATCAATGATCTGTCTGCATTAATTTTAATTATTGGAAGTTACTAGAATTTTCATCTTTCTTCTTACTTTAAACCTTGCACACCTTCTAGAAAGCGATCAATTTATTAGTTAGATTTCACGATTGTATTGATTGATTTGTCCATTTGGATAAAAAGTCAGGAATAAAATATGTTCTCATACGGAACCAGTCGGAATCGGAGTATCATTCCTGTAAAAGTTCATTTATTTTAAAATAGAACAAAACCACACAGTAATAAAGTTATTGGTTTTTTAGACGTTATTTAAAGATATTTGATAAATGAAGTTGTTTTGTACTTCAAAGTAATCATCCTTATAAATTGAAAATTAGAGAGCGATGGCTTTTGATACTATGTAAGAAGAAAAGTTAACAC
This sequence comes from Odontomyia ornata, assembly GCA_963969285.1. Classification (NCBI taxonomy): domain Eukaryota; kingdom Metazoa; phylum Arthropoda; class Insecta; order Diptera; family Stratiomyidae; genus Odontomyia; species Odontomyia ornata. The sequence continues at coordinate 173,758,241 of OZ017740.1, read as the reverse complement.
CAATACTTTATTAGGAAGAGATTAAAAATTTTTAAAATTTTTTTTGGGGAATTCTGTGTTTACGTTCCACAATTTGATTAAAATGAACTTTGTATCATACTTAATTAACGATCCATTGGTCGACCTGCGGTTTTGTGTTAGTATTTATCCCGACCCAATCCACTCTATGATACTGACGGAAAAGCTTTGATAGGTAATTTGACCACTCAAAATGAATGTGATTCTTATGATTGTATTTACTATAATTATAAGTATGAATAGAATTTGAAAAATAGGAGCTCCTTCCTTCTCCTTCTCCAAATTGTTAGATAATTTTCGAGAATTCATTTAAAAAAAAAGAGTCCTTAACAGGGCTACTTCCACGTTCAACATAAACTGCAATCGAAATTCTCTTCTCTTGCAATATACATTAAATCGAATGAGTTGGTTTCTCTTTTCTTTACCGTCAAAGCAAAATACTTGGCAACATGACATAAAATTCAATATTTATAACTTATACGTGAAGGGCAGGACTTAATTTTGTATTATTTAGTGTAAAAGCAGCTTTAGTTAGAATTGCTATTAATTTATAATTAACTTGAAAGTGTATCTGAATGTATTGTTTACATTTCATTAACGAAGTATAACATGAATAATATGAATTGCTAAACCGTATCAACGACTTTCATTTCCAGTGGTTCCTTCCTTTCAGCGGGAAATAGAGTGCATGGTAAGTATGCCGTCGCGAGGGTAGGGTTTGAGAAAATCCGCTGAGGCCGGTTTCGCGTCGCGCGCGGTACGCGGTACCTTTGTTGGTTTTGCCTTTTTATTAACGTAGCTTTCGTCGGGTTTAAGTTAACATAGTCTGCTTTTCGGTACCGCATCGGTAAGATTCGGGAACGCGAAATGGAGATTAGATTTTTGTTCTTTGACTGATTAATGAAGAAATACGGAGTAACATAAAGTAGGTTTCCTCTCCGTATGGTTTTGTTTTGGTGACGCGTTTGAAGACGGGCATTTATTGGTGGCTGAAAATTGTAGATGAGCGTAATCCATTTGGAGACCCGTGACCGAAATCCTCTCCGATCTAGCTGGCCGACAAGCAGCCACCGCGAAAATGGATTACGGTGCACGGATTGGTTGACCGGTGGGTACCATCCGTTGGCACTACTCAGACTTAACGTCTAGAACCGATGAGAGGTTGGTTCCTCGTTCGGACTTAGACATTTAAAATCATTACAATTGGAACCCAACGTGGGGCCAAAACATCCAGTACCGAGGAGCGGAGCACCACTGGAGCCTGAGGACCCAGCAAGGATTGATCAACCATCCCTTGAAGCAATTACAAGCCCGACGGTCTGTTGGAACTGCCGACAAACGGGGCATCGGTTCTATGCATGTCCAGCGGAACCGACGCTCTTCTGCTACCGATGCGGGAAGGCAGACACTTACGCACCTAATTGCGCAAATTGCAAATTGTGAAAAACTTGCCAGCGAGTGCCGCGACCACCCGTTGGCACTCTTAAAACCCGGACGGACCAATGCTGACCCCATTACTAGCTATGACCAAGCCCCAGACATGACCCCAATTCTGCTGACTCGCACCGCCAAACACAGTGCTCCCGAAGTTCCACAACCGACCCCATCCTTTGTCGAGGCGGACGCGAAGGGAAATGATAGCGAGGCGAAGGTTCCTTGGCACGTCAAGCCCTTCCACGTCAGACTGCGGAATTATTTGCCTACTCGACAGTGTATCTTCCATGAGGAGTTGGCTACAACTGTCCCACCGCGAAGAAAGCGAGCCACGCGTCGGATGCGGAGCTTCTGGAGAAGGGTCAGGCAGTCGAGGAAGGTACTGAGCAACAAACACCTAGACGAATTATTGAGGGATGACGTTCGACCATATGCGTCAGTACACCTCCTGCAAAAACGATTGTCAGGTTTAGTCGATACGGGAGCCAGTGTGTATTGCATATCAGCCAATTTTGCAGGGGAGGTACTGGCAATGCACGCGGACCAAATCCACCATTTTACCACCTGGTTAAGCACGGCGGACGGAACTCGTCACTCTGTAGTGAGAAAAATTACGACGGATGTCACCTTTAAAGGAGTAACTAAACCTCTGGAATTTTACATCATGCCTCAATTAACCCAGAATCTCTATCTAGGGGTGGATTTCGTTCGAAAATTTAACTTGGCCCCGGCACTGTTTGCCGGTACGACCCTGGAGTCCGTCACCACTGTTCCTGACCAAACTCAAACCACTCACTTATTACGACATACACTGGATGTGAATCAACAACTGCGACTTGACTCGGCTATACCGGCTTTCCCATCCCATGAGAAGGAAGGTCTCGGGCGGACGGCACTGGTGTTACACACAATAGATGTGGGGGATGCTAAACCCATAAACAGAGACATTTTGCCATATCTCTGGCGAAGGAAAAGTTGTTATATGCCGAAGTTGATCAAATGCTAGCATTAGGTATGATCGAAGAATCGCAGAGCGCGTGGGCTTCCCCGGTCACCTTAGTTGTCAAGCCGAACAAGGTCCGGCTATGCTTAGATGCCAGACGCTTGAACGCCGTCACTGTCAAGGACGCATACCCTCTACCGTTGATTGAAGGCATTTTGAGTCGGTTGCCTAACGCCCACTTCATCACGAGCTTAGACCTCAAGGACGCCTTCTGGCAAATTCCTTTAGACCCAGGCTCAAAGAAGAAAATAGCCTTCACAGTCCCAGGTCGGCCCCTGTATCAATTCGTGACCATGCCATTCGGATTGTGCAATGCCCCCCAAACAATGATGCGCCTTATGGATAAGGTGATACCACCACATTTACGGCACCAAGTTTTCGTGTACTTGGACGATCTGCTGCTTATAACCGAAACCTTTAACGAACACCTCGATCTGCTTCAGGAGGTGGCTCTACACATCCGGAGGGCAGGGTTAACCATCAATATACAGAAGAGTCAGTTCGTGATGACGGAGGTGAAGTATTTGGGTCACATCATTGGGCATGGCCATATCAAGACCGATCCGGACAAGACGCAAGCGATTGACGCTTTTCCATTACCCAAGGCTACCAAGCAGTTACGCCGATTCCTAGGCTTATGCGGATGGTACCAGCGTTTTGTACGTGACTATGCCACCATTACCACTCCTTTGACCGACATGCTGCGTAAGGGACGTAAGTTCGTCTGGGAAGAGCCCAGCTTGCGAGCCTTTGAAGAGCTAAAGAAGAGTCTGACTACAGCCCCCGTACTGCACAGCCCGGACTTTGACAAACCGTTCTCAATCCATTGTGACGCGAGTTAACATGGGGTGGGAGCAGTCTTAGTCCAGGTTGCACAAGACGGCGAGGAGAGACCTATAGCCTTTATGTCCCACAAGCTGAACCAGGCCCAGCGGAACTACACGGTCTCGGAGCAGGAATGCCTGGCGGCTGTGCTGGCAGTGAAATGTTTCCGAGCATATGTAGAAGGATATCCCTTTGAAATCGTCACGGATCATGCGTCACTGAAATGGCTGATGGGCCAAACTGATCTCCAGGGCCGCTTGGCCAGATGGGCCGTGAAATTACAGGCGTTTGACTTCACGATAAGATACCGCAAGGGAAGTCAGCACGTGGTACTGGACACACTATCCAGGATGTTCGCCCCTGAAGGAGCCGAGTTGGCCCAGGAGGACGACAGCCCCCTATGGATCGACTTGGACCATTCCGCCTTCAAGTCAGCATGTTATATCCAGCTGATGAATACGATTCAGGACCAGTTGCCACAGCTGCCAGAACTACGGGTGACGGAGGGATTTATATACAAGCGGACGAGACACGCCTCCGGAGACCCCATTCAAGAAGAGGAACAGTGGAAGTTATGGGTGCCCGAAGAACTGACCTTCGAATTGATTAAGCGGGCTCATGACCACCCATTGAGTGCTCACGGCGGTTATGGTCGTACGCTTCGGAGACTGAAGACTTACTTCTTTTGGCCTAAGATGGCGCAGCGAGTGAAAAAGTACGTAGCCGCCTGTGAGCTGTGCAAATGCACTAAAGCGCCCAATTCTGTTCTTCGGCCTCCGATGGGAAAACTCGAACTACCGGAGCGGGTGTTTCAGCGCCTGTATATAGATCTCATCGGTCCGTACCCTCGCTCGACTTCGGGATACACGGGAGCTGTCGTGGTCCTGGACCACTTGTCCAAATTTCCGATTGTGGAACCCCTTCGAAACCTGCACACCGGCCCCATAGTCAGTTTTCTGGAAAATCGCGTTTTCCATATATTTGGAGTACCGGAGAAGCTGGTCTCCGACAACGGAGTTCAGTTGACCTCATCTAGATTTCGGGAATTAATGGAAAAGTTTGTCATTACGCATCAGCGGACTGCCGTTCATTCTCCGCAAGCCAATGCATTCAAGCGGTTGAACCGCACCCTCATAGCCGCCATTCGGGCCTACGTCCAACCGGATCAGAAGGATTGGGACCGCAGGATTTCCACCATCACCTGTGTCCTGCGTTCGTCTTATCACTCCACCACAGGCATCTCCCCATACTTTGCCGTGTTCGGCCAGCATATGATTGCCACGGAAACTCGTACCGGCTATTGCGGCAGTTGAAAGGCTTGGAAGACCCAATAATGGTGCTGGAACCGCACGAGAAACTCCAAATTCTACGAGAACAAATCCGGGAGAGGATTGAAGACAGTAGACGGGTGGGGGAGGAGCGGTACAATCTGCGATCCCATCCTTCTGGCTTCAAGACGGAATTTTAGACAAAGTGAAGCAGGTTGTAGTAATCGAGGAGTTATGGCTCAAAAAACCAGTGCAGCAACCACAAGGACAGGCACAGCCAACACTCCGTACAAATTGGCTGCACTGTCATGAGGATTTTCAGATGTCATCGGGCTTTGGATAACAAATAAAATATACGCGACCGATTGAAAAATTCCGCAAGGACCAAATTTATCAACGCGAGCGTCATTACTGTGAAATAAACTAGAAAAAGTTGTGATTTTTTTGCCGCAACCGTAAGAAAATTGTGCGAAAAGTCGAGCGCAGAAACGGAGAAGACGGGAGAAAAATTTCTGTCCGAGTTCGCTAAGTTCCGGCGTCGTGAATTAGAAAAAAAAAAAGTTTCTATTTTCTGCCAGAAAAAGCCTTGCGAATGCAAAGAGCATCGATGAATCAGAGAATGGACTTGTTGCTGACAATTTGACTACACGCATTTGGAAGAGGAACAAAAATAATAGTGCGATTATTGTAAAAGAATAAAACTTAAAGAGCCCTATAAAAGTGTAAACGCCTTTTTGAACATTTTTTTACTACAAACAATAAACACATATTCAATTGGAAGCTACTGAAGAGCGAAAGAAAAGTAGCAAATTGCTGTGTCGCATATCAAGAAAGATAAAACAGAAGGAAAACGAAAGATTTTATGAAGAAAGTGCTGTTATTATTCGCCAGAAGGAAGATAAGAATTTAAGGTTTTCAATATTAAAAGAAGAGAAAAGAACAAGACATATTGCAAACGAAATATCTACATAGTTAATTATATCGTCTACATTTGAAAGTCATTATCAACTAGTTGAAGTAAAAACACAAAAAAAAACAACAGCAAAACAAGAGTGCCGCGGGTAGCCTAACACTTCTATGTTTTGCGGTAACGGTAGTAGTGCTGGCATGGCTACTCTGTTACAGCAAAAAGCAACAATTGCATGAAAACATTAACCAATGGCGATGTAGTCAGTGGCGGAGTATCCGGTGGAAGTAGCAATGATTTGAATAACACCTCATCTCCTCCGGTCACGCCATTACATCAGAGTGTAACTCGCATAGCTTCAGCACCAGATCCATCACGCCCATGGCACAGTGGCCCACCACCAGCATCATCATCTGAACCTCACATTAATATGTGGCCGCATCATGCACCAGCAACCGTTCTCGCTGCGCAAGATCAACGACGTCGTGTAGTGAATAAAAAATGTTCATATGTCCGTAAAGGACTGCAGCGATGGTCTGCTGCCTCGGCAGAAGAAGGTGTCGGTATCTGCCGAGAATGCCCTCGTCTGGAGACGCGTGAATGCACTGGCAGGCTAGCATTGCGGTGTCGTGGGGCGGGTTCATTTTCCCCAGCACGAGGACCCACTACAAAAAAAGTTTCGCATTCACGAATTGGACTGCTGGAAATTAAGAGGCGACCTAAGTCGCAAAAAGTGTAGATAACTACACCGAGGGAATTAGAGCTTGTCATGAGAACAAGGGAACCTGAAAAGAAAGGCGGACTTGGGGTAACCTCGTCATTACCCGACGAAGTTCATGGCCCACAAATGAAAGAGGGGCAAACGGGTGGTGGTGGAGCCCCTTTGTACCCACCCAACCGGAATAAATCCATAGATATCTTGTTGAAGTGGCCAGGTATTCCTCTTCTGAGTGAAAAACTCATACAACTTGAATTGTATGAACTTTCCCATCAGAAGGGGAGTACACCGGTGACCAATTTATGCCATAGAATTATACAATTTGAATGCATAACTCTATGCCATAAAGAGGCACTCTGCTTGGGCCACTCAACCCAAAACGTCACCTGAAACGAGAAGGATTAAGTTGTACCCGGCGGCTGGCTCATAGTTTTAGGGGCAGCCTGCCACCGTACCGGGTCCTATACCCGGTCAGAATCTTCGGAAAGGAAAGACCAACAATTGCAGGTTACTCAACCATTATTATTTTCTAATATCCTACAAATATAACTCGCCGATACACAATTCCTCAAAAAAAACTAAAGTTATGAAAAGTTTATCAAAATTTACGTTATCAAACAAATTTTTTTGTTTCTTTATACAATTTATAGTTTAACCAATTTTTAAAATTCAATTCATTTATCCCGTAATGGAGAAAATATTTCACTACTATACTGCTAGGTTCGGTTCTATTTACGCGCTCTTCCAATAAAGACAACTGAAAAAAAAACGAACTTCGTTTAGGTGTCAAAGCACCAAATGTACGCTTGAAATCTTTGAATTTAGGAAAAATAAAATAAAACATGAAAAAGGGAAATCTTCCTTTTTTCTCCCCTTTTTTTTTGGTTTGTTCTTGAACAAAAGAAAGGGTACTTACCACAACCTCCTGTTACGAGCGCTCGTGTTCGGGGCGGGTAAATCCTGCAAATTGGTGATAATATTATTTTTGATTTCCTTTTTTATTTTTATTTATAGTAACACTTGCGCTTTTTCCGGAGTCCACTAATTTTCTCCGACACGTTTACATAGACTACGACAACAAATTTACGTTTTGGACTATAAATCTTGAAAGTAATGCGATCTAATTCGGCCTCCCTAATACTACTCATGAGCTATTTGAGAGCTTTAATAAAAAACTATAAACAGAAGTCTCATAAATGCTTTTATCCAAGCCCCGCGGCGTTCCTCGTTTAGCACCGGCCGTTGTTACGCGGTGAAGTCCCAAGGCTGCGAAAGCAATCATATGGTGCATGGTAGCCAATGCGAAAGGAAAAGTGGTTGCAACGTCCATGCGAACTTCACGAAATGAGTATGGCAACTAAAGCACAAAGCGCGTGGAGATGATTTGTCTACGTTAATTGGCAACAAAACAGCCACAAACGGAGCGTACACTTGAAAATCTCGCAATTTCCGTACACAAAACAGGCGAGCACCACAAAACACCGAATTGCATCTTTCACTTCAAAAGCAAGCGACACCTTTTATCTCGTCGGACTTTGCAAGCGTTTCGGGCGAAGAAAATAGTGCAAACGCTATTCACACAACCGTTTTCTCCAACATCCCCGAAATAGCGCACTGTATTGAACCCGTTGTTCTTGGTGACCGCTGACTTTCACTAATCCCGTATTAATCGCTGCCTGCGCGGGTGTTTGCTTTTCTTCCGTTCAAAATGTCAAATCACAAACACTTCACAATTCGATATCGCGCAAGAATGAAATTGGAAAAAGTTTATTTCTTTTCAAGGTGCTGTGGCGGTTATAATGCTTTTTATTACCGTCCTTCAACGCACTGTCAAAACACTACCCTCTCCGAATCATCTGTTCCTTTTCCTTTTTTCGTTCCTTTCGCGTCCGACGTGCTCGTCGACAAGGTCAATCGCAGACCCCCCCAACTCGCTCGCGATCGCGCTCATTCAAAGCAGAAATCATATCATGCACAAGGATGACAGAGCGTCAACGAACGCCGCACAAATGCAAAAAGAAAAGTTGACACAGAACCGTGTTTTAGCTTCGGTTCAATGTGGGACACCTTGAAATTCTGACCGAACTGACAGAATCGCGTACTCGTGGCAATGCGGATAAAATACCCGTTCCTAACGCACTACAACTAGTCCTTTAATCAACAATCGAAAGTTAAATTTCCATGAAGCTAGTAAGAGTCATTCAAGGAAATGAATCGTGCGTATCGAACAACGTTATTACCACGGCCTCTCCTCGACCTCTCAAACTCGACTCCTCATCCCTTCGCGACAGCACCAGCAAAACCCCAACCGGTCCTACTCCCGCTATCGCCACCGCTATTCCTCTTCTTGAGATGTTCGTTGTTGGTAATATTCGCACTCGGAAACATTACGGAGTGATCTCCATGATCGTTCGCTGCGTTTACAGAGAGCTCTTGAATCTATTTCACAGTTTGATATTTACTAAATGTATCATACTTTTGAACAGTATCATATTTACATCTGGGAATTTCAGGGACCGCATAGTCATTTGCATCCGTATTGAGCAATTTTCGTAGCTTCGTCTGTAATAGATCTGAACTAGACGATGCACTTCGACGATTTGTCGATCGATGATGCGTACTATCGTGGATCCGCGATGGTGATAATGCACACTGAACATTCGATGAGACTCCACTTGCAATGCAAACGTTACTGCCGCCGCCCCTTTCGCCGCTGGTGGTTATGCCTGGCGCTCGGTAAGAGAATTGTTGGTGGCGATCTAAAACCGTTTCGGATTTCACATAAAGTGGTTTACTTTCTGCGAGTAGTTCCACCGCCAGTTTTCGTTTACTATGCTGTCGCTGTCCAGCATACATTAATGCAGCCGCCTGAGAATGGTGATAATGGGATAGCGACTGCGATTGAGCTGAAGAATGTTGATAGGGAAAAGATTGCGGTTGAGGCTGCAACGAAGAGGATGACACTGGAGTGCCAGTGGACAGGTAGGATGCAGGTGGAAGCAAGAGGCTATTGGAGCCAGACTGAACTGGATGCGATCCGAAATTCAGTGGCGGAGGTTGTTGTGAATGCTTCGGATTGGATGAAGTTGAAGAACCCATCCCAGACATATAGTGGTGCGACTGGGGTAGAGTATTTGAATGTTGCAGATGATGAGCATTGGACATGCGTCCATGATGCCGAGGACTATTACCGTAGACAACAGCCGCCATTTTTTAAAAATGCAAATCTCGCTTCTTCTATCTTCGGATTGAAACGTTGGCAGTAGGTGATATACACGCTTTGGATAGCGCTCGCGATCGCGCTCATTCAAAGCAGAAATCATATCATGCACAAGAACGACAGAGCGTCAACGAACGCCGCACAAATGCAAAAAGAAAAGTTGACACAGAACCGTGTTTTAGCTTCGGTTCAATGTGGGACACCTTGAAATTCCGACCGAACTGACAGAATCGCGTACTCGTGGCAATGCGGATAAAATACCCGTTCCTAACGCACTACAACTAGTCCTTCAATCAACAATCGAAAGTTAAATTTCCATGAAGCTAGTAAGAGTCATTCAAGGAAATGAATCGTGCGTATCGAACAACGTTATTACGACGGCCTCTCCTCGACCTCTCAAACTCGACCCCTCATCCCTTCGCGACAGCACCAGCAAAACCCCAACCGGTCCTACTCCCGCTATCGCCACCGCTATTCCTCTTCTTGAGATGTTCGTTGTTGGTAATATTCGCACTCGGAAACATTACGGAGTGATCTCCATGATCGTTCGCTGCGTTTACAGAGATCATACTTTTGAACAGTATCATATTTACATCTGGAAATTTCAGGGACCGCATAGTCCTTTGCATCCGTATTGAGCAATTTTCGTAGCTTCGTCTGTAATAGATCTGAACTAGACGATGCACTTCGACGATTTGTCGATCGATGATGCGTACTATCGTGGATCCGCGATGGTGATAATGCACACTGAACATTCGATGAGACTCCACTTGCAATGCAAACGTTACTGCCGCCGCCCCTTTCGCCGCTGGTGGTTATGCCTGGCGCTCGGTAAGAGAATTGTTGGTGGCGATCTAAAACCGTTTCGGATTTCACATAAAGTGGTTTACTTTCTGCGAGTAGTTCCACCGCCAGTTTTCGTTTACTATGCTGTCGCTGTCCAGCATACATTAATGCAGCCGCCTGAGAATGGTGATAATGGGATAGCGACTGCGATTGAGCTGAAGAATGTTGATAGGGAAAAGATTGCGGTTGAGGCTGCAACGAAGAGGATGACACTGGAGTGCCAGTGGACAGGTAGGATGCAGGTGGAAGCAAGAGGCTATTGGAGCCAGACTGAACTGGATGCGATCCGAAATTCAGTGGCGGAGGTTGTTGTGAATGCTTCGGATTGGATGAAGTTGAAGAACCCATCCCAGACATATAGTGGTGCGACTGGGGTAGAGTATTTGAATGTTGCAGATGATGAGCATTGGACATGCGTCCATGATGCCGAGGACTATTACCGTAGACAACAGCCGCCATTTTTCAAAAATGCAAATCTCGCTTCTTCTATCTTCGGATTGAAACGTTGGCAGCAGGTGATATACACGCTTTGGATAGCAACAACTATCGTATATGTATGAAAAAATCAATCCTCTCAACATGATCAAGCGAAAGATCTAGTTTAATTTTTGTTTGTTTGTCTGTTTTTTGTTTTCTTAATGAGTTACTTGCGTGGTCTTAGACAGTTTAATCATTCCTTTTTGTTTTATCACTCACTTAAGAATTCTTTTAGTATTACTTTATTTAGTTTTTAGATCTTCTACTTTATTTCTACATTTCTCAAATATTAGTAATACCAGACATTACATTTTTAAACTATTGTACCTCCGATGGTTCCGGCTTCACGGAGTGATGATTATGAGGGTCCGGTGCACTTAGTGGCTCTTGAAATGGGAATAATCGAGATTTGACTTCATTCGCCGTCGATTTACTCAGTCCAAGTTGCATACCCACTTGATTTGGCTGGGGTACAGCTGACACTGGTGGTGCGGAAACTGCCTGAGACGGAGGAAATGTTGGTGGAGCATGTGCTCCAGCACTATGTGGTACTTCGTGCGGAGTTGTGCTGTGTGCCTGTGGCAGCGCTGGCTTTTAGAGCCATACTCCTCGATTACTACAGTCGTCTACACTATCACTTAGCCAGCATATTCCCTGAGGAGCAAGTGCAAACGGTTATGCAAATGTATCCCGATGAAACTAATCCACAAACTATATGTGCTGCCATTTTAAGTCAACAAGTAATGCAGTTTTAAATGCATAGCAACAGAAGAAATCACACTGTTAAATCCACTACAATGATAATTATATGAAGTGATCATAAGAAGAAAAGAAATTTTCAAAAATTAACAGCAACACACATCAATGTACATACAAGTAACGTATGGCTGAGAAATAATTATATTAAAAGTAAAGTTAAAAACAAACGAGAAGAAATCTTAAGTTGTAACACAGAGAAGATTGTAAAAGAAAATCTACTTCTAGTTAAGTAAATAACCCTCCCGTTGTTGTATGTCTCATCATATTGGAGTAAATAAATTTGAAGAATCCAAAATAGTAAGAGAAAAAGAGAGATTGCATTGTGGAGTGCATGAGGACGGGGGCTAGCGTTACTGGAAGTGAAACTGTAGATTCGTTTTCGATCCAGCCAACTGCAATAGAATATCAGCACCAATACACTTGTTTGGTAAATAGTTCGAAACTTGTTTCATGTTATACATAGTATGAAATTGAATGCAAGTGGTTACTGGCTACCATCTTATCTAGTCAAAGAACCATTTGGGTCAACCAACTGAGCAATTAAATAAATTTCTGGAGAGTTCAAATTACGCTTAGAAACAATCAATTACGAACCGCAATATTTCTATTGTTCTGTGATATTTTTTACTTGGGCATTTTATATTATACGGTGTTTTATCATTAAAAGGAAAAATTGATTATTAACGAAAGTTTATAAATAACTGGCGAAGGGAGTGCTAGTTGAGCAGTCGTTGAAGTCGGTCGGGTTTCGGTTCCGCCTAAGATTGTGCATAACTTTGCATTTGATATCCGTCGGAGTAGCCGCCAAGTAACGGGAAATCATTTAAGCTTATCCCATAGGAAGTGCTTTAATGTTTGTTGTAAAATTTTTGTACGTGGAATGCGACGTGGAAATTACTTTGAATAACAGCCCGAGTGCAAAACTAGTGATTGGAATAATAGAAAGTGTTTTGAGAATAAAATATTAAGTGCAAGATCTTTTATTTGTAATGTGACGCCTACGCCCGGGAATCGAAGTGATTCCGATCCCGACCCCTTGCACTCGGCCAGATGGGTATGACCTCGAAATGCAAGCGGACTTCATCTTTCGTGCGGATATCGTTGCGCAGAAAATATTTTTTTTTTATCTCCAAATATTTAGATCTGTGGATTTAAATATTTGAAACAGAATATTAATCAAAATCCCGACGCATTTCGAGACATATCCATTTGGGAATGCCCCCTCCACCGTGGCCATCAAAAAACTATGCCACTGGCGACAAATGGAGATGCACATTGCCGCCATGTGGCGTTCCATTCCACACACATCTGTTTTGTCCGATGAGAAAACCGGTAGAATTTGACAGCCACATGGGAGTGCAAGGAGGTTCGGCTGCGAGTGAAAAAAAAGGTGGCGGTAGCAGCATGTTGGCGCGGTACTAATCGGATTAAATCTAATTAAGAGGTAATTTTTCGTTCGGCTTACATCGACGAATGCATTACCATGTTTGCTTGCAGTTAATCGCTCCATAAATTTGAATGCTGACACAACCTTCAAAGTGTGCCAGTGAAAGTTCCCACCATTTGGCCTCAGAACTATCAAGGAATTGGAATTCATGTGCACCGGACTCGCAGGCTCCGGATATGATTTCCAAATGCTGAATCTAATTCAGAAAAACATTTGAATGGCTAATCTGGAATGAACGTCAGTACCCGAATTGCGTGAACTCGGAAATCTTGGGAGCTGGAATCATCAAAGTATGTGAACAGGACTGAAGTAGTGATCTCATTCATGTATGTTGTTTTGCGTTCAGATAACTGTTGAAAACATTCCGTCGTAGCCGTCGTAGCGTTATAGCCTATCTCGAGCCCTGTTTTCCCGTAGGTGTCATCTTCTCCGACTGCGAATTGGGATACACTTTTGTTTTCCACGCGGTACGACTGAGCTTCCTGGGTTTTTATAACTGGCATCATCCCTCAGTTTTACCACCGAGTACTTAAGTACTCGCAATTTGTTTCACTTAGCCAGGCCATCGCAGCTTTCGTGGTTTTATCGCAGGGAGACATCTGGCTGCATTTTAAGAGGATTTAATCCATTTAAATATAACCCGTTCACATTTTTCAGTTAAGATAATCCAATGAGTTAAGTTTTTGTTTAGAGTTCAATCCATCGCTTCAAATGTAAGCGTCGTGTTACGGCATTATGTAATTAAACTCATTAAAATTATTCAAGATAAGGTTGGCTCGAAGCACTCACCAATTTTTTATAAAGGGAAAAGACATTTATCTTTATATCATTGTTTTACAGTCCAGTTTTTGTATATTCTTTTTTTTCATACTTAGTCAATCAACAAAAAAAAAAAAAAACCGTTTTCAATACAAACACATACCAGTGTTTCTGAAACTACTTGTTCATTGTTACAAGTAATCATACTGTGCGCATAGTAGATTTGTACTTGAATGTAATCTGAATATTTTGAAACATCGTTAATTAGAGAGAATTTCGGATTAACCTTGCAGCAATGAATACATTTGATATGTGAGATTCAGGGTCACAAATTCTATTTAAATACCCCCGTGTACGTTAAATTTGAAGATTCCAACAAAAGTTTGATGATTGATTTGTATACGCAATAAATATTAGAAAATCGCCTATCTTTAATTTAGACGGTAAACATGAGCGAATGAATTTAGACTTGCACATTATAATTAAATGTTTGAAAACAAAAATACAAATTAAATTATAGTATAAAAAAGATTGATTGTATCTAGAGGAAATATTTTACCATACACGTATTAAGCATACATTAAAGAGTGGGTATCGTGAAAACAGAAATTATAAATATGACTTAACTATAATATGAACATTATTTTTTTGTTAACTTTATTAAATCCTTCTGTCATAGACCGGAATTCAGCAATGTATTTGTATTGGTAATTTCGTAAGTCGTAAAAATTTATACTCCGAACCTTATCCTCGTATACTTGTTGAATAGGAAAAGTCAACTCTGGCATCCCTGCACGGCCGGGTTGTAACCCTATAGCATTATGAAATGGTTGAGGGATAAGGTTTATTCGAGTTAAAAGTAAGAATCGCTACAATCTAAGAGACAGCATTTGATAATATTTTCCGGGTAAAAATTATTCCCAGAACGGTTCGCATTCCTAACGAATTGCCAGAGCACTGCTGGCCTTTACAAAAAAAAAAAATACGGGTAGAAATTGCTGGCAATAATTTGTATGATAGAAAATATAATTAAATGCTACCTTCAGAATTATCATGATTTAGTATCCAGATTCTTAGGCCTCTTTGAAATTTTTTGCTGGAATTGCTCCCGTTGCGGAAAGCTATCAGAATTGACTGTCTTGTTCATTAAGTGTATTAGAATTTTGAATTAACCAAGGTAAATACGTTCCTGACTCTCAGTCTATTTCTTAAAATTTATGAGAGCTTTGAATTTTTCCTTGTGTCATATTTATATTCTATTCAAGTTATTCATTCCTTTCATTGATGGCAACAACATGTTTACAACTTCTATAATTTCTATTCAAATATTAAGTGCCAATGTCTGTTTTGTTTTTCAAAGCATTTAACTTTTAACTTATATAGTGCAGGACACACTACAAAAATTGCAACCTTTAACGAATTTATTAGAATGTCACAAGAGATTGTTAACTGGACTTAGGTTTTAGGATGCAAATAAATCATATTCGACTTAATATTCTATATAAACTATTCATAAGTTTAGATTTTCATAATAAACATATGCATGTGTAGATTATCTATTAAATTAAGTTCGATGTTTATTTCTATTTAGGCTCTAGAATGGGAAAAATAAATTAATATGAAATCACATATCAAAATGAATTGCTAAATTTAACCACGACTTTCCTTTTCAGCGGTTCTTCTTTTTCAGTGGGAAGAGAGAGTGCAGGGTAGGCATGTCGTCGCGAGGGTAGGGTTTCGCCAAATCCGCTGAGGTCGGTTTCGCGTCGCGCGCAGTACGCGGTACCTTTGTTGTTTCGTTATTTTATTTAGAGTAGTCTTCGTCGGGTTGAGTTAGAGTAGTATACTTTTCGGTACCGCGTCGAAACTTCGGGAACGTGAAATAAAAATTAGATTTTGAATTCTTGACTGGTTATAAGAATAAATACGGAGTAACGTAAAGTAGGTTTCTTCTCCGTATGGTTTGTTTTGATAACGCGTTTTGGAAAACGGGCATGTTCAGGTGGCTGAAATATTGTAATTGAGCGTAACCCATTCGGAGACCCGCGACCGAAATCCTCTCCGAACTAGCTGGCCGACAAGCAGCCACCGCGTGAATGGGTTACGGTACACGGATTGGTTGACCTGTTGGTACCATCCGTTGGCACTACTCAGACTTAACGTCTAGAACCGATGAGAGGTCGGTTCCGCGTTCGGACTTAAAATGTTGAAAATCATTACAAATGGCGCCCAACGTGGGGCCTAAGACATCCTAAGGGGGAAGGAAATTCGCGTCTTCTGACGAGTTGGTCCTTTACGGAGGATGTAAGGTACTTTGGTACTCGAGTCCCACTATCAGGAGCAGTGGAGTTGTGTGATACACTCTAGCAGTCGCTTCACGTGAGTTGTAGCTTCCGCTCTCCTTTGTTTGATTTTGTTTTCGCGACAGAATCCTTCCGATGTGTTGTCCCAGGCTAAACCCCTGTAAGGACCTTCTATTTTCTTGATGGAACAGCCAGCCTGATGGGTTTACCTATCAGCATGGACTCTCAAGAAAATAGAAGGCTACCTTGCCTTTATGTCGCGGAAGGATTCTACTTATTTCGTATGCGTGATAGACGAGTGATATCGGTTCAACGTTCGGTGGCGTACGCTGGAGTTGCGAAGCCCGGAATGCTTCCACGCGTCGGGAATTTTGACCGCGTACAAAATCGTTACGGTAGCTCTACCACTTGTCTCGTCGAGTCATTTAACGTAGATTAGAAACGGTTTGTAATGTATGTGGGCTTAGGGGTTAAATTTCGTAGACCGACCAAAGGCACCCTTTCTTCGGCAGATTACCACGCACTCGCATTTCCCGTTGAAGGAGTCGACCACTGGAAAGGAAATTGTGTATTCAAAGAATTTTTATTCCCACTTATTAATACCTCGCCACTATCGGCCACTACTTCATTCCTAAGCTTTTTTTATATATATTAGAGTTACATTTTTTTTTTAGTAAAAAACTTACTTCAACCACCAAAACCAGCAAAAATGGCAACGAAGCGGATCCCAGATAAGCGTTGGACCAGATCCAAAACGGTCCAACCAGCTAACTGTGGGATCTGCTTCGAAGACGTAGAGGAGGGCGTACACAGCGTGCGATTGGATTGTGGACACCTTTTCCATCGTGCCTGTGTCCAACAGCTCCTCCTCACGTCAGAGCTTTGCCCACTATGTCGGCGACCCATAGATCGGTCTGCCGTAGATGTCCCCCTCGGAACGCCCCTACCAACGCGTGGAGCAGTGGCGAAAGGAGTTCCAGAGGCCGAACCGTCCCAACCACTCCTAGACCTTCAAGGAGCCGTAGGCGGTGAAGTTCCGGCCGCAAGTGTCGTGTCCGAGGTGACACCCATGCCTTCCGCCTACTCCATTGACACCCTCGTGGCGTTGATGAGAGATATGTCGGAGAGGATTGGCAACCTGGAGGGAAAGCTCCAGAATCTCCCTATGAGCCAACCACCCAGCCGCGTGAGAACTCCGCTTGGCTGGGAGCCCAATCCCAGTGTGGCTATGTCCCACTCTCGACCATCCGAGCAATGGGTCCCACCTCCAAGGAACTCGGGAATGGATCCCAGAGCTCCCGAATATAGACCACGACACAGCGCCGCACCTCCGTTGGTACCTCTAGTCCCCGAGGCAGTTCCGTACAACAGGTCAATCTAGGATGCGATTCCCCCCGGGAACGCATTGACACCTTTTCGAGACCCGACGCCTCGTATCATGGAGAGTTGGCGCCTGAACTTTACAGGGTTCAACGATATGATATCGGCGGACCGGTTCCTTTTCCGGATTCAGGCGTTGGTATCCAGCACCCTGGGAGGTGATTCCTCGGCCTTCCTCCGGCATGCACATCTTTTGTTCAGCGGCGACGCTGCCGACTGGTACTGGAGCTTTAAAGAATCAACGCCACGTCCCACTTGGCACTCTTTCAGTGCAGCCTTCCGCAATCGATTTGAGGATGGCTTCACTGAGAGAGAGCTAAAGGAGCAAATAAAGAAACGGAAACAAGGCGCTCACGAACCGTTCGACCAGTACTACACAAGTATAGTGAGATTGAGCACTCGCTTGCGAACTACCATGCCCGAGGACGAACTGGTAGAAATTATCAGAGAGAATATGCGTTGGGATCTTCAGAACAGCCTTCTGCATTTTCCCATCAACACCATACAGGGATTGCGCCTCCATGCCCGTAGGCAAGAACACTTGGATGAGCGGCGAGGTACCTTCCGTCCACAACCTCGCATAATGGGACCAAATCCCCGAAATCATCACACCGCGGAGTTGATGGCAGCGGACCACCTGCTTGCTGATCCAGTACCAGTACCGAGGAGCGGAGCACCACCGGAGCTTGAGGACCCAGCATTGATTGATCGACCCTCCCTTGAAGCAATTACAAGCCCGACGGTCTGTTGGAACTGTCGACAACCGGGACATCGGTTCTATGCATGTCCAGTGGAGCCGACGCTTTTCTGCTACCGCTGCGGGAAGGCCGACACATACGCACCTGATTGCGCAAATTGCAAACTGCGAAAAAACTTGCCACCGAGTGCCGCGACCACCCGTCGGCACTCCTAAACCCCGGACGAACCAATCTTGACCCCATCACTAGCTATGACCAAGCTCCCAACATGACTCCAACTCTGCTGACTCGCACCGCTAAACACAGTTCTCCCGAAGTTCCACAACCAACGCCGTCCTTCGCCGAGGCCAACGCGCAGGGAAATGATAGCGAGGCGAAAGTTCCTTGGCATGTAAACCCTTTTCATGTCAGGCTGCGGAATTATTTGGCTACTCGACAGCGCATCTTCCATGAGGAGTTGGCTACAAATGTCCCACCGCGAAGAAAGCGAGCCACGCGTCGGATGCGGAGCTTCTGGAGAAAAGTCAGGCAGTCGAGGAAGGTGCTGAAGGACATACACTTAGACGAATTATTGAGGGATGATGTTCGGCCATATGCGTCAGTACACCTCCTGCAAAAACGATTGTCAGGCTTAGTTGACACGGGAGCCAGTGTGAATTGCATATCTGCCGAGTTTGTAGGGGAGGTTCTGGCAATGCACGCGGACCAAATCCGTCATTTCACCTCCTGGTTAAGCACGGCGGACGGAACTCGTCACTCGGTAGTGGGAAAACTTACGACGGATGTCACCTTTAAAGGAGTAACTAAACCTCTGGAATTTTTCATCATACCTCAATTAACCCAGAATCTTTATCTAGGAGTGGATTTCGTTCGAAAATTTAACTTGGCCCCGGCCCTATTCTCCGGTACGACCCTGGAGTCCGTCACCACCGTTCCTGACCAATCTCAACCCTCTCACTTACTACGACATACACTGGATGTAAATCAGCAACTGCGTCTTGGCTCGGCTATATCGGCTTTTCCATCGCATGAGAAAGAAGGTCTCGGGAGGACTGCCCTGGTGTTCCACACTGTAGATGTGGGGGATGCTAAACCCATAAAACAGAGACATTTCGCCATATCTCCGGCGAAGGAAAAATCGTTATATGCCGAAGTGGATCGAATGCTAGCATTAGGCGTAATCGAAGAATCACAGAGCGCGTGGGCTTCCCCAGTCACCTTAGTTGTCAAGCCGAACAAGGTCCGGTTATGCTTAGATGCCAGACGCTTGAACGCCGTCACAGTCAAGGACGCATACCCTCTACCGTTGATTGAAGGCATTTTGAGTCGGTTGCCTAACGCCCATTTCATCACGAGCTTAGACCTCAAGGACGCCTTCTGGCAAATTCCTTTAGACCCCGGTTCAAAGGAGAAAACAGCCTTCACAGTCCCAGGTCGACCCCTATATCAATTCGTGACCATGCCATTCGGATTGTGCAATGCCCCCCAAACAATGACGCGCCTTATGGATAAGGTAATACCACCTCACTTGCGGCACCAAGTTTTCGTGTACTTGGACGATGTGTTGCTTATAACCGAGACCTTTGACGAACACATCGACCTGCTTCAGGAGGTGACTCTACACATCCGGAGGGCAAGATCAACCATCAACATACGGAAGAGTCAGTTCGTGATGATGGAGGTGAAGTATTTAGGTCACATCATTGGGCATGGCCATATCAAGACCGATCCGGAAAAGACTCAAGCGATTGACGTTTTTCCATTACCCAAGACCACCAAACAATTACGGCGATTCTTAGGCTTATGCGGATGGTAGCAGCGTTTTGTACGTGACTATGCCACCAGAACCACTCCTTTGACCGACATGCTGCGTAAGGGACGTAAATTCGTCTGGGAAGAGCCCAGCTTGCGAGCCTTTGAAGAGCTAAAGAAGAGTCTGACGACAGCCCCCGTACTGCACAGCCCGGACTTTGACAAACCGTTCTCAATCCATTGTGACGCGAGTCAACATGGGGTGGGAGCAGTCTTAGTCCAGGTTGCACAAGACGGCGAGGAGAGACCTATAGCCTTCATGTCTCACAAGTTGAACCCAGCCCAGCGAAATTACACGGTCTCCGAGCAGGAATGTCTAGCTGCGGTGTTGGCAGTGAAACAC
Organism: Odontomyia ornata; assembly: GCA_963969285.1. Taxonomy (NCBI): domain Eukaryota; kingdom Metazoa; phylum Arthropoda; class Insecta; order Diptera; family Stratiomyidae; genus Odontomyia; species Odontomyia ornata. Next base: position 173,738,024 of record OZ017740.1, on the reverse strand, counting down.
TTCCGAGCCTATGTGGAGGGACACACCTTTGAAATCGTTACGGACCACGCGTCTCTGAAATGGCTAATGAGCCAGACTGATCTCAACGGCAGATTGGCCAGGTGGGCACTGAAACTACAGGCATTTGATTTCACAATTCGCCACCGAAAGGGAAGCCAGCATGTAGTCCCCGACACCTTATCCAGAATGTTCGCCCCTGAAGGAGCCGAGTTGGTCCAGGAGGACGACAGCCCCCAATTGATCGATCTGGACCATCCTGCCTTCAAGTCAGCCAGCTACACCCAACTGATTCACACTATCCAGAATCAACTGTCCCAGCTTCTTGAACTGCGGTTGATGGATGGATTTATTTATAAGCGGATGGGACACGCATCCGGAGACCCCATACAGGAAGAAGAACAGTGGAAGTTGTGGGTGCCCGAAGAATTAACCACTGATCTTATCAGACGGGCCCATGACCACCCATCTAGTGCGCACGGCGGATACGGTCGTACACTTAGGCGGTTGAAAACCTGTTTCTTTTGGCCTAAGATGGCACAACAGATAAAACGTACGTAGCCTCTTGTGAGCTATGCAAGTGTACTAAAGCGCCCAACACCATTCTTCGGCCACCCATGGGTAAGGTTGAGGTCCCCGAACGTGTGTTCCAGCGCTTGTACATTGATCTTATCGGTCCTTACCCTCGATCTACTTCTGGTCACACGGGAGCTGTCGTGGTCCTGGACCAGCTCTCTAAATTCCCTATCATAGAACCACTACGTAACATGCACACTGGACCTATAATCAGCTTCTTGGAGAACCGAGTCTTTCACATGTTTGGAGTTCCGGAGAAACTTGTCTCCGACAATGGGGTCCAGTTCACCTCCAGCAAGTTCCGAGACCTAATGTCCAAATACGGCATCATCCACCAACGAACCGCCGTCTATTCACCACAAGCCAACGCATCCGAACGACTGAACCGTACGCTCATAGCGGCCATTCGCGCCTATGTCCACCCGAATCAGAAGGACTGGGATCGCAAGTTGTCCGTCATCACTAGTGCTCTGCGCTCGTCGTACCACGCCACTACCGGCATTTCGCCGTATTTCGCATTGTTCGGCCAGTACATGATCTGTCATGGGAGCGCTTACCGGCTATTGCGGCAACTGAAATCGCTAGAGGACCCAATCGTGGTTCTGGAACCGCACGAAAACCTCCAACTTCTGCGAGAGCAACTGCGGGAGAAGATTGAAGAAAGTCGACGGATGGGAGAGGAGCGGTACAACTTGCGATCTCATCCTTCTGGCTTTAAGGTAGGCGACGAGATATATCGTCGAAACTTCCGACAGAGCGATGCCACCCGACATTACAATGCCAAACTAGACAAGAAATTCGTGAAGTGTCGAGTCCTACAAGTAATAAGCCCCACCCGATACCTCATCGCGGACATGACTGGTAAAACCCTGGGAATTTACCACGCAAAAGACCTTAGACGATGAAGTGCAACTATTTCCCACGAAAAACCTTGGCTTACCCAAATCTCTGCCTAGACGAAGACCTCCGAGTAACCCCTGACTCCCTACGGTATAGTCACTGTCGAGTCTTCACGAACATGGTTGTAGCCTATTCCTCGAAACGGACCTTCGACCCGCCACGGCCCTAACCAAGACCTTTTACATAGGAAGCGGGATCGTAATTACTTCGATTTTGGGGGGGGGGGAATGTATAATGTGACGCCTACGCCCGGGAATCGAAGTGATTCCAATCCCGACCCCTTGCACTCGGCCAGATGGGTATGACCTCGAAATGCAAGCGGACTTCATCTTTCGTGCGGATATCGTTGCGCAGAAAATATTTTTTTTTATCTCCAAATATTTAGATCTGTGGATTAAAATATTTGAAACAGAATATTAATCAAAACCCCGACGCATTTCGAGACATATCCATTTGGGAATGCCCCCTCCACCGTGGCCATCGAAAAACTATGCCACTGGCGACAAATGGAGATGCACATTGCCGCCATGTGGCGTTCCATTCCACACACATCTGTTTTGTCCGATGAGAAAACCGGTAGAATTTGACAGCCACATGGGAGTGCAAGGAGGTTCGGCTGCGAGTGAAAAAAAAGGTGGCGGTAGCAGCATGTTGGCGCGGTACTAATCGGATTAAATCTAATTAAGAGGTAATTTTTCGTTCGGCTTACATCGACGAATGCATTACCATGTTTGCTTGCAGTTAATCGCTCCATAAATTTGAATGCTGACACAACCTTCAAAGTGTGCCAGTGAAAGTTCCCACCATTTGGCCTCAGAACTATCAAGGAATTGGAATTCATGTGCACCGGACTCGCAGGCTCCGGATATGATTTCCAAATGCTGAATCTAATTCAGAAAAACATTTGAATGGCTAATCTGGAATGAACGTCAGTACCCGAATTGCGTGAACTCGGAAATCTTGGGAGCTGGAATCATCAAAGTATGTGAACAGGACTGAAGTAGTGATCTCATTCATGTATGTTGTTTTGCGTTCAGATAACTGTTGAAAACATTCCGTCGTAGCCGTCGTAGCGTTATAGCCTATCTCGAGCCCTGTTTTCCCGTAGGTGTCATCTTCTCCGACTGCGAATTGGGATACACTTTTGTTTTCCACGCGGTACGACTGAGCTTCCTGGGTTTTTATAACTGGCATCATCCCTCAGTTTTACCACCGAGTACTTAAGTACTCGCAATTTGTTTCACTTAGCCAGGCCATCGCAGCTTTCGTGGTTTTATCGCAGGGAGACATCTGGCTGCATTTTAAGAGGATTTAATCCATTTAAATATAACCCGTTCACATTTTTCAGTTAAGATAATCCAATGAGTTAAGTTTTTGTTTAGAGTTCAATCCATCGCTTCAAATGTAAGTGTCGTGTTACGGCATTATGTAATTAAACTCATTAAAATTATTCAAGATAAGGTTGGCTCGAAGCACTCACCAATTTTTTATAAAGGGAAAAGACATTTATCTTTATATCATTGTTTTACAGTCCAGTTTTTGTATATTCTTTTTTTTCATACTTAGTCAATCAACAAAAAAAAAAAAAAACCGTTTTCAATACAAACACATACCAGTGTTTCTGAAACTACTTGTTCATTGTTACAAGTAATCATACTGTGCGCATAGTAGATTTGTACTTGAATGTAATCTGAATATTTTGAAACATCGTTAATTAGAGAGAATTTCGGGTTAACCTTGCAGCAATGAATACATTTGATATGTGAGATTCAGGGTCACAAATTCTATTTAAATACCCCCGTGTACGTTAAATTTGAAGATTCCAACAAAAGTTTGATGATTGATTTGTATACGCAATAAATATTAGAAAATCGCCTATCTTTAATTTAGACGGTAAACATGAGCGAATGAATTTAGACTTGCACATTATAATTAAATGTTTGAAAACAAAAATACAAATTAAATTATAGTATAAAAAAGATTGATTGTATCTAGAGGAAATATTTTACCATACACGTATTAAGCATACATTAAAGAGTGGGTATCGTGAAAACAGAAATTATAAATATGACTTAACTATAATATGAACATTATTTTTTTGTTAACTTTATTAAATCCTTCTGTCATAGACCGGAATTCAGCAATGTATTTGTATTGGTAATTTCGTAAGTCGTAAAAATTTATACTCCGAACCTTATCCTCGTATACTTGTTGAATAGGAAAAGTCAACTCTGGCATCCCTGCACGGCCGGGTTGTAACCCTATAGCATTATGAAATGGTTGAGGGATAAGGTTTATTCGAGTTAAAAGTAAGAATCGCTACAATCCAAGAGACAGCATTTGATAATATTTTCCGGGTAAAAATTATTCCCAGAACGGTTCGCATTCCTAACGAATTGCCAGAGCACTGCTGGCCTTTACAAAAAAAAAAATACGGGTAGAAATTGCTGGCAATAATTTGTATGATAGAAAATATAATTAAATGCTACCTTCAGAATTATCATGATTTAGTATCCAGATTCTTAGGCCTCTTTGAAATTTTTTGCTGGAATTGCTCCCGTTGCGGAAAGCTATCAGAATTGACTGTCTTGTTCATTAAGTGTATTAGAATTTTGAATTAACCAAGGTAAATACGTTCCTGACTCTCAGTCTATTTCTTAAAATTTATGAGAGCTTTGAATTTTTCCTTGTGTCATATTTATATTCTATTCAAGTTATTCATTCCTTTCATTGATGGCAACAACATGTTTACAACTTCTATAATTTCTATTCGAATATTAAGTGCCAATGTCTGTTTTGTTTTTCAAAGCATTTAACTTTTAACTTATATAGTGCAGGACACACTACAAAAATTGCAACCTTTAACGAATTTATTAGAATGTCACAAGAGATTGTTAACTGGACTTAGGTTTTAGGATGCAAATAAATCATATTCGACTTAATATTCTATATAAACTATTCATAAGTTTAGATTTTCATAATAAACATATGCATGTGTAGATTATCTATTAAATTAAGTTCGATGTTTATTTCTATTTAGGCTCTAGAATGGGAAAAATAAATTAAAATGAAATCACATATCAAAATGAATTGCTAAATTTAACCACGACTTTCCTTTTCAGCGGTTCTTCTTTTTCAGTGGGAAGAGAGAGTGCAGGGTAGGCATGTCGTCGCGAGGGTAGGGTTTCGCCAAATCCGCTGAGGTCGGTTTCGCGTCGCGCGCAGTACGCGGTACCTTTGTTGTTTCGTTATTTTATTTAGAGTAGTCTTCGTCGGGTTGAGTTAGAGTAGTATACTTTTCGGTACCGCGTCGAAACTTCGGGAACGTGAAATAAAAATTAGATTTTGAATTCTTGACTGGTTATAAGAATAAATACGGAGTAACGTAAAGTAGGTTTCTTCTCCGTATGGTTTGTTTTGATAACGCGTTTTGGAAAACGGGCATGTTCAGGTGGCTGAAATATTGTAATTGAGCGTAACCCATTCGGAGACCCGCGACCGAAATCCTCTCCGAACTAGCTGGCCGACAAGCAGCCACCGCGTGAATGGGTTACGGTGCACGGATTGGTTGACCTGTTGGTACCATCCGTTGGCACTACTCAAACTTAACGTCTAGAACCGATGAGAGGTCGGTTCCGCGTTCGGACTTAAAATGTTTAAATCATTACATATTGAATGTTATCGGAGTGATATGAAATTTTATTGCGGTCTGATTTGAGTTCAATTTTGAATGTTTCTAAATAAAACAAGTGTTGACCGTTGTCATCGTGATTTCTTGTGACAGTTTAATATAACAGTGTGCCACTGCGGTTGATATCTATCTTGACCCAAAATTAAACGTTTCCCTTCCTCGCCTGCTCAATGTTTGTGAGAAATTCGCAATACCTTTGGGATGTTTTGAAAAATGCTAACACAGCTGGGAACCGAATCCCATGGCTGGTATACGAAATTTATCCCCAATTTCAGTAATACTTATACGAATCGTAGTGCGATCGTCAAAAGCTAACCACCAGGTTCTATAAAACGGAACTGTCAAAACTACATCCTTCCGCTACAACGGCCAGTAATTAGTAGTTGAACAATTTATTCGATTGACATTTGATTTGTTCACTTGATCAAAATCAACCATAAGGGATTGAAGTGGATTTTACGCGTGGGAAATTGCAATTTTGAATTGTTTAAACAGCAAACAGCGACACAGTGCAATAATTTACACGGCCCTAAGTTTTAATTGATTGAAAATTTGTGACTTTCCTAGCATTTCGGTTAATTAATTTCCCCGTGAACCTAAACTAGCCAAAAGCAATTTTGTAGCAATTTTCCACTTATTCGTGTATTGTGCAGCACGTTTCCTATTTCACACGCGTTTGTGCATTTTGATCGGCGCCAAAAGATTTTCCGTCTTTCCTACACTCGAATTTCGAAGTGTTTATGTTTCGTGTGGGTGCAAAAATAGAGCCACGTGTATCTTATTGGATTTGATTCTAACCTGGCGTGTCCGAGAGAAAGGAGGATATTTTTGCGTAGTATTTAGTAATCGAGGAAAAATAATTTTTTTTTATAAACCGCATTGAAAACGACCTAAATAAATTTTAAATTAAAAAAAAAAGTAATGAACGTTTCAGAGGACCCCGCATTCTTCATCGAGCGCTCGGAGGACCATGCGGGTGAGTACCCTTTTTGGTATATATATATTTATTGCATGTAAAATTTATTTGCAAAATTTTGAGGTTGATTTTTTTGTTAGAGTAAATGAATCTTACACAAGAGAACGACGCAATTATTTAACTGTGAAGTATGCTGAACACTGAAATTATTAAAGTAAAGCTGAATAGTAATGAAGAATTGTTAATCGTCGAGTTATGTTTATAGAATTGTTGATAATATCTAAATAATAATGTTTGAGTAAATAACAATTTTGGTCTTTCCTTTCCGATCACTCTGACCGGGTATAGGACTCGGTACGGTGGTAGGCTGCCCCCTAAAACCATGAGCCAGCCGCCGGGTGCAATTTAATCCTTTTTTTTTTTTATTTAAGGTGACCTCGCGGGTTGAGTGGCCCAAGCAGAGTGCCTCTTTATGGCATAGAGTTATGCATTCAAATTGTATAATTCTATGGCATAAATTGGTCACCGGGGTACTCCCCTTCTGATGGGAAAGTTCATGCAATTCAAGTTGTATGAGTTTTCCACTCAAAAGAGGAATACCTGGCCACTGCAACAGAATATATATGGATTTATTCCGGTTGGGTGGGTGCGAAGGGGCTCCACCATCACCCGTTTGCCCCTCTTTCATTTGTGGGCCATGAACTTCGTCGGGTAATGACGAGGTTACCCCAAGTCCGCCTTTCTTTTCTGGTTCCACTTGTTCTAGTAACAAGCTCTAATTCCCTCTGTGGAGTTATCTACAATTTTTGCGACTTCGGTTGCCCCTGGATCTCCAGCAGTCAAATTCGTGAGTGCGAAATTTTTTTGTAGTGGGTCCTCGTGCTGGGGAAATGAACCCGCCCCACGACACCGCAATGCTAGCCTGCCAGCGCATTCACGCGTCTCCAGACGAGGGCATTCTCGGCAGATACCGACACCTTCTTCTGCCGAGGCAGCAGACCATCGCTGCAGTCCTTTACGGACATTTTTGAATATCTTATTCACTACAAGGTCGGCACTACACTGCCAAGCTAGACAAGAAGTTCGTGAAGTGTCAAGTCTTACAAGTTTTCAGTCCCGCGCGGTACCTCATTGCGGACATGTTCGGAAGGGAGCTGGGAGTCTACCATGCCAAAGACCGACGACACTGAGAGAAAAAGAAAAAAAACATCATAGGGCCAAGCAGCGTTTCCTTCAGTCTCCCCATGCCTGGTAGGCATCGTGGACACTGCCCTGTAATGAATCATGCGACGCCGCTAGCGACCACTACTAACACACCTTGCTGCTAGGTGGCTTGTCGTTTCACGTTAGTTGCGACGAACGCACATCCCACGTCAATTTTGTCGTGGGATGTCAAGAGGATTTGACAGCCACATGGCAGTGAAGTGTGCACGTAGTGGCCGCCACCCAAGAAGAGTTAAGCGGTTGCATTCTAAGTGTGGTAACGAGTTTTGCAGTTAATTGATGTACAGAGTTTTCGTGAAGTTAATTGATGTACAGAGTTTTCGTGAAGTTAATTGATGTACAGAGTTTTCGTGAAGACTGCTAGAGGTAAGGATAGAATCGCAATAGTCAAATACATTGAAAATGGAGCATTTACTAACCTCCATAGGCTATGCAGAAATCTAGTCTGCTATGATCTTTCTGCACGTGGTATCCATATACTGGCTGTTTATGTTGTTATTAAATTCGATTTCCCACGTATGGCTGAGTCTTACTTGCATCGTATTGGCGTTCAGGGACCTGCGGACATTTGGGTATTACCATCAAGAGGTGATCTTTCGCAGGAGTTAAGCATAAGCGTTGTGATGAATGAAACAACAGCACCGTCGTAGCACGCCACAGCAACAATCATAATGGGACAATACTTTTAGAAGTGGCCACCGACTCTTGGGACCATGCTATGTCCTCAACCGCAGCAACTGTCACCACCCCATCAGCTGACTAATACCCTTGTAATTGCTGAAATGGTACCACCCTACAAAAAAAAAGACACTTGGACGATGTGAGTCAAAATGAAACACAAGGGAAAATGTTCTCATAAAAAGCTTTAATTTGATTTTAATTTTAATTATATTTAAGTCACATGATACTTTGCTCTTTTCCCCTTTTGTCAAACATATACGTTGCTGAGGCTTTGAGTTTATTAATCTCAGAGTTTTTAGGTTTTTAATTTTCCTTATTCTGTTGAGAGGAAGAGTTTAGAATTTTACAATTACATTTAGAAAAGAAAGGACAATTGTTGTCAAGTCTCTATATATACATGAACGTAATTAATTATTGATACAGTTAAGTAGTCAAATGGCAGTGAATTTCGTGATAGATTGAGTGGTCAGTTGATGATTCAATTGTCTTTTTACAAGAAATACGGGGAGGCGCTTCTCTCACATTTTGCGTGAGTTCTGCTATGGGTTACTCCGGCTTTAACTTCCATTTTAACTCAACAATAACCTATATGGATAATCCACAAATTTGTAATTTGTCATAAACTTTCTTTCATGATATTCATAGTAAATTTACTATTACCGTATATGTTTACACTCGTATATTGTAGAAATTAATTTTCTATGCACTTGAAACAGGTTAGGCTTAATTGCGTTTTTGGATTAATGAATTCTATCAAAATTAGAATTTCAAAAAACTTAGCTTTTAATTATTTCAAAGTTTGGAATTTCTTTTCTTATCAAATGTTTGCAAACATTTGCATTAGGGAAGGTTTTTTTTTAAATTCCCATAATTTTTCACTGGGTCCATACCATCCGAGACATTTTTAATGAAGACAGAGTAGTATCAAAAGAGATCCCCTCATAATCGGGTCTTACAATAACCATCCTAAGACTTACGAGTGATTGAATATCTTAGATTTATCAATAATACGTACAAACGCGTCATATAAAGTGTTATTAAATATTCAATTTTCCCGCAGGGGGAATGCCGGTCGACAAGAGCTCTCTTGGAGGCTAGCATTCTTTGGGGAGTTCCGCCCCCACGTACCCGAGGAAACTCCGCAGGGGGAATGCCGGTCGACAAGACCACTCTTGGAGGCTAGCATTCTTTGGGGAGTTCCGCCCCCACGTACCCGAGGAAATTCCCGCAGGGAGAAAGCCGGTCGACAAGAACATTCTTGGAGGCTAGCATTCTTTGGGGAGTGCCGCCCCCACGGACCCGAGGATATGGGGGGTGCCGTGAGGTTCCCTCTTATTGTATCTGGATTACGATTTGGACAACGAACTGGAATTGACGCTTTGGGCTGGCGGATGTGATGGTTTAGACCTAGTTGCTTTGCACAGTAGCGCCGAGGTAAAACTCGTGTGTGAACGGCTCCAATTCAACTATCATACCGTCTCCGTCCCGGTAAAACCTTGGCAGACCTCGGAGTACGTTCGAAGTTCGCACCATTGGGTTGGTGGTGTAGGTTCGGTTGAGACGGACTCCCGATTAGCGCTGGTCTGGCTCTGAGCACTTGTCCCCATAAGGGCTTGTGCCAACCCTCGCATGGCCTCCCTGCTCTGCAAAGATAACCATGGGACCAAAAAGGCGACTACACACACGAACGGAGATAGCGGCTCCGAGGGGGGACCCAATAAAATGGACCAAACAAATGAAACCACAAGCAAACAGGACGCTAGCACGGAGAACCCGTTCAAGCAAAAACCGATGTTGGCAAGAACACCGATTAAACAAATCACCGATTGCGGGGGGAGGCAGCAAACCCCAGAAACACTGTCAACATCACAGGTTAAATCATCGGAGACAGACCACAGACGGACTAACGAACGAAAGAAGGCAGAGTGCATTGTGCAACCTGGCATCATTGCGGCCTTTGGGCGCAGTAGAAGGACTATGTGCACCCCGGAGCGCCCAGTGCAAGACGTACACAATCCGGATCAAGCTGCGACACCAACGGAGGCCAGTGTAAGACTGGGGGAGGGAGAAGTTTTGCCGTTGGCCGACGCCACTTCAAACGCGACGCAAGCGATAGAAGCAAAAGGGCTAGGAAACGGGGGCCTCTCCCAAGAGGTGGCGCCAAATAACACAATCGCCCTTGACCGCGCCGAAGAGGAGCGGCTTACTCGGAAAGCTGGGAATATCCTCAAACAACTGAGGGCTGCCTGCGAAGTGCAGAAAAACATAGGCAAGAGTGTCAAGAATGGCATTCTTGAACTGGAGGAGCTTTTTGGCCGCATAACGCACTACAGGCGGAGGTGGCTTGCAACCGAAAAGCACCAAAAAGACACGCTCTCCCTCGAGGCATCAGTGGGTCCTAGCAGCAGCAAAAGAATGGCCGGTAGCCCAATTGAAGGCGACTGTGAGAAAAGGAGGAAGGACGAGACCATAAACGAAGTTGACACTCTAGGCGAGGAGTTTCATGTGGTGCGAAACAAGGCAGCGAAAAAAGCGGCCAAAAAGCTACTCCTAGAAAAAACAGACAAGGAGCTCAACCACGAAAAGAACAAAGAACCCCCCGATATACCGCAGAAAACAAAAAGCAAACCGCGGCGCAAACTCTTGCGAGAGGCACTGCTTATTAAACCCACTAAGGGCCGAACCTACGCAGATGTCCTCCGTGAAATTAAAGGAGCAGTCAAGCCAGACGACACGAAAATTGCCATCAAAGCAGTTCGACCAACCCGAACCGGTGGCTTGCTGGTGGAATTCGGGCCAGAGGCCACAAACAAAGATGCATTCCGTGACGCGGTTCAAAAGGTTCTTGGAGATGCGGCAACGGTTGCCTCACTCGCACCAATGGCCACCCTGGAAATCACGGACCTCGACTGCGTCACGGACAAAGCTGAAGTAGAGGATGCCATTAGGAGGGAGTTCCCCAGCTTAAGTGAAGTCAAGGCAAGATTGACACGTGAAAACACAAGGGGGCAACGCATGGCTATTGTCGAACTAGCCGATAAAGACGCCCAGCAAATCCTGGCGAAGGGCAAAATTAAGATAGGTTGGGTGATCTGCAGGATACGGAGAAGAGCGATCCCTATCCGCTGCTTCAGATGCCTCGAATACGGACACACCGCGTATGGCTGTAGGGGACCCGACAGGAGATCTCTGTGCTACAAATGTGGTGAAACGGGGCACAAAAGGAAGGAGTGCACGAACGAGGCAAAATGCATTCTTTGCAAGGATGCTAAGCTAGCACCCGGCGACCTCAAACATGAGCCGGGGACAGGGAGATGCCGGGTTTTCAAGGAGGCCCTAACTAAAGCCAAATCGATACTCAAATGATCCGTATCCTGCAGGTCAATTTGCACCGAAGCACAAACGCCCAGGACCTACTTGAGCAGTTTGCGAGGGATAAGAAAGCTGACCTCCTGTTGCTGAGCGAGCAACATCATAACAAGGACTCGCAAGCGTGGTACCCTGACAAAACTGGTACCTCGGCCATCTGGGTTCGAGACAGCGCCCGCCTTCAGGTGCAGGGCCATGGACGCGGGGATGGTTTTGTGTGGGTGCGGTGTTCAGGGATAACATATTTCAGTGTTTATCTGACGCCTAACGAGGCAATGCGATCCTTTCGAACCAAACTCGATGCCCTGGAGGACGCTGTCTCGAACACAGAGGACCACATGCTGGTCGGGGGAGACTTCAACGCTAGAGCCATCGAATGGGGTATGCCACAATCCGACCCAAGGGGAAAGCAAATCTTGGACATGGCGGCCAGAACAGCGCTTTTTGTCCTAAATACTGGTAACACCCCTACTTTCCGCCGCTGGGGTTGCGTAGGAACCATACCCGATGTGACACTCGCTTCGGAGTCCCTGGTACCTAGAGTACACAACTGGCGAGTACTAGAGGACTACTCGGCTAGTGATCACCAGTATATAGCTGTTGAGGTTCACGACGGTGCCACTCTGCGTGCATATGCCCAAACTTCAATCCTCGGATGGAGGACTGGGAGGATGGACGTTGAGAAGTTCACTGACGCGCTTACGGCAGGCGCACCGTTGCTGGGAGCTCCGCCAGGGAGTGGAGGGCCTACAGCCAAGGACTTGGTGAACTCAACTATGAGTACAATCATAGCTGCTTGCGAGTCTTCCATGCCCCGCCGGAGACCCCGACATGGTAAGCCTCCAGTATACTGGTGGTCAAACGAGATCGCCGAACAAAGAAGCGAGTGTCACAAACTTCGGCGAGAGGCCCAGCGGGCGCGAACACGGGAGGAGGCAGACACTAGGCTAGCAGCATACAGGTCCGGCAGGAAATATCTTCGCAGGCTTATTAACAAGAGCAAGGCCCGATGCTGGCAAGACCTCGTGGACGATGTAAATAGGGATCCGTGGGGCCTTGGCTACAAGCTGGTCATGGGGAAACTTGGCGCCCTACCGAAGCCTTGTATACATGACGCGAAAAAGATGGACGCGATAGTGCGGGGACTCTTCCCCGCCCATCCCGTCCGTGTTGACGCTGTCCATGGTGAAACAGCAGTCGAGTGCCCACTCTTCACACAGCTGGAACTGGAGGAGGCAGTCCTCTCCCTGAAACCGAGGAAGGCTCCAGGTCCAGATGGTGTTCCAGCTGAGGTTTTGCAGCTCGTCTATCACCATTGTCCTGACTTGCTGCTCAGCACATTCAACGCTTGCCTACGGGACGGGGTTTTCCCGGTACGATGGAAGGTGGCGAGGCTTGTGCTGGTCAGCAAGGGGAAGGGAAATCCCGAATCGCCGTCTGCATACCGCCCGTTATGCATGCTAGACACGGCTGGGAAAGTGCTAGAGAAACTCATCAAGGGAAGACTCACTGACGCGATTCGTGCTGCTGGGGACCTATCTCCTCGGCAGTACGGCTTTAGAGCAGGACGTTCTACCATAGATGCGATTGCAGAGGTGTTGAACGCGGTCCAAAAGGCAGAGGCATATAGTCGCACCAAGCGACGGATCGTCCTGTTGGTGACACTCGACGTCAGGAATGCCTTCAACTCCGCTAGATGGGTGGATATTCTGGATACGCTGGAAAACTCTTTTCAAGTTCCAGAATATCTAATGCGGCTTTTGAGGAACTACCTAAAGGACCGAAGCCTGCTCTACGACACGACACAGGGCCAACGAAGGATGGAAATAACATCGGGTGTTGCCCAGGGATCTATCCTTGGTCCGGACCTGTGGAACGTGTCTTACGACGGGCTACTGAGACTTGAGATGCCAGATGAGTCGCGCTTGGTCGGCTATGCGGATGATGTTGCGGCTCTGGTCGCCGGACGCACCGTTGAACAAGCGCAACTTAGGCTAGGTATGCTAATGCGCCGAGTGAGGGACTGGATGACTGCTCGCGGGCTCAGTTTAGCACTGGAGATAACCGAAGTGGTCATCTTGACAAAAAAGAGAATCCCTAGAGTAAGGATGATCAGTATTAGAGATATACAGATCGAATCGAAGCCAGCGGTGAAGTACCTGGGGCTACTGATCGACTCGAAGATGAGTTTCTCTGAGCAAATCAGGGCAACGGCTGAGAAGGCTTCTTCGGGAATATCGGCCCTGAGTCGACTTATGGCCAACGTAGGGGGACCCAGCCCATCAAGAAGACGCCTCTTGATGAGTGCTGTAGGGTCAGTGCTACTGTACGGAGCAGAGGTATGGGGCGACGCTCTCAGCAAGGAGGTATACCGAAAACGATTGGCACAGGTACAGAGAAGAGGAGCACTGAGAATTGCATCTTCGTATCCAACAGTCTCCGACTCGGCGGTGAGAGTGATTGCAGGCGTGATACCTGTCGCCCTCCTTGCTAGAGAGCGCCGCGCTATTTACCTGCGCCGAAACGAGGATGCGAGGGAGATGGTTATCCGCGAGGAGAGACAACGCTCGCTCAACGATTGGCAGCAGTCTTGGAGGAATTGCACGAAGGGGAGGTGGACTGCGCGCCTCATCCCGGATGTGAGACCGTGGCTAAATCGAAGGCATGGTGAGACTGACTTCTATCTGACCCAGCTTTTGAGCGGGCACGGGTGTTTTCAGTCTTACCTGCACAAGATCGGCAAGTCACGGTCTCCCGATTGTCGGTTTTGCCCAGGAGAGGAGGACAATGCCTGTCACACATTTTTTGCGTGTACCAAATGGGCCAGGCTGCGAAGGGAACTCTACAGGGAGACGGGAGAGCTCACCCCGGATAATATAGTTGCGGTGATGCTCGAATCGGTTGACAAATGGAACCAGGTGGCACATTATGCTCGGGCAGTCCTGAAATATAAAAGGGACTCACAACAGCCGGAGGCACTGGGGCTGGGGGATCGCTCTTCTGGCAATTCTCCTTCCCCCCTCCCCTCCCGCTAGGAAAGGGACTCCCCAGCTTGAAGGCGCTCCACGGCGTAACAAAACGAGACCTGGCCCGAAGTAATGTGTCAAACGGTTCCAGGCTAGGTTCTCAGATTGACAGGGGAGGTGTTTAGTGGGTAGTCCAAAGGTATCCTCCATGGGAGTCCCACACTGCCAGACTTGGCGGGCATAAATGCCTTCACCTCCCTACCACCAAAAAAAAAAAAAAAAAAAAAAGAATATTCAATTTGCAAAATTTATTTTGTCGCATAGCCATAGGTATAAGAATTTTTCCCGTCCAAACGCCAATTTGCTAAGAATCCTCAAATTAGTCCAATGCTTTAAGCATAAGTTAGATAAGCTAATAAAATAATAATCAAATCAATGATCTGTCTGCATTAATTTTAATTATTGGAAGTTACTAGAATTTTCATCTTTCTTCTTACTTTAAACCTTGCACACCTTCTAGAAAGCGATCAATTTATTAGTTAGATTTCACGATTGTATTGATTGATTTGTCCATTTGGATAAAAAGTCAGGAATAAAATATGTTCTCATACGGAACCAGTCGGAATCGGAGTACCATTCCTGTAAAAGTGCGTTTATTTTAAAATAGAACAAAACCACAGTAATAATTTAGACGTTATTTAAAGATATTTGATAAATGAATTTGTTGTGTACTTCAAAGTAATCATCCTTATAAATTGAAAATTAGAGAGCGATGGCTTTTGATACTGTGTAAGAAGAAAAGTTAACACCAACACTTTATTAGGAAGAGATTAAAAATTTTTAAAATTTTTTTTGGGGAATTCTGTGTTTACGTTCTACAATTTGATTAAAATGAACTTTGTATCATACTTAATTAACGATCCATTGGTCGACCTGTGGTTTTGTGTTAGTATTTATCCCGACCCAATCCACTCCATGATACTGACGGAAAAGCTTTGATAGGTAATTTGACCACTCAAAATGAATGTGATTCTTATGATTGTATTTACTATAATTATAAGTATGAATAGAATTTGAAAAATAGGAGCTCCTTCCTTCTCCTTCTCCAAATTGTTAGATAATTTTCGAGAATTCATTTAAAAAAATAGAGTCCTTAACAGGGCTACTTCCACGTTCAACATAAACTGCAATCGAAATTCTCTTCTCTTGCAATATACATTAAATCGAATGAGTTGGTTTCTCTTTTCTTTACCGTCAAAGCAAAATACTTGGCAACATGACATAAAATTCAATATTTATAACTTATACGTGAAGGGCAGGACTTAATTTTGTATCATTTAGTGTAAAAGCAGCTTTAGTTAGAATTGCTATTAATTTATAATTAACTTGAGAGTGTATCTGAATGTATTGTTTACATTTCATTAACGAAGTATAACATGAATAATATGAATTGCTAAACCGTATCAACGACTTTCATTTCCAGTGGTTCCTTCCTTTCAGCGGGAAATAGAGTGCATGGTAAGTATGCCGTCACGAGGGTAGGGTTTGAGAAAACCCGCTGAGGCCGGTTTCGCGTCGCGCGCGGTACGCGGTACCTTTGTTGGTTTTGCCTTTTTACTAACGTAGCTTTCGTCGGGTTTAAGTTAACATAGTGTGCTTTCGGTACCGCGTCGCTTAGATTCGGGAACGCGAAATCGAGATTAGATTTTTGTTCTTTGACTGATTGATGAAGAAATACGGAGTAACATAAAGTAGGTTTCCTCTCCGTATGGTTTTGTTTTGGTGACGCGTTTGAAGACGGGCATTTATTGGTGGCTGAAAATTGTAGATGAGCGTAATCCATTTGGAGACCCGCGACCGAAATCCTCTCCGATCTAGCTAGCCAACAAGCAGCCACCGCGAAAATGGATTACGGTGCACGGATTGGTTGACCGGTGGGTACCATCCGTTGGCACTACTCAGACTTAACGTCTAGAACCGATGAGAGGTCGGTTCCTCGTTCGGACTTAGACATTTAAAATCATTACAAATGGCACCCAACGTGGGGCCAAAACGTTCAGTACCAAGGAGCGGAGCACCACCGGAGCTTGAGGACCCAGCAAGGATTGATCAACCATCCCTTGAAGCAATTACAAGCCCGACGGTCTGTTGGAACTGCCGACAAACGGGGCATCGGTTCTATGCATGTCCAGCGGAACCGACGCTCTTCTGTTACCGATGCGGGAAGGCAGACACTTACGCACCTGATTGCGCAAATTGCAAATTGTGAAAAACTTGCCAGCGAGTGCCGCGACCACCCGTTGGCACTCTTAAAACCCGGACGGACCAATGCTGACCCCATTACTAGCTATGACCAAGCCCCAGACATGACCCCAATTCTGCTGACTCGCACCGCCAAACACAGTGCTCCCGAAGTTTCACAACCGACCCCATCCTTTGTCGAGGCGGACGCGAAGGGAAATGATAGCGAGGCGAAGGTTCCTTGGCACGTCAAGCCCTTCCACGTCAGACTGCGGAATTATTTGCCTACTCGACAGTGTATCTTCCATGAGGAGTTGGCTACAACTGTCCCACCGCGAAGAAAGCGAGCCACGCGTCGGATGCGGAGCTTCTGGAGAAGGGTCAGGCAGTCGAGGAAGGTGCTGAGGGACAAACACTTAGACGAATTATTGAGGGATGACGTTCGACCATATGCGTCAGTACACCTCCTGCAAAAACGATTGTCAGGTTTAGTCGATACGGGAGCCAGTGTGAATTGCATATCAGCCAATTTTGCAGGGGAGGTACTGGCAATGCACGCGGACCAAATCCACCATTTTGCCACCTGGTTAAGCACGGCGGACGGAACTTGTCACTCTGTAGTGAGAAAAATTACGACGGAGGTCACCTTTAAAGGAGTAACTAAACCTCTGGAATTTTACATCATGCCTCAATTAACCCAGAATCTCTATCTAGGGGTGGATTTCGTTCGAAAATTTAACTTGGCCCCGGTACTGTTTGCCGGCATGACCCTGGAGTCCGTCACCAGTGTTCCTGACCAAACTCAAACCACTCACTTATTACGACATACACTGGATGTGAATCAACAACTGCGACTTGACTCGGCTATACCGGCTTTCCCATCCCATGAGAAGGAAGGTCTCGGGCGGACGGCACTGGTGTTACACACAATAGATGTGGGGAACGCTAAACCCATAAAACAGAGACATTTTGCCATATCTCCGGCGAAGGAAAAGTTGTTATATGCCAAAGTTGATCAAATGCTAGCATTAGGCGTGATCGGAGAATCGCAGAGTGCGTGGGCTTCCCCGGTCACCTTAGTTGTCAAGCCGAACAAGGTCCGGCTATGCTTAGATGCCAGACGCTTGAACACCGTCACTGTCAAGGACGCATACCCTCTACCGTTGATTGAAGGCATTTTGAGTCGGTTGCCTAACGCCCACTTCATCACGAGCTTAGACCTCAAGGACGCCTTCTTGCAAATTCCTTTAGACCCTGGCTCAAAGAAGAAAACAGCCTTCACAGTCCCAGGTCGGCCCCTGTATCAATTCGTGACCATGCCATTCGGATTGTGCAATGCCCCTCAAACAATGACGCGCCTTATGGATAAGGTGATACCACCACATTTACGGCACCAAGTTTTCGTGTACTTGGACGATCTGCTGCTTATAACCGAAACCTTTAACGAACACCTCGATCTGCTTCAGGAGGTGGCTCTACACATCTGGAGGGCAGGGTTAACCATCAACATACAGAAGAGTCAGTTTGTGATGACGGAGGTGAAGTATTTGGGTCACATCATTGGGCATGGCCATACCAAGACCGATCCGGACAAGACGCAAGCGATTGACGCTTTTCCATTACCCAAGGCTACCAAGCAGTTACGCCGATTCCTAGGCTTATGCGGATGGTACCAGCGTTTCGTGCGTGACTATGCCACCATTACCACTCCTTTGACCGACATGCTGCGTAAGGGACGTAAGTTCGTCTGGGAAGAGCCCAGCTTGCGAGCCTTTGAAGAGCTAAAGAAGAGTCTGACTACAGCCCCCGTACTGCACAGCCCGGACTTTGACAAACCGTTCTCAATCCATTGTGACGCGAGTCAACATGGGGTGGGAGCAGTCTTAGTCCAGGTTGCACAAGACGGCGAGGAGAGACCTATAGCCTTTATGTCCCACAAGCTGAACCAGGCCCAGCGGAACTACACGGTCTCGGAGCAGGAATGCCTGGCGGCTGTGCTGGCAGTGAAACGTTTTCGAGCATATGTAGAAGGATATCCCTTTGAAATCGTCACGGATCATGCGTCACTGAAATGGCTGATGGGCCAAACTGATCTCCAGGGCCGCTTGGCCAGATGGGCCGTGAAATTACAGGCGTTTGACTTCACGATAAGATACCGCAAGGGAAGTCAGCACGTGGTACCGGACACACTATCCAGGATGTTCGCCCCTGAAGGAGCCGAGTTGGCTCAGGAGGACGACAGCCCCCTATGGATCGACTTGGACCATTCCGCCTTCAAGTCAGCATGTTATATCCAGCTGATGAATACGATTCAGGACCAGTTGCCACAGCTGCCAGAACTACGGGTGACGGAGGGATTTATATACAAGCGGACGAGACACGCCTCCGGAGACCCCATTCAAGAAGAGGAACAGTGGAAGTTATGGGTGCCCGAAGAACTGACGTTCGAATTGATTAAGCGGGCTCATGACCACCCATTGAGTGCTCACGGTGGTTATGGTCGTACGCTTCGGAGACTGAAGACTTACTTCTTTTGGCCTAAGATGGCGCAGCGAGTGAAAAATTACGTAGCCGCCTGTGAGCTGTGCAAATGCACTAAAGCGCCCAATTCTGTTCTTCGGCCCCCGATGGGAAAACTCGAACTACCGGAGCGGGTGTTCCAGCGCCTGTATATAGATCTCATCGGTTCGTACCCTCGCTCAACTTCGGGATACACGGGAGCTGTCGTGGTCCTGGACCACTTGTCCAAATTTCCGATTGTGGAACCCCTTCGAAACCTGCACACCGGCCCCATAGTCAGTTTTCTGGAAAATTCAGTTGACCTCATCTAGATTTCGGGAATTAATGGAAAAGTTTGTCATTACGCATCAGCGGACTGCCATTTATTCTCCGCAAGCCAATGCATCCAAGCGGTTGAACCGCACCCTCATAGCCGCCATTCGGGCCTACGTCCAACCGGATTAGAAGGATTGGGACCGCAGGATTTCCACCATCACCTGTGCCCTGCGTTCGTCTTATCACTCCACCACAGGCATCTCCCCATACTTTGCCGTGTTCGGCCAGCATATGATTGCCACGGAAACTCGTACCGGCTATTAGGGCAGTTGAAAGGGTTGGAAGACCCAATAATGGTGCTGGAGCCGAGAAACTCCAAATTCTACGAGAACAAATCCGGGAGAGGATTGAAGACAGTAGACGGGTGGGGGAGGAACGGTACAATCTGCGACCCCATCCTTCTGGCTTCAAGGCAGACGACGAAATCTACCGACGGAATTTTAGACAAAGTGAAGCAAGTTGTAGTAATCGAGGAGTTGTGGCTCAAAAAACCAGCGCAGCAACCACAAGGACAGGCACAGCCAACACTCCGTACAAAATGGCTGCACTGTCATGAGGATTTTCAGATGTCATCGGGCTTTGGATAACAAATAAAATATACGCGACCGATTGAAAAATTCCGCAAGGACCAAATTTATCAACGCGAGCGTCATTACTGTGAAATAAACTAGAAAAAGTTGTGATTTTTTGCCGCAACCGTAAGAAAATTGTGCGAAAAGTCGAGCGCAGAAACGGAGAAGACGGGAGAAAAATTTCTGTCCGAGTTCCCCAAGTTCCGACGTCGTGAATTAGAAAAAAAAAAGTTTCTATTTTCTGCCAGAAAAAGCCTTGCGAATGCAAAGAGCATCGATGAATCAGAGAATGGACTTGTTGCTGACAATTTGACTACACGCATTTGGAAGAGGAACAAAAATAATAGTGCGATTATTGTAAAAGAATAAAACTTAAAGAGCCCTATAAAAGTGTAAACGCCTTTTTGAACATTTTTTTACTACAAACAATAAACACATATTCAATTGGAAGCTACTGAAGAGCGAAAGAAAAGTAGCAAATTGCTGTGTCGCATATCAAGAAAGATAAAACAGAAGGAAAACGAAAGATTTTATGAAGAAAGTGCTGTTATTATTCGCCAGGTTTTCACTATTAAAAGAAGAGAAAAGAACAAGACATATTGCAAACGAAATATCTACATAGTTAATTATATCGTCTACATTTGAAAGTCATTATCAACTAGTTGAAGTAAAAACACAAAAAAAAAACAACAGCAAAACAAGAGTGCCGCGGGTAGCCTAACACTTCTATGTTTTGCGGTAACGGTAGTAGTGCTGGCATGGCTACTCTGTTACAGCAAAAAGCAACAATTGCATGAAAACATTAACCAATGGCGATGTAGTCGGTGGCGGAGTATCCGGTGGAAGTAGCAATGATTTGAATAACACCTCATCTCCTCCGGTCACGCCATTACATCAGAGTGTAACTCGCATAGCTTCAGCACCAGATCCATCACGCCCATGGCACAGTGGTCCACCACCAGCATCATCATCAGAACCTCACATTAATTTGTGGCCGCATCATGCACCAGCAACCGTTCTCGCTGCGCAAGATCAACGCCATCGTCTACACTATCACTTAGCCAGCATATTCCCTGAGGAGCAAGTGCAAACGGTTATGCAAATGTATCCCGATGAAACTAATCCACAAACTATATGTGCTGCCATTTTAAGTCAACAAGTAATGCAGTTTTAAATGCATAGCAACAGAAGAAATCACACTGTTAAATCCACTACAATGATAATTATATGAAATGATCATAAGAAGAAAAGAAATTTTCAAAAATTAACAGCAACACACATCAATGTACATACAAGTAACGTATGGCTGAGAAATAATTATATTAAAAGTAAAGTTAAAAACAAACGAGAAGAAATCTTAAGTTGTAACACAGAGAAGATTGTAAAAGAAAATCTACTTCTAGTTAAGTAAATAACCCTCCCGTTGTTGTATGTATCATCATATTGGAGTAAATAAATTTGAAGAATCCAAAATAGTAAGAGGAAAAGAGAGATTGCATTGCAGAGTGCATGAGGACGGGGGCTAGCGTTACTGGAAGTGAAACTGTAGATTCGTTTTCGATCCAGCTAACTGCAATAGAATATCAGCACCAATACACTTGTTTGGTAAATAGTTCGAAACTTGTTTCATGTTATACATAGTATGAAATTGAATGCAAGTGGTTACTGGCTACCATCCTATCTAGTCAAAGAACCGTTTGGGTCAACCAACTGAGCAATTAAATAAATTTCTGGAGAGTTCAAATTACGCTTAGGAACAATCAATTACGAACCGCAATATTTCTATTGTTCTGTGATATTTTTTACTTGGGCATTTTATATTATGCGATGTTTTATCATTAAAAGGAAAAATTGATTATTAACGAAAGTTTATAAATAACTGGCGAAGGGAGTGCTAGTTGAGCAGTCGTTGAAGTCGGTCGGGTTTCGGTTCCGCCTAAGATTGTGCATAACTTTGCATTTGATATCCGTCGGAGTAGCCGCCAAGTAACGGGAAATCATTTAAGCTTATCCCATAGGAAGTGCTTTAATGTTTGTTGTAAAATTTTTGTACGTGGAATGATATATTGGCAAGCGACGTGGAAATTACTTTGAATAACAGCCCGAGTGCAAAACTAGTGATTGGAATAATAAAAAGTGTTTTGAGAATAAAATATTAAGTGCAAGATCTTTTGTTGAATGTTATCCGAGTGATATGAAATTTTATTGCGGTCTGATTTGAGTTCAATTTTGAATGTTTCTAAATAAAACAAGTGTTGACCGTTGTCATCGAGATTTCTTGTGACAGTTTAATATAACAGTGTGTCACTGCGGTTGATATCTATCTTAACCCAAAATTAAACGTTTCCCTTCCTCGCCTGCTCAATGTTTGCGGGAAATTCGCAATACCTTTGGGAAGTTTTGAAAAATGCTGACACAGCTGGGAACCGAATCCCATGGCTGGTATACGAAATTTATCCCCAATTTCAGTAATACTTATACGAATCGCAGTGCGATTGTCAAAAGCTAACCGCCAGGTTCTATAAAACGGAACTGTCAAAACTACATCCTTCCGCTACAACGGCCGGTAATTAGTAGTTGAACAATTTATTCGATTGACATTTGATTTGTTCACTTGATCAGAATCAACCATAAGGGATTGAGAGTTGAGTTACGGTGTTTTGAAGTGGATTTTACGCGTGGGAAATCGCAATTTTGAATTGTTTAAACAGCAAACAGCGACACAGTGCAATAATTTACACGGCCCTAATTTTTAATTGATTGAAAATTTGTGACTTTCCTAGCATTTCGGTTAATTAATTTCCCCGTGAACCTAAACTAGCCAAAAGCAATTTTGTAGCAATTTTCCACTTATTCGTGTATTGTGCAGCACGTTTCCTATTTCACACGCGTTTGTGCATTTTGATCGGCGCCAAAAGATTTTCCGTCTTTCCTACACTCGAATTTCGAAGTGTTTATGTTTTGTGTGGGTGCAAAAATAGAGCCACGTGTATCTTATTGGATTTGATTCTAACCTGGCGTGTCCGAGAGAAAGGAGGATATTTTCGCGTAGTATTTAGTAATCGAGGAAAAATAATTTTTTTTTATAAACCGCATTGAAAACGACCTAAATAAACTTTAAATTAAAAAAAAAAGTAATGAACGTTTCAGAGGAACCCCGCATTCTTCATCGAGCGCTCGGAGGACCATGCGGATGAGTACCCTTTTTGGTATATATATATTTATTGCATGTAAAATTTATTTGCAAAATTTTGAGGTTGATTATTTTGTTAGATTAAATGAATCTTACACAAGAGAACGACGCAATTATTTAACTGTGAAGTATGCTGAACACTGAAATTATTAAAGTAAAGCTGAATAGTAATGAAGAATTGTTAATCGTCGAGTTATGTTTATAGAATTGTTGATAATATCTAAATAATAATGTTTGAGTCAATAACAATTTTGGTCTTTCCTTTCCGATCACTCTGACCGGGTATAGGACTCGGTACGGTGGCAGGCTGCCCCCTAAAACCATGAGCCAGCCGCCGGGTGCAATTTAATCCTTTTTTTTCTTTGTTTCAGGTGACCTCGTGGGTTGAGTGGCCCAAGCAGAGTGCCTCTTTATGGCATAGAGTTATGCATTCAAATTGTGTAATTCTATGGCATAAATTGGTCACCGCGGTACTCCCCTTCTGATGGGAAAGTTCATGCAATTCAAGTTGTATGAGTTTTCCACTCAGAAGAGGAATACCTGGCCACTGCAACAGAATATATATGGATTTATTCCGGTTGGGTGGGTGCGAAGGGGCTCCACCATCACCCGTTTGCCCCTCTTTCATTTGTGGGCCATGAACTTCGTCGGGTAATGACGAGGTTACCCCAAGTCCGCCTTTCTTTTCAGGTTCCACTTGTTCTAGTAACAAGCTCTAATTCCCTCTGTGGAGTTATCTACAATTTTTGCGACTTCGGTTGCCCCTGGATCTCTAGCAGTCAAATTCGTGAGTGCGAAATTTTTTTGTAGTGGGTCCTCGTGCTGTGGAAATGAACCCGCCCCACGACACCGCAATGCTAGCCTGCCAGCGCATTCACGCATCTCCAGACGAGGGCATTCTCGGCAGATACCGACACCTTCTTCTGCCGAGGCAGCAGACCATCGCTGCAGTCCTTTACGGACATTTTTGAACATCTTATTCACTACAAGGTCGGCACTACACTGCCAAGCTAGACAAGAAGTTCGTGAAGTGTCAAGTCTTACAAGTTTTCAGTCCCGCGCGGTACCTCATTGCGGACATGTCCGGAAGGGAGCTGGGAGTCTACCATGCCAAAGACCGACAACACTGAAAGAAAAAGAAAAAAAACATCATAGGGCCAAGCAGCGTTTCCTTCAGTCTCCCCATGCCTGGTAGGCATCGTGGACACTGCCCTGTAATGAATCATGCGACGCCGCTAGCGACCACTACTAACACACCTTGCTGCTAGGTGGCTTGTCGTTTCACGTTAGTTGCGACGAACGCACATCCCACGTCAATTTTGTCGTGGGATGTCAAGAGGATTTGACAGCCACATGGCAGTGAAGTGTGCACGTAGTGGCCGCCACCTAAGAAGAGTTAAGCGGTTGCATTCTAAGTGTAGTAACGAGTTTTGCAGTTAATTGATGTACAGAGTTTTCGTGAAGTTAATTGATGTACAGAGTTTTCGTGAAGTTAATTGATGTACAGAGTTTTCGTGAAGACTGCTAGAGGTAAGGATAGAATCGCAATAGTCAAATACATTGAAAATGGAGCATTTACTAACCTCCATAGGCTATGCAGAAATCTAGTCTGCTATGATCTTTCTGCACGTGGTATCCATATACTGGCTGTTTATGTTGTTATTAAATTCGATTTCCCACGTATGGCTGAGTCTTACTTGCATCGTATTGGCGTTCAGGGACCTGTGAACATTTGGGTATTACCATCAAGAGGTGATCTTTTGCAGGCGTTAAGCACCAGCGTTGTGATGAATGAAACAACAGCACCGTCGAACCACGCCACAGCAACAATCATAATGGGACTATACTTTTAGAAGTGGCCACCGACTCTTGGGACCATGCTATGTCCTCAACCGCAGCAACTGTCACCACCCCATCAGCTGACTAATACCCTTGTAATTGCTGAAATGGTACCACCCTACAAAAAAAGGACACTTGGACGATGTGAGTCAAAATGAAACACAAGGGAAAATGTTCTCATAAAAAGCTTTAATTTGATTTTAATTTTAATTATATTTAAGTCACATGATACTTTGCTCTTTTCCCCTTTTGTCAAACATATACGTTGCTGAGGCTTTGAGTTTATTAATTTCAGAGTTTTTAGGTTTTTAATTTTCCTTATTCTGTTGAGAGGAAGAGTTTAGAATTTTACAATTACATTTAGAACAGAAAGGACAATTGTTGTCAAGTCTCTATATATACATGAACGTAATTAATTATTGATACAGTTAAGTAGTCAAATGGCAGTGAATTTCGTGATAGATTGAGTGGTCAGTTGATGATTCAATTGTCTTTTTACAAGAAATACGGGGAGGCGCTTCTCTCACATTTTGCGTGAGTTCTGCTATGGGTTACTCCGGCTTTAACTTCCATTTTAACTCAACAATAACCTATATGGATAATCCACAAATTTGTAATTTGTCATAAACTTTCTTTCATGATATTCATAGTAAATTTACTATTACCGTATATGTTTATACTCGTATATTGTAGAAATTAATTTTCTATGCATTTGAAACAGGTTAGGCTTAATTGCGTTTTTGGATTAATGAATTCTATCAAAATTAGAATTTCAAAAAACTTAGCTTTTAATTATTTCAAAGTTTGGAATTTCTTTTCTTATCAAATGTTTGCAAACATTTGCATTAGGGAAGGTTTTTTTTAGATTCCCATGATTTTTCACTGGGTCCATACTTTTCGAGACATTTTTAATGAAGACAGAGTAGTATCAAAAGAGATCCCCTCATAATCGGGTCTTACAATAACCATCCTAAGACTTACGAGTGATTGAATATCTTAGATTTATCAATAATACGTACAAACGCGTCATATAAAGTGTTATTAAATATTCAATTTGCAAAATTTATTTTGTCGCATAGCCATAGGTATAAGAATTTTGCCCGTCCAAACGCCAATTTGCTAAGAATCCTCAAATTAGTCCAATGCTTTAAGCATAAGTTAGATAAGCTAGTAAAATAATAATCAAATCAATGATCTGTCTGCATTAATTTTAACTATTGGAAGTTACTAGAATTCTCATCTTTCTTTTTACTTTAAACCTTGCACACCTTCTAGAAAGCGATCAATTTATTAGTTAGATTTCACGATTGTATTGATTGATTTGTCCATTTGGATAAAAAGTTAGGAATAAAATATGTTCTCATACGGAACCAGTCGGAATCGGAGTATCATTCCTGTAAAAGTTCATTTATTTTAAAATAGAACAAAACCACACAGTAATTAAGTTAATGGTTTTTTAGACGTTATTTAAAGATATTTGATAAATGAAGTTGTTTTGTACTTCAAAGTAATCATCCTTATGAATTGAAAATTAGAGAGCGATGGCTTTTAATACTGTGTAAGAAGAAAAGTTAACACCAACACTTTATTAGGAAGAGATTAAAAATTTTTAAAATTTTTTTTGGGGAATTCTGTATTTACGTTCTACAATTTGATTAAAATGAACTTTGTATCATACTTAATTAACGATCCATTGGTCGACCTGTGGTTTTGTGTTAGTATTTATCCCGACCCAATCCACTCCATGATACTGACGGAAAAGCTTTGATAGGTAATTTGACCACTCAAAATGAATGTGATTCTTATGATTGTATTTACTATAATTATAAGTATGAATAGAATTTGAAAAATAGGAGCTCCAAATTGTTAGATAATTTTCGAGAATTCATTTAAAAAAAAAGAGGTCCTTAACAGGGCTACTTCCACGTTCAACATAAACTGTAATCGAAATTCTCTTCTCTTGCAATATACATTAAATCGAATGAGTTGGTTTCTCTTTTCTTTACCGTCAAAGCAAAATACTTGGCAACATGACATAAAATTCAATATTTATAACTTATACGTGAAGGGTAGGACTTAATTTTGTATCATTTAGTGTAAAAGCAGCTTTAGTTAGAATTGCTATTAATTTATAATTAACTTGAGAGTGTATCTGAATGTATTGTTTACATTTCATTAACGAAGTATAACATGAATAATATGAATTGCTAAACCGTATCAACGACTTTCATTTCCAGTGGTTCCTTCCTTTCAGCGGGAAATAGAGTGCATGGTAAGTATGCTGTCACGAGGGTAGGGTTTGAGAAAACCCGCTGAGGCCGGTTTCGCGTCGCGCGCAGTACGCGGTACCTTTGTTGGTTTTGCCTTTTTATTAACGTAGCTTTCGTCGGGTTTAAGTTAACATAGTGTGCTTTCGGTACCGCGTCGCTTAGATTCGGGAACGCGAAATCGAGATTAGATTTTTGTTCTTTGACTGATTGATGAAGAAATACGGAGTAACATAAAGTAGGTTTCCTCTCCGTATGGTTTTGTTTTGGTGACGCGTTTGAAGACGGGCATTTATTGGTGGCTGAAAATTGTAGATGAGCGTAATCCATTTGGAGACCCGCGACCGAAATCCTCTCCGATCTAGCTAGCCAACAAGCAGCCACCGCGAAAATGGATTACGGTGCACGGATTGGTTGACCGGTGGGTACCATCCGTTGGCACTACTCAGACTTAACGTCTAGAACCGATGAGAGGTCGGTTCCTCGTTCGGACTTAGACATTTAAAATCATTACAAATGGCACCCAACGTGGGGCCAAAACGTTCAGTACCAAGGAGCGGAGCACCACCGGAGCTTGAGGACCCAGCAAGGATTGATCAACCATCCCTTGAAGCAATTACAAGCCCGACGGTCTGTTGGAACTGCCGACAAACGGGGCATTGGTTCTATGCATGTCCAGCGGAACCGACGCTCTTCTGTTACCGATGCGGGAAGGCAGACACTTACGCACCTGATTGCGCAAATTGCAAATTGTGAAAAACTTGCCAGCGAGTGCCGCGACCGCCCGTTGGCACTCTTAAAACCCGGACGGACCAATGCTGACCCCATTACTAGCTATGACCAAGCCCCAGACATGACCCCAATTCTGCTGACTTGCACCGCCAAACACAGTGCTCCCGAAGTTTCACAACCGACCCCATCCTTTGTCGAGGCGGACGCGAAGGGAAATGATAGCGAGGCGAAGGTTCCTTGGCACGTCAAGCCCTTCCACGTCAGACTGCGGAATTATTTGCCTACTCGACAGTGTATCTTCCATGAGGAGTTGGCTACAACTGTCCCACCGCGAAGAAAGCGAGCCACGCGTCGGATGCGGAGCTTCTGGAGAAGGGTCAGGCAGTCGAGGAAGGTGCTGAGGGACAAACACTTAGACGAATTATTGAGGGATGACGTTCGACCATATGCGTCAGTACACCTCCTGCAAAAACGATTGTCAGGTTTAGTCGATACGGGAGCCAGTGTGAATTGCATATCAGCCAATTTTGCAGGGGAGGTACTGGCAATGCACGCGGACCAAATCCACCATTTTGCCACCTGGTTAAGCACGGCGGACGGAACTTGTCACTCTGTAGTGAGAAAAATTACGACGGAGGTCACCTTTAAAGGAGTAACTAAACCTCTGGAATTTTACATCATGCCTCAATTAACCCAGAATCTCTATCTAGGGGTGGATTTCGTTCGAAAATTTAACTTGGCCCCGGTACTGTTTGCCGGCATGACCCTGGAGTCCGTCACCAGTGTTCCTGACCAAACTCAAACCACTCACTTATTACGACATACACTGGATGTGAATCAACAACTGCGACTTGACTCGGCTATACCGGCTTTCCCATCCCATGAGAAGGAAGGTCTCGGGCGGACGGCACTGGTGTTACACACAATAGATGTGGGGAACGCTAAACCCATAAAACAGAGACATTTTGCCATATCTCCGGCGAAGGAAAAGTTGTTATATGCCAAAGTTGATCAAATGCTAGCATTAGGCGTGATCGGAGAATCGCAGAGTGCGTGGGCTTCCCCGGTCACCTTAGTTGTCAAGCCGAACAAGGTCCGGCTATGCTTAGATGCCAGACGCTTGAACACCGTCACTGTCAAGGACGCATACCCTCTACCGTTGATTGAAGGCATTTTGAGTCGGTTGCCTAACGCCCACTTCATCACGAGCTTAGACCTCAAGGACGCCTTCTGGCAAATTCCTTTAGACCCTGGCTCAAAGAAGAAAACAGCCTTCACAGTCCCAGGTCGGCCCCTGTATCAATTCGTGACCATGCCATTCGGATTGTGCAATGCCCCTCAAACAATGACGCGCCTTATGGATAAGGTGATACCACCACATTTACGGCACCAAGTTTTCGTGTACTTGGACGATCTGCTGCTTATAACCGAAACCTTTAACGAACACCTCGATCTGCTTCAGGAGGTGGCTCTACACATCTGGAGGGCAGGGTTAACCATCAACATACAGAAGAGTCAGTTTGTGATGACGGAGGTGAAGTATTTGGGTCACATCATTGGGCATGGCCATATCAAGACCGATCCGGACAAGACGCAAGCGATTGACGCTTTTCCATTACCCAAGGCTGCCAAGCAGTTACGCCGATTCCTAGGCTTATGCGGATGGTACCAGCGTTTCGTGCGTGACTATGCCACCATTACCACTCCTTTGACCGACATGCTGCGTAAGGGACGTAAGTTCGTCTGGGAAGAGCCCAGCTTGCGAGCCTTTGAAGAGCTAAAGAAGAGTCTGACTACAGCCCCCGTACTGCACAGCCCGGACTTTGACAAACCGTTCTCAATCCATTGTGACGCGAGTCAACATGGGGTGGGAGCAGTCTTAGTCCAGGTTGCACAAGACGGCGAGGAGAGACCTATAGCCTTTATGTCCCACAAGCTGAACCAGGCCCAGCGGAACTACACGGTCTCGGAGCAGGAATGCCTGGCGGCTGTGCTGGCAGTGAAACGTTTTCGAGCATATGTAGAAGGATATCCCTTTGAAATCGTCACGGATCATGCGTCACTGAAATGGCTGATGGGCCAAACTGATCTCCAGGGCCGCTTGGCCAGATGGGCCGTGAAATTACAGGCGTTTGACTTCACGATAAGATACCGCAAGGGAAGTCAGCACGTGGTACCGGACACACTATCCAGGATGTTCGCCCCTGAAGGAGCCGAGTTGGCCCAGGAGGACGACAGCCCCCTATGGATCGACTTGGACCATTCCGCCTTCAAGTCAGCATGTTATATCCAGCTGATGAATACGATTCAGGACCAGTTGCCACAGCTGCCAGAACTACGGGTGACGGAGGGATTTATATACAAGCGGACGAGACATGCCTCCGGAGACCCCATTCAAGAAGAGGAACAGTGGAAGTTATGGGTGCCCGAAGAACTGACCTTCGAATTGATTAAGCGGGCTCATGACCACCCATTGAGTGCTCACGGTGGTTATGGTCGTGCGCTTCGGAGACTGAAGACTTACTTCTTTTGGCCTAAGATGGCGCAGCGAGTGAAAAAGTAAAAAGTGTGAGCTGTGCAAATGCACTAAAGCGCCCAATTCTGTTCTTCGGCCCCCGATGGGAAAACTCGAACTACTGGAGCGGGTGTTCCAGCGCCTGTATATAGATCTCATCGGTCCGTACCCTCGCTCGACTTCGGGATACACGGGAGCTGTCGTGGTCCTGGACCACTTGTCCAAATTTCCGATTGTGGAACCCCTTCGAAACCTGCACACCGGCCCCATAGTCAGTTTTCTGGAAAATTCAGTTGACCTCGTCTAGATTTCGGGAATTAATGGAAAAGTTTGTCATTACGCATCAGCGGACTGCCATTTATTCTCCGCAAGCCAATGCATCCAAGCGGTTGAACCGCACCCTCATAGCCGCCATTCGGGCCTACGTCTAACCGGATCAGAAGGATTGGGACCGCAGGATTTCCACCATCACCTGTGCCCTGCGTTCGTCTTATCACTCCACCACAGGCATCTCCCCATACTTTGCCGTGTTCGGCCAGCATATGATTGCCACGGAAACTCGTACCGGCTATTAGGGCAGTTGAAAGGGTTGGAAGACCCAATAATGGTGCTGGAGCCGAGAAACTCCAAATTCTACGAGAACAAATCCGGGAGAGGATTGAAGACAGTAGACGGGTGGGGGAGGAATGGTACAATCTGCGACCCCATCCTTCTGGCTTCAAGGCAGACGACGAAATCTACCGACGGAATTTTAGACAAAGTGAAGCAGGTTGTAGTAATCGAGGAGTTGTGGCTCAAAAAACCAGCGCAGCAACCACAAGGACAGGCACAGCCAACACTCCGTACAAAATGGCTGCACTGTCATGAGGATTTTCAGATGTCATCGGGCTTTGGATAACAAATAAAATATACGCGACCGATTGAAAAATTCCGCAAGGACCAAATTTATCAACGCGAGCGTCATTACTGTGAAATAAACTAAGAATATTGTGCGAAAAGTCGAGCGCAGAAACGGAGAAGACGGGAGAAAAATTTCTGTCCGAGTTCCCCAAGTTCCGACGTCGTGAATTAGAAAAAAAAAAGTTTCTATTTTCTGCCAGAAAAAGCCTTGTGAATGCAAAGAGCATCGATGAATCAGAGAATGGACTTGTTGCTGACAATTTGACTACACGCATTTGGAAGAGGAACAAAAATAATAGTGCGATTATTGTAAAAGAATAAAACTTAAAGAGCCCTATAAAAGTGTAAACGCCTTTTTGAACATTTTTTTACTACAAACAATAAACACATATTCAATTGGAAGCTACTGGAGAGCGAAAGAAAAGTAGCAAATTGCTGTGTCGCATATCAAGAAAGATAAAACAGAAGGAAAACGAAAGATTTTATGAAGAAAGTGCTGTGATTATTCGCCAGAAGGAAGATAATAATTTAAGGTTTTCAATATTAAAAGAAGAGAAAAGAACAAGACATATTGCAAACGAAATATCTACATAGTTAATTATATCGTCTACATTTGAAAGTCATTATCAACTAGTTGAAGTAAAAACACAAAAAAAAAACAACAGCAAAACAAGAGTGCCGCGGGTAGCCTAACACTTCTATGTTTTGCGGTAACGGTAGTAGTGCTGGCATGGCTACTCTGTTACAGCAAAAAGCAACAATTGCATGAAAACATTAACCAATGGCGATGTAGTCGGTGGCGGAGTATCCGGTGGAAGTAGCAATGATTTGAATAACACCTCATCTCCTCCGGTCACGCCATTACATCAGAGTGTAACTCGCATAGCTTCAGCACCAGATCCATCACGCCCATGGCACAGTGGTCCACCACCAGCATCATCATCTGAACCTCACATTAATTTGTGGCCGCATCATGCACCAGCAACCGTTCTCGCTGCGCAAGATCAACGCCGTCGTCTACACTATCACTTAGCCAGCATATTCCCTGAGGAGCAAGTACAAACGGTTATGCAAATGTATCCCGATGAAACTAATCCACAAACTATATGTGCTGCCATTTTAAGTCAACAAGTAATGCAGTTTTAAATGCATAGCAACAGAAGAAATCACACTGTTAAATCCACTACAATGATAATTATATGAAATGATCATAAGAAGAAAAGAAATTTTCAAAAATTAACAGCAACACACATCAATGTACATACAAGTAACGTATGGCTGAGAAATAATTATATTAAAAGTAAAGTTAAAAACAAACGAGAAGAAATCTTAAGTTGTAACACAGAGAAGATTGTAAAAGAAAATCTACTTCTAGTTAAGTAAATAACCCTCCCGTTGTTGTATGTATCATCATATTGGAGTAAATAAATTTGAAGAATCCAAAATAGTAAGAGGAAAAGAGAGATTGCATTGCAGAGTGCATGAGGACGGGGGCTAGCGTTACTGGAAGTGAAACTGTAGATTCGTTTTCGATCCAGCTAACTGCAATAGAATATCAGCACCAATACACTTGTTTGGTAAATAGTTCGAAACTTGTTTCATGTTATACATAGTATGAAATTGAATGCAAGTGGTTACTGGCTACCATCCTATCTAGTCAAAGAACCGTTTGGGTCAACCAACTGAGCAATTAAATAAATTTCTGGAGAGTTCAAATTACGCTTAGGAACAATCAATTACGAACCGCAATATTTCTATTGTTCTGTGATATTTTTTACTTGGGCATTTTATATTATGCGGTGTTTTATCATTAAAAGGAAAAATTGATTATTAACGAAAGTTTATAAATAACTGGCGAAGGGAGTGCTAGTTGAGCAGTCGTTGAAGTCGGTCGGGTTTCGGTTCCGCCTAAGATTGTGCATAACTTTGCATTTGATATCCGTCGGAGTAGCCGCCAAGTAACGGGAAATCATTTAAGCTTATCCCATAGGAAGTGCTTTAATGTTTGTTGTAAATTTTTGTACGTGGAATGATATATTGGCAAGCGACGTGGTAATTACTTTGAATAACAGCCCGAGTGCAAAACTAGTGATTGGAATAATAAAAAGTGTTTTGAGAATAAAATATTAAGTGCAAGATCTTTTATTGAATGTTATCCGAGTGATATGAAATTTTATTGCGGTCTGATTTGAGTTCAATTTTGAATGTTTCTAAATAAAACAAGTGTTGACCGTTGTCATCGAGATTTCTTGTGACAGTTTAATATAACAGTGTGCCACTGCGGTTGGTATCTATCTTAACCCAAAATTAAACGTTTCCCTTCCTCGCCTGCTCAATGTTTGTGGGAAATTCGCAATACCTTTGGGAAGTTTTGAAAAATGCTGACACAGCTGGGAACCGAATCCCATGGCTGGTATACGAAATTTATCCCCAATTTCAGTAATACTTATACGAATCGCAGTGCGATCGTCAAAAGCTAACCGCCAGGTTCTATAAAACGGAACTGTCAAAACTACATCCTTCCGCTACAACGGCCGGTAATTAGTAGTTGAACAATTTATTCGATTGACATTTGATTTGTTCACTTGATCAGAATCATCCATAAGGGATTGAGAGTTGAGTTACGGTGTTTTGAAGTGGATTTTACGCGTGGGAAATTGCAATTTTGAATTGTTTAAACAGCAAACAGCGACACAGTGCAATAATTTACACGGCCCTAATTTTTAATTGATTGAAAATTTGTGACTTTCCTAGCATTTCGGTTAATTAATTTCCCCGTGAACCTAAACTAGCCAAAAGCAATTTTGTAGCAATTTTCCACTTATTCGTGTATTGTGCAGCACGTTTCCTATTTCACACGCGTTTGTGCATTTTGATCGGCGCCAAAAGATTTTCCGTCTTTCCTAAACTCGAATTTCGAAGTGTTTATGTTTCGTGTGCGTGCAAAAATAGAGCCACGTGAATCTTATTGGATTTAATTCTAACCTAGCGTGTCCGAGAGAAAGGAGGATATTTTTGCGTAGTATTTAGTAATCGAGGAAAAATAATTTTTTTTTATAAACCGCATTGAAAACGACCTAAATAAATTTTAAATTAAAAAAAAAAAGTAATGAACGTTTCAGAGGACCCCGCATTCTTCATCGAGCGCTCGGAGGACCATGCGGGTGAGTACCCTTTTTGGTATATATATATTTATTGCATGTAAAATTTATTTGCAAAATTTTGAGGTTGATTTTTTTGTTAGATTAAATGAATCTTACACAAGAGAACGACGCAATTATTTAACTGTGAAGTATGCTGAACACTGAAATTATTAAAGTAAAGCTGAATAGTAATGAAGAATTGTTAATCGTCGAGTTATGTTTATAGAATTGTTGATAATATCTAAATAATAATGTTTGAGTAAATAACAATTTTGGTCTTTCCTTTCCGATCACTCTGACCGGGTATAGGACTCGGTACGGTGGCAGGCTGCCCCCTAAAACCATGAGCCAGCCGCCGGGTGCAATTTAATCCTTTTTTCTTTGTTTCAGGTGACCTCGCGGGTTGAGTGGCCCAAGCAGAGTGCCTCTTTATGGCATAGAGTTATGCATTCAAATTGTGTAATTCTATGGCATAAATTGGTCACCGGGGTACTCCCCTTCTGATGGGAAAGTTCATGCAATTCAAGTTGTATGAGTTTTCCACTCAGAAGAGGAATACCTGGCCACTGCAACAGAATATATATGGATTTATTCCGGTTGGGTGGGTGCGAAGGGGCTCCACCATCACCCGTTTGCCCCTCTTTCATTTGTGGGCCATGAACTTCGTCGGGTAATGACGAGGTTACCCCAAGTCCGCCTTTCTTTTCAGGTTCCACTTTTTCTAGTAACAAGCTCTAATTCCCTCTGTGGAGTTATCTACAATTTTTGCGACTTCGGTTGCCCCTGGATCTCCAGCAGTCAAATTCGTGAGTGCGAAATTTTTTTGTAGTGGGTCCTCGTGCTGGGGAAATGAACCCGCCCCACGACACCGCAATGCTAGCCTGCCAGCGCATTCACGCGTCTCCAGACGAGGGCATTCTCGGCAGATACCGACACCTTTTTCTGCCGAGGCAGCAGACCATCGCTGCAGTCCTTTACGGACATTTTTGAACATCTTATTCACTACAAGGTCGGCACTACACTGCCAAGCTAGACAAGAAGTTCGTGAAGTGTCAAGTCTTACAAGTTTTCAGTCCCGCGCGGTACCTCATTGCGGACATGTCCGGAAGGGAGCTGGGAGTCTACCATGCCAAAGACCGACAACACTGAGAGAAAAAGAAAAAAAAACATCATAGGGCCAAGCAGCGTTTCCTTCAGTCTCCCCATGCCTGGTAGGCATCGTGGACACTGCCCTGTAATGAATCATGCGACGCCGCTAGCGACCACTACTAACACACCTTGCTGCTAGGTGGCTTGTCGTTCCACGTTAGTTGCGACGAACGCACATCCCACGTCAATTTTGTCGTGGGATGTCAAGAGGATTTGACAGCCACATGGCAGTGAAGTGTGCACGTAGTGGCCGCCACCCAAGAAGAGTTAAGCGGTTGCATTCTAAGTGTGGTAACGAGTTTTGCAGTTAATTGATGTACAGAGTTTTCGTGAAGTTAATTGAT
Organism: Odontomyia ornata; assembly: GCA_963969285.1. Classification (NCBI taxonomy): domain Eukaryota; kingdom Metazoa; phylum Arthropoda; class Insecta; order Diptera; family Stratiomyidae; genus Odontomyia; species Odontomyia ornata. The sequence goes on along the minus strand of OZ017740.1, from coordinate 173,701,974 downwards.
GTACAGAGTTTTCGTGAAGTTAATTGATGTACAGAGTTTTCGTGAAGACTGCTAGAGGTGAGGATAGAATCGCAATAGTCAAATACATTGAAAATGGAGCATTTACTAACCTCCATAGGCTATGCAGAAATCTAGTCTGCTATGATCTTTCTGCACGTGGTATCCATATACTGGCTGTTTATGTTGTTATTAAATTCGATTTCCCACGTATGGCTGAGTCTTACTTGCATCGTATTGGCGTTCGGGGACCTGCGGATATTTGGGTATTACCATCAAGAGGTGATCTTTCGCAGGAGTTAAGCATAAGCGTTGTGATGAATGAAACAACAGCACCGTCGTACCACGCCACAGCAACAATCATAATGGGACTATACTTTTAGAAGTGGCCACTGACTCTTGGGACCATGCTATGTCCTCAACCGCAGCAACTGTCACCACCCCACCAGCTGACTAATACCCTTGTAATTGCTGAAATGGTACCACCCTACAAAAAAAAGGACACTTGGACGATGTGAGTCAAAATGAAACACAAGGGAAAATGTTCTCATAAAAAGCTTTAATTTGATTTTAATTTTAATTATATTTAAGTCACATGATACTTTGCTCTTTTCCCCTTTTGTCAAACATATACGTTGCTGAGGCTTTGAGTTTATTAATTTCAGAGTTTTTAGGTTTTTAATTTTCCTTATTCTGTTGAGAGGAAGAGTTTAGAATTTTACAATTACATTTAGAAAAGAAAGGACAATTGTTGTCAAGTCTCTATATATACATGAACGTAATTAATTATTGATACAGTTAAGTAGTCAAATGGCAGTGAATTTCGTGATAGATTGAGTGGTCAGTTGATGATTCCATTGTCTTTTACAAGAAATACGGGGAGGCGCTTCTCTAACATTTTGCGTGAGTTCTGCTGTGGGTTACTCCGGCTTTAACTTCCATTTTAACTCAACAATAACCTATATGGATAATCCACAAATTTGTAATTTGTCATAAACTTTCTTTCATGATATTCATAGTAAATTTACTATTACCGTATATGTTTATACTCGTATATTGTAGAAATTAATTTTCTATGCACTTGAAACAGGTTAGGCTTAATTGCGTTTTTGGATTAATGAATTCTATCAAAATTAGAATTTCAAAAAACTTAGCTTTTAATTATTTCAAAGTTTGGAATTTCTTTTCTTATCAAATGTTTGCAAACATTTGCATTAGGGAAGGTTTTTTTTTTTAAATTCCCATAATTTTTCACTGGATCCATACTTTTCGAGACATTTTTAATGAGGACAGAGTAGTATCAAAAGAGATCCCCTCATAATCGGGTCTTACAATAACCATCCTAAGACTTACGAGTGATTGAATATCTTAGATTTATCAATAATACGTACAAACGGGTCATATAAAGTGTTATTAAATATTCAATTTGCAAAATTTATTTTGTCGCATAGCCATAGGTATAAGAATTTTGCCCGTCCAAACGCCAATTTGCTAAGAATCCTCAAATTAGTCCAATGCTTTAAGCATAAGTTAGATAAGCTAGTAAAATAATAATCAAATCAATGATCTGTCTGCATTAATTTTAATTATTGGAAGTTACTAGAATTTTCATCTTTCTTCTTACTTTAAACCTTGCACACCTTCTAGAAAGCGATCAATTTATTAGTTAGATTTCACGATTGTATTGATTGATTTGTCCATTTGGATAAAAAGTCAGGAATAAAATATGTTCTCATACGGAACCAGTCGGAATCGGAGTACCATTCCTGTAAAAGTGCGTTTATTTTAAAATAGAACAAAACCACAGTAATAATTTAGACGTTATTTAAAGATATTTGATAAATGAATTTGTTGTGTACTTCAAAGTAATCATCCTTATAAATTGAAAATTAGAGAGCGATGGCTTTTGATACTGTGTAAGAAGAAAAGTTAACACCAACACTTTATTAGGAAGAGATTAAAAATTTTTAAAATTTTTTTTGGGGAATTCTGTGTTTACGTTCTACAATTTGATTAAAATGAACTTTGTATCATACTTAATTAACGATCCATTGGTCGACCTGTGGTTTTGTGTTAGTATTTATCCCGACCCAATCCACTCCATGATACTGACGGAAAAGCTTTGATAGGTAATTTGACCACTCAAAATGAATGTGATTCTTATGATTGTATTTACTATAATTATAAGTATGAATAGAATTTGAAAAATAGGAGCTCCTTCCTTCTCCTTCTCCAAATTGTTAGATAATTTTCGAGAATTCATTTAAAAAAAAAAGAGTCCTTAACAGGGCTACTTCCACGTTCAACATAAACTGTAATCGAAATTCTCTTCTCTTGCAATATACATTAAATCGAATGAGTTGGTTTCTCTTTTCTTTACCGTCAAAGCAAAATACTTGGCAACATGACATAAAATTCAATATTTATAACTTATACGTGAAGGGCAGGACTTAATTTTGTATCATTTAGTGTAAAAGCAGCTTTAGTTAGAATTGCTATTAATTTATAATTAACTTGAAAGTGTATCTGAATGTATTGTTTACATTTCATTAACGAAGTATAACATGAATAATATGAATTGCTAAACCGTATCAACGACTTTCATTTCCAGTGGTTCCTTCCTTTCAGCGGGAAATAGAGTGCATGGTAAGTATGCCGTCGCGAGGGTAGGGTTTGAGAAAATCCGCTGAGGCCGGTTTCGCGTCACGCGCGGTACGCGGTACGTTTGTTGGTTTTGCCTTTTTACTAACGTAGCTTCCGTCGGGTTTAAGTTAACATAGTCTGCTTTTCGGTACCGCGTCGGTAAGATTCGGGAACGCGAAACGGAGATTAAATTTTTGTTCTTTGACTGATTGATGAAGAAATACGGAGTAACGTAAAGTAGGTTTCCTCTCCGTATGGTTTTGTTTTGGTGACGCGTTTGAAGACGGGCATTTATTGGTGGCTGAAAATTGTAGATGAGCGTAATCCATTTGGAGACCCGCGACCGAAATCCTCTCCGATCTAGCTGGCCGACAAGCAGCCACAGCGAAAATGGATTACGGTGCACGGATTGGTTGACCGGTGGGTACCATCCGCTGGCACTACTCAGACTTAACGTCTAGAACCGATGAGAGGTCGGTTCCTCGTTCGGACTTAGACATTTAAATACATTAAAATATCTTATAAAAAAATTTCGATAAAAATAATGTGTAGAGCTTCTTCAATAATGAATAAAATATATCTTTAGCTTATATTATTATTATTATTATATATAGATATATATATATATATCTATATATATACTTATAAATTTATATATATATATATATACTTATATATATATATATATATATATATATATATATATATATATATATATATATATATATAAGTATATATATATATATATATATATATATATATATATATATATATATATATATATATTAACATTACATATTTCAGGAGTAAGTTTGTCTCTTCTTCAGTGTCTGTTGTTTTCTGATGTTACAAGGCCTTTTCAGGGATATTTGTACTAAGACAATCCAAGTTCTAATTGCCTGAAATCTATTTGCGTAAGATTTAATTACTATATGATTTTATTACCTGCCTACGTGTCCTTATCTTATTTTCCGGGAGTGGATCCTTCCTTAGCTCAAAATATTCGCCGCTGTTGAGTTTTTCAAGTACCAGGTGGTCATGCTTCCCTTTGGGACCCTTTACACTCGTTTAACACTTTCTGGTAGTAGATCCTCCCTTAGGTCAAAATATTCGCAGCTGCTCAGTTTTTCAAGCACAAGGTGGTCAAAATTCATAAGTCGTGGATTATGAGGCAGTCAACCGACACAAGACCCAGCGATAACCTGGGCAATGGATACTCTGGCCTCTTGAATTTAGTGAAATAGTTGTGGGTTTTCCCTTTTTCTTTCTTTTTTACGATTGCACTTAATTAAAAATAAATTGTAAATCATAATAACAACAATAATGATAGAAATAAGAGCAATTACAGTAAGATGTAAAAAATTAATTAGACCCTAAGTAATAAGAGGCTAAGAAATTAGATCCAATAAAAAATTAAGCAAAACAAGATTGGGACACGTTGATAGGTAATAAAATCATATTGTAATTAAATCTTAAGCAATTAGATTTTGGTTTGCAGTTAGAACTTGGGTTGTCTTAGTATAAATATCCCTAAAAAGCCTTGTACCATCAGAAAATAACTGACACTGAAGAAGGGAGTAGCTTCACCCGAAATAACATGATTTTAACTTGAACTTTGCCCAGGTTATAATGATTTATGCAGGAAATGTCGCCAGCAATACGGGGAAATCGTTTGATTTCGTTGAATCGGAAGAAATCGAAAATAAAATTTACCATAAACATCTGTCATTCCACCATCTGTGTATACAGGTATACCAAGGAAGTGTGAACGTGTGTGATTCTGCGAGCGCCACCTTTGTGTCATCATGGTAAGCTTATCAATTTTAATTACTAATCTTGGAAAATAAATATGACACAATAAATTTTGTAGATTCACCTAGAGTATGTTTTTTGATTAAACTTTGTGGATTCACCTAATGTAAATTTTTCGTTTCTTGGTTATTGGTTGTGGTGTAAAAGGGCAAAGTAAGATACAATAAAAAGTTAAATTTTGTAGATTCACCTAATGTTTACATTTTTTGTGTCCAGGCTATTTATTGGAGTGTGGGTTGGGCAAGAAATATTATGTACTTAGCAAAACAGTAAAGTTTTATATTATAATAAATTAAATTTTGTTAATTCACCTATAGTTTTTGATTTTTGTTTTTAAGGTAGTTTATTGGGGTTTAGGCTGAGCAAAGAATGCTATGTACGTAGCAAAACGACAAAGTAAGATTTATTAATATTGCTACACGTCCAAACAATTCTGCAAGCTGCTGTCGCAATTGTTGTCACAATTGTTGTCGCAATTGTTGTCGCAACTATTGATAACATCATGATCAACGAATGCACTCGAAAGCAGAAGAATCGACCAAGCATGATCAATATCTGTAAGTGACGTCACTTGGGAGTATTAAAAATTGCTCGAATACTCCAGGTAGCTCTCGTCGGAACATTCGCCAACATACGAGAAATGAATTGAATGACACGAGACCCTATATAAAGGCGGGCAATAATAAAGCCGTGATGGTAAAACTGCGATCGTGTGAAGTGCGAATTAAAAGCAATATTGGTCGGTAGTGAAGACAAATGTAATATAAACTTATAGACAAGTGAAAAATAACATGTTAATTGATTTTCGTGAAATAGTGAAATTAATGATTCTGCATTCTTAGTAAATCAACCCTTTTAACTTAATTTAAAAGACAGTGCATTTTCACTTTCTCGGAATATTGAACTTATCGGCCACGAGCAATAACACGCGATAGTGGTGTCGAGAAGTGAGAAAGAAAACTTCGAAAGCGAAAACTTTTAAACATTTTTGTAGTGGACAATAGAGAAATCTAACTTGGAAACTGGTGGAAAAATAGCCAAAATAATTAAAATGCCACGAAGCTTACACCTACAAATTAATGAATTGACCATATCGGTACTTAAGGAGGAGTTGAAACAGCGAAATCTGGCTACACAATGTACAAAGGCGATACTGATTGCACGCTTGCGTGACGCAATCGAGTCAGAAGGCGTGAATCTGGATTCGAGTGAGCCGTCAGATGTAAAAAAAGGTGGAGAAGCAGAACACTAAAATCAAAGGAACCAGAAAATGCGCTGATGTAAATGTTGATGCTGATGCAGCAAGAATAGCGACAACAGTCATCCAGTTTAACTGCGAAGCCAAATGAACAATCAGCGGAGCTAAATGAACAATCAGCGCAGCTAAATGAACAGTTATCCAATTTAACTGCGAAGCTAAATGAACAATCAGTGCAGCTAAAGGAATAGACATTCAGTTTAATTGCGAAGCTAAATGAACAATCAGCGAAGCTGGACCAATCAAGGTGGATCTGCAAATAGTCAACCAAAATAAAAGCGGAGCTCGGTTGTCTGAACAAATAAATTATTATTTGACGGGCGAACGGTCTGGAGTATTTACAAAACCAAGTTCGAAGCCGCCGCCCGGAGAAATCACTGGAATGAGCAGGAACAAACAACTCTATTAATTCTTGCTCTAAGAGGTCCAACTGCTCGGTTTTTGCAAACTGTCCTCATTTATCTGCTCTCAAACTCGGCTGCTATAATTAATGCGCTTGACATGCGTTATGGAGACGATCATCTGAAGCAGATTTATTGCAACAAGCCTTGCGTTCAGCTCAAAAGCAAACGGTTAAGGACACATTGGCTTTTAGTCTAAACTTTGAGGCAGCGAAAAATGTGACTTGTACCACTACCCGGGTTCGCGAGGAAGTGGCAGACGATTGCAGGTGTGAGCGCGTGCAAATTGAGTGAGACCCGCAGGTAAATGGCGCGCCTAGATGCTGGAATTGTGGAGAGAAGGGGCACCTGCAAAGAGATGGCAAGAAGTGAAGAAAACCGAGCTATTGTCCTGGGTGTGCAGCTAGGAGGAGATCCAGACAGAGTCAAGAGCCCAGAATGGAAGCCCTTCAAACTGAGGGGTTGGAAAATACGTAACAGCCAACTTCGTGGGGCAGAGGTTCGCTAGGAAGATCGACGTCCCCAGCACCACCATCACCGTGTCAAGACTACATCGTGGAGAAGCAGACATACCTTCCGGGTCAAGTTGACGGAGAGCATTGCACCATAACAATCGACACTGGTGCAACCTGATCGATTATCTGACCAGACCTAGTGGGGCAACAAGTACTTCACAAGGGCAGGATTTTCTCACTTCGGACAGTTATGGGAGAAACTGCTCAACTGTTCATGGAGAGGTCAACCTCCAGATACAGTTGGGAGACCTTGCATTCCGACATAATTTTCTGGTCGCGAACATTATGGATGACTGCATTCTCGGAATGGATTTTCTGCAACCACATGGAATCACGTTGGATTTGGGCAAACGGGTATTGCAATGGCAGAATGTCAAAGTGTTGATGGAGGATCCCAATGTCCAAATGCCCGAGGTGAATGTGGTAGTATATACCGACACTGATGTACCGAATTCATTGTATGGGCCAAGCTTGATGGTGATTCTGGAGACCACCGATCTTATCTGATAGAGCCAACGAAAAAATTCGCATAGGGCAGTTTGATTGTAGGACGAAGCCTTGTAAGATCTTTAAGGAACGGATACGTCCTTAACACCGTAGACTCAACTATAAGCATCGAAGCGGGAGAAGTCATCGGCAGCTGCCAGCTCATTTCCACCATCACCTCTTCGGAAACTACTCACGACCATCATTTTAAAAGGAGGCAAGACACAGACAAAGCCCGGGAATTCACGTCTGCAATATTGAAGGAAACCAAATTGCCAGTGCAACTATTCAAGCAAGCCTCTGATATGGTCACCAAGTACAGTGACATCTTCTCAACAAGCCTGGATGACCAAGGCCGAACGAGTCTGGTAACTCACGTCATAGATACACAGGGAGCCAAGCCGATTCGACAAGCACCGAGATGTCTTCCTATAGCCAAACAAGGAGAAGTTAACGCACTGATCTCGGACATGGAAAAAAAAGGCGTTATCGAGCCTTCTATCAGTCTATGGGCCGTACCAGTAGTCTTAGTAAAGATAAAGGATGGTAGCACTCGATTTTGCGCCAACTATAGGCAGCTTAACGACCTCACTAAGTAATAAAGTTACCCACTTCCACGCATCAACGACATCATGGACACTTAACCGACGCAAAAATGGTTTTCTACACTCGCTCTGAAGAGTGGCTACTGGCAGATAGAAATCGACAAGAAGGACCGAGAGAAAACCGCATTTTCAGTTGGGATCGTATCGTGGCAATTTGTGTTGATGCCATTTGGGCTTTGCAATGCTCCAGCCACCTTCGAACGCCTGTGTATTGAATAAAGGTATAAAGGCGTCCGTGAAGGACTGCAGCGATGTTCTGCTGCCTCGGCGAAGAGGATGTTAAGATCCGCCGAGAATGGCCTTGCCTTGGGACGTGTGAATGCGCTGGCAGGCTAGCGTTCCGGTGTCGTGGGGCAGGTTCATTCTCAGGACCCACTACGAAAGAATTTCGCATTCATGAATTCTTGGATCGCAGAAAATGTCGACTGAAGGTGAAAAAATGAAGATAACTAACTGAGGGTGGAAATTGCTTGTTCAGAGAACAAGTTGAAACGGGCAAAAACAAACGGAATTGCGGAGACTTCATCTTTACCCAATGATTCTTGTGGCCCACAAATATGAGTGGGCACCCAGATGGATGTTGTGCCCCTCGCACCCGCCCAACCGGATCAAGATCCAAATGTTGACGTGGCCATGTATTTCCCTTTTGAGTGGAAAACTCATACAAACATACTATGCATGAGCTTTCCCATCAAAAGAGAAATATAGACGTGACCGATCTATGTTACAGAATTATGTGATGGGATCACATAATTCTATACCATAAAAGGGCACGCGAGCAGAAGGCCACCCAACCCGGCAAAAGGCCCTGAAACTGCCAAACGAAGAGCGCACCCGATGGCTAGCCCATTTTTTCGAAAAGGCTTTCTAACGTGCCGGGTCCTATACGCGGTCAGAGGGAACAAAATGAAAAGATCGGAGTTTAAATTGAACAAACCAGCATTATTATTTCCATCATTTTCATTACAAAAAAAATTTGGTCAACAACAAAGAGAAAAATATGTAGTTTACTCCAGTTAACCTGAGGCATAGTTTGCCGCATTTAATTATTTCATACTATTTAATAATAAATTTTATTAAAAATTTTTAAAAACAATTTCAAAGGTTATTATTTATAAACACTTAAATAAAGCAATTTAATAAAAGAATTGGTACCCACCGACATCCACGCCGGGCGCCCTCTGGTGATGTGGTAAGATTGCGTACTGAAATCATTACCTACATTGAATCGCAGTTTAACACTTGTAATCCAATTTTGTATTGTACAAAGTATCGTTTTTAAATCAATCTCTAATCAATTTCCGGAAATTTCGAGGCTGAGTCAAAAAAAATTTGCGTTTAGCTGCATATATTGAGAAAAATTAGCTTTTGTGTTGTCGTGAACTAATAAATGGGAATCTAACAAATTTATGGAATCAAAACTTTTACAGCAATATTAACCAATAAATGTTGTCTGGACATGTATCGAAAGTATATGATCTTCGCAATCGTTCTTTTCATTAACATTTTTTTTTCCACATTTGTCACAAATATATGGTTGCGACTCTTGTATGGATTCATCAACTTTCATTAAGTTTTGATCAGCTTCAGGACTAATCTCTGTACTTGGTGCATAGTGGGATGAGAACCAGATGGATCACTCTAGCCCGCACGCACTACCACTGACTGCATTAAGCAAAGTAGGCAACCGCAACGAAAAAGACAATTATGTTTTCGCTAATTGGAGCGATATCTTTGCTAAATTTTAGGTTAACTTTGCGCGAAACTGGAGCACAATGAATAATAAACACTTGGAAGGTATTTTCTCAAAGTATCTGGGGTATTTTATAGGAAAATGCACAAGGTTATACGCGCAGCGATCCACCAACGACTTCGGCGACTCTCGTTCTCCTTAGCACTAATAAACCATCTTCACTTGTATAAATCAAATTTAATTTATTTCTATTTCTTCTAGTTATATTCTCAGTTAAATGGTGTCAATATCGTCAACTTTCCACAAAGTAAATTAGAAAATTATTTTGATATCGTTCATGTTTTTCCACTTAGTCGAAATAGAGTTGAATATATTTCTCTTATTTTATTCACAAGCAATCCAACGTGCATTTGCACAATTATAGAAAGGTTAAAACGGCGCGAAATATTATTTGAAATGTTGTTCAATTGCATTCACTCATGATTGTAATCGTATTAAATTAAGAATTGTCGGAATTTATTATCACTCATTTTTTTATTCTCTACCGTTTTAATGAATAAATATTTATTCCGACAATCAAAACTGAACTCCCCAACAATCTCTCATTCATTCCTCACTTCGCGATGATTGGACCTCAACCCCCCTTTTTTCCTTCTAATTGTTTCTCCCGTTATCCTTCTGCCGTTAGTTTTTAACTCTCGAAAAATTTGTTGCCGTGCTGTTTCTATGAATGCCCCCGCTATCTACTCGTTTTTCAAACAAAATGCAGTTAGAGAGCTTTCTTTCGTAGATCTCGAAATGCTTCTCCTCGTGGAGCAACGCCCAGCATCATTATGTGCCGTGTATCTTTCGTCGTAGTACGGAACATTGAATCGGTTCCATGTAATCGGTCTCATACACCTTTCGATTGTTGCGATGCTAAATGTAAATGCGAGATAATGGATTGTTGTTGTTGTTGTTGATGTTGTGCATTGGGATGAGAGTTTGCCGAGAGATTGGGTCCTTGGCTCAGAACTGCAGCATACGTAGCATGACTTGCATGGCTACCACTATTGGGTTGCGTTTGTTGCGTGTAATGTTACAATTGATTGTGTTGATTATGATTTCATGAATTCACCAACAAATCATTGCATTCGTTTCCCTTCATATCATAGTTGCTGAACAACTTTTGTATGGTATTGACGCTGTTATAAGGTGTTAGATCACTTGCTGGTTTGGCGAACATATCGACGCAGGATGAGATGATGGTGTACTACTGTAGCTTGTACTTCCATTATCCCTGGCCTGTCGTCTGTACAAAGGAACGGATTCCATCCTAGATGAAAGAGAAAGGTCGGGGCCATTGACAGCAGGAGGGGCAATCATAGGATTAGCAGCGTTTAGAAGTGGCGATGGGAAAAAGGCATGGATTCTTTCACCATTGTGTTGCTATTGCTATTGTTGTTTGTTGAACTAACCATACCGAGCAAATCGTGCACAATAGGCTGACTCATCCCATTGCCATTCATCAACGAATTAAACACCAATTCTATCTCCTGATTGAAATTGATATTATTGTCGTCCAAACTATTTCCTGCGACAAAATTGCTAGCTAGTGATGATAGCGAAGAGCTCGATATCGCACCCAATTCCTCGATATCGCACTTAATTGCTGTTGAGGTGCGGGTCTTAAACTTCCGTTATTCAAAAATTGAATTTCCTTTCCTTTTTCGCATAAATGTTGTGTTGGGGCTGTGAGGTATGAGTGTGCGGAAAAACTATTCATATTCGGTAAATGCAAATTGGCGCCAGTATTTATTCTACCACCAGCTGTATTCACGCCAGATCGAGAAATATCAACCGGGCTAGCAGGCCCGTTGTGTAACTGATTGCGAAGGTTTAATTGATTCATCATAACTGGGTTTTGACTTTGATACACAACATTTTCAAATGTGACGTCTGGTGGAGTACGTATTGCTGTATTTGATGAGGTTGTTGGATATGCGATGGCTGAATGGCTCCTGGTGGTCGAAGATTGATATCGCTCATGGCCATGTTCATCGACTGGTTTCGCAGCGGTTGATGGTGGTCGTATATTAGGATTAACATTTGGATTCATTCTAGGCTTTGGAATTACACCCCACGGGTTGCTTTGCGATCGTGTGCCCCAAAGGCTTACTCCTGCGTTCGTATTCATTTGATGCTGGTGGGGAGGGGGAATATTCGATTGGCTGTGTAACGGTTAATTTGGACGAATGAGTTGAGAAGTTCGTGGTTGTTGCTGCTGCTAGGGTGAAAGAGATAGGAAAGTTTTCGAGCAGTTTGATAGTGTAACTGCTCAATTACTACACCTGTTGGAATACATGTTACGAGGCCTAACCTGGAAGACCTAGATACAGAGATGACATCATTGTTATCGGAAGAACGTTCGAAGAGATGTGCGGAACGATTGCAATTAGCAAATTTGAAACTTAGTACCGACAAGTGTACCCTTTTCGCAGCTGAAGTAAAATACCTGGGACACGTTGTATCAGCAGAAGGGGTCAAAACAGACCCTGAGAAAATTGAAGCCGTGAAAAGCTGACCAACACGAAAAAACAAGCGCCAAATTCGAAGTTTTCTAGGTCTGGCAACCTACTATCGAAGATTCGTCAAAGACTTTACCAAAAAAGCTAAGTGTCTCCATCAGCTGACCAAGAAAAATCGTCCATATGTCTGGAATGAACAATGTCAGGCAGCCTTTGAGACCTTAAAGGAGAAGCTGTGTGAACCACACGTGCTGGTATATCCAAAACCCGGAAAATTGTTCGTAGTTGATACCAATGCGAGCGACGGCGGGATTGGAGCTGTGCTCTCCCAGCAGATCGATGGCGAAGAAAAAGTCCTCTTGTATTACAGTCGAGTTCTCTCAAAAAGTGAGAAGAACTACTGCGTGACTAGGAAGGAGCAATTGCCTATAACAGAGGCAGCCAAGCAGTTCGACAAGTATCTATATGGCCAGGCATTTGTTCTTCTAACGGACCATGCATCGCTGAGATGGCTCCTTAACTTCAAAAACCCCGAGGGATAAGTTGCGAAATGGATCGAAAGATTGCAGTCATACGACTACAAAGTTATTCATCGGAAGGGCGGAGTTCATGGAAATGCTGACGCCCTATCTCGTCGTCCATGTCCAGCTAACTGCAAGCATTGCAAACGGATTGTCGAAAAGGAGACGACCCTTGGTCTGTGAGTGATAACGGCCGAATTCGATGAAGGTTGGTCATCGGAGGAGATTCGAAATGCCCAGCTAGCCGATGAAGACATCGGACCATTGCTCGTATGGAAGGAGACCACTGGACGACCTGTAGTTACACAAGCAGATTGTTCGAAAACCTTCCTATCCCCTACTCAAAATTTTATGTGGTAGATTTAGAAAAACTATGTCATCATTTCCATTGTAATTGGAATTTATAAAATGATTTCTTTTTTTCTCAGTATTATTAAATGTGATTTTATATAAATTTTCCTTTTTATTATAGCTAATTTTATATCAATTTTTGGTAGTTACACGGAAGGAAAGACAAGTTTGGAACCGATCGACAGGTCGACGAAAGATCGCGAGACTGCAAGCACGGTGGATGGGTTCGAGTGGTGCAAATGGCCTGACGGCATGAAACAGATTCAGGATTTCCTCATGCTTTCGAACGAAAAGAATCATCCCGGTGAACGATTTCAGAAAACTAATACTCGGTGAGATAGTAGTTCTGCCTCGAACAAAGTAAAGTTTATCTGTGCAATTTTAAATTCGTGTCACTTTAATATTGGATACAAAAACGGGATAGGACTTTGATTCGAACGAGACCCATACAGGTCCGGGAAACTAGGGACAAAATAATATTTATAAAAGGGAGTTCAGTTTTGTCACTCGTGTGCGACTTATGTGGGCGTGAGGTTAGTGTGCAATTCGTTGAGGCGCAGTTTTTTCGTCTATTTCTGTTGACGGATGACGTTTGTACACTCGAGCATTTGGTGGCGCCACGCCGAGCCACAGGCAATTTCAAAGCTATTGGGCACAATATAACTTCCTTCAGATGAAGGTTGGCGTACTCAAGCGGAAATGGAAAACGGCGGATGACAGCTCCTATAGGATGCAAACTATACTTCCAAATCCACGTGTGGTTAAGGGAATGCACGGAGGATCCTCGGGAGGCCACCTTGGTTTTAAAAAAGCCTTAGCGAAATTGCGGGAAAGGTTCTACTGGCTCCATGCTCAAGAAGACGTAGAAAACTGTTGTCGTAGATGCACGATTTGCGCTTCCATCAAAAGTCCAAAGCGACGACTGAGAGGACAAATGCAAACCTACAACGTGGGTGTACCGTTTAAAAGGATTGCTGTTGACATCGCTGGACCTTTTCTTGAACCTGAATGGGGAAATCGATACACGCTGTTCAACCCCATTCCCAGCCAGGAAGGAACAACCGTAGCCGAACAGCTAGTGTTAAATTGGGTCAGTAGGTACGGCGTACGTTGTGAACTACATTCGGATCAAAGCCGAAACTTTGAGTCACTAGTTTTTGGCGAAATGTGTGAGCTGTTAGGAATACGGAAAACGAGGACAACACCGCTGCATCCCCAATCCGATGGAATAGTCGAACGTTTGAATGGCACACTCAATAAACACCTGGCCAAGATGGTTGCTGTGAACCAAAGGGACTGGGACTGGCATATCCCACTGTTCTTGATGGCGTATAGAGCTGCCGAACATGCATCGATGGGCCAAATCCCAGCTGAAGTCATTTTTGGAAACACTATTCGTCTGCCGGCTGATATAAAGTTCGGGACACCCCCTGAGAAACCCCAAAAGATCTCGGAGTATACAAGTGAGCTAAGGCAACGGTTGAACCAGATACATCGGATAGTGCGAAAACACCTCGAATCGGCTACTGACCGCATGAAGACCAGGTATGATCTAAAGGCAAATTCTACTGGCTTCCAGCAAGACGACTTGGTGTGGCTATATAACCCACAACCGCGGAAGGGTAGGTCTCCGAAGTTGCAGCATGATTGGGAGGGACCCTACCGAGTTACAAAGCGAATCAACTACGTCATACATCGCATGCACGAACACCGGTAGCCAGAACCAAAATAAAAATCGTGCACCTGGACCGTCTTGCCCCATATTACATCCAGGGAGACTTAACTACAACTGGCGACACATCTTTTCGGGGCAAAAAGAACTGAGGTGGGGGCAGTGTTCCATGTCCAAACAATGCTGCAAGCTACTGTCGCAATTGTTGTCGCAACTATTAATAACATCATGATCAACGAATGTACTCGAAAGCACAAGAAACGACCAAGCATAATCAATATCTGTAAGTGACGTCACTTGGGGATATTCAGAATTGCTCGAATATTCCAGGTAGTTCTCGCCAGAACATTTGCCAATATACGAGAAATGAATTGAATGATTAAAGACCCTAGATAAAGCCAAGCCGAATGAAATGGGGCAATAGTAAAACCACAATAGTAAAACTGTAATAGTGTGGAGTGCGAATTAAAAGCGATATTGGTTGGTAGTGAAGACAGTTGTAACATAAATTTATAGACAAGTGAAAAATAACATGTTAATTAATTTTTGCAAAATAGTGAAATTAATAATTGTGCATTCTTAGCAAATAAATTCTTTTAACTTAATTTAAAAGACAGTGCGTTTTCACTTTACCGGAACATTAAAATTATCGGCCCCGAACAATAACACGCGACGATATATTGAATTTTGAAGATGCACCTAATGCATATGTTTTTTGTTTCTAGATTGTTAATTGGGGTGTAGGCTGAGCAAGGAATGCTATGTACATAACAAAACGACAAAGTAAGTTTTATTGATGAATTAAATTTTGTAGATTCACCGTATGTGTATAAATATTCTTGGGCAGTGCAGTAGTTAGATGGTCTAGCTCCTGGTGGCCAAACAGAAAATTTAAAACATTCAAACTAAGAGAATAAGCTCTGATAAAATTAATATCACAAATGAATCACTAGTTGACTTCACCGCAGCTGAAGAGACTTTAAATAATTGGAAAGTTCTGCGCTACACGGGAAAAGCCTAGCCTTTCTATTGAACGACCTGGGCGTTAAGCAAAATTAAGTTTGGCTCCTTGATATATAACAATAAGCGGCACCTTCAATCCCATTTATATCCGTTAAATATCTCCCGATAATGAGATCAACAATTGATGGAAAAATGTAAGTCAGTAGAATTTTCAAAAGACAACACAAAAAACAGATTACTTATCATTATAATAGTGAAGAAATTGAGTATTTCTTGAGACTTTAACAACTTTAATTTAAAAAAATGTCCAAAAATAAAAAAATTGCTTTTATTAAAATAGAAACAAAAATAACAATCTTATTATTAAGTTTAGCTATTTTAAGTATTATAAAAATTAAAAATACTAAAGTATTAAGATATTCTTTATAACCAACTAAAATTAAATTTTTTGATAATTTTTTTTCGCGGCAGGCTCAGCACGTTCATCGTGTTCTATCAACAAGAAAGAGAAAAATGATAAAACAGAATTAAAATCAAGTGAGAATTAGCTGACATATTCAAAGTATTCCTATAGCTTATAGCAAAATAAATATGAATTGTTAAAGAGGAAACCTTCGTTCTTCTTCCTCCGAGATTTCAAACAGTAACGGAAAGCAAACCCACACCGATGGCGAAAAACTTCCGTTAACACAGCCATGGGGTCGTCGCTTTTCTGTTTTCTGTAGGGGCTCTCACTAGGGATGGGAGGTCCTTGCATGTGGACTCCATCATTTGGACCTGAAGTCCGATCAAGAGGGATTTCACCTGGATGCCCAATTTTCTTTATTGCATTACAAGTTTCTCGTCAAAGACGAGTTCAATTTCTGATAGTCTGCAGGAAAAACAAACGGTAAGTATAAGGAAACAAGAGACCTTCAGCCATCGTGCCTGCGCTTCCCAGGATTTTGTTCAGCACTTGGTGTTTAGTCACCCTACGAAACGGGTATGCGAAGAAATAATTGGTAGTGGAACTTGGTGCCTGGAGAAAGAACCCACCCCTCGACACCCCAAATGCTAGCCTGCCAGCGCATACATGCATTCCTGGACCAAATCACTCTCAGTGAATACCAATACCTAGTTCACTGAGGCAGTACAACATTGCTACAAATCCTTCATGGACAATAAAAATAATATAAATAATGTAAGTCGTAATGATCAGCTGCTTCTCAAAATTTATCAATAACTTGAAACTATTCGAAGGGATTAGCAAGTGAAATGCAATATAACTTGCGTATTCACCATTTAGGCCAACGTGCATGAAAATAGTTTGCCTTTCAGTCAGATTCGCCTTTATATGCTTCATCTTACCTCGATCAAGGTGTACAGCATGGTTGCTCTACATCAAGGTGACTACGCCCTGGAATTCATTGTCAAGTGAAAGCCTGACATCATGCTTTTTAATGACACCTGACTAAATTCATAGCACTTAATTAAGTTTGAATTCGTAAGAAACTATAGGTTAAAGTATGACGGGGGAGGTAGTACCGGGGTACCTTATTGTTTCCAATATACCAATAAAGCCAAATTAAAAATTTCGAAACTTTTGAAGAGTCCATTATCAAAAACATACTGGAAGATATTTCACAAATTATATATATATGTATATATATATATATATATATATATATATATATATATATATATATATATATATATATATATATATATATATATATGTACATATACATATATATATATATATATATATATATATATATATATATATATATATATATATATATATATATACATATCCATGTATATATATATATATATATATATATATATATATGTATGTATATGTGTAGATATAAACACATGTGCATATATACATACGTAGCTGTATATATACATATATATATATATATATATATATATATATATATATATATATATATATATATATTTTTTTTTTTTTTTTTTTATTGTATATATATATATATATATATATATATATATATATATATATATATATATATATAACATATATACATAGTGTGACAAAAAAGTACCCGGAAAATGCAAATAAAACGCAAAATATTTAATTATTCATCAAAATCACACGTAACCAAATCTGGTGAATATGGTGGTTGTTCGATAGTATTTGTTGAGTTTTTGGCTTTAAATTCGGTCACAATAAAAAAATCACAAAAATCGTAACCTATTACTGAGGTATACTGACTTATGGAGCTGCTGTTAACAAACTGGTTGACAGATCGCGCTCATATTTGTCATAATAAATAAAGACAGTCCTACTAACTTAACAAAATTTTTTTTGAAATATCATTAACCCCGGGAATTTAATCTAGAATTTCCGGGTACTTTGTTGTCACATGGTATATATATATATATATATATATATATATATATATATATATATATATATATATATTTATATATATATATATATATATATATATATATATATATATATATATATATTTATATTTATATATATATATATATATATATATATATATATATATATATATATATATATATATATATATATATATATATATATATATATTTATATGAATATATATATATATATAAATGTATATCTATATATATATATATATATATATATATATATATATTCATATAAATATATATATATATATATATATATATATATAAATATATATATATATATATATATATATATATAAATATATATATATATATATATATATATATATATATATATATATATATTTATGTACTATATACACATGAGTTTATACATATGTATGCATGGATATATATGTATACATGGATATATAAATATATATTTATATATATATAAATATATATATATATATATATATATATATATATATATATATATATATATATATATATATATATATATACGAGTATATATGTATATATATATATATATATATATATATATATATATATATATATATATATATATTCTACACACAACTTTTGGAATTTCTTGTTCGTCACGTTAAAACAAACACTGACTTTAATTTGAACTATTTCATTAATTCAACCTCGAATAACTGAAACTTAATCCTAAATTACATTTGAATTTATACTAGAATTTTGCTGACAAAAAACACGTGAATTTACAAAATGTGGGAAACTAAAACAGGGTTCGCATTAACCGAGTGAAATAGAACGCCGCGCATGTAGAAAAGTGCCAGCATGGACGATTAAAAGAAAAAATGCAGATGTAGGAACCAGGTAGGTGAGCCATATTGGATCATCGGTTGGATTGCCATTTTGACGATGAGGACTTTGTTTCTGGTGTTGAGACGTGAATTACGATTAAGACGGGGGTAGAGCGAAAGCACGGGCTTAAACGCTTTGGAGCTAATATGCTCAATATGTCTTCTGAAGGTTAGTTTTTTATCGAATATAAGTCCAAGATATTTAAGATCCTCACTCCAAGGAATAGTTTGCCCTAAAAAATTTATTGGTCGCATGGGTGGGTGAGCAGGCTTACGCTTCCTGGTGAAGTATATTGATCTATGGTAGTATTGATAAGTAAGTTCTAACGCCGTTTCAAGGCTGAAAATAATGGAAGTTGGATCTGCGCCTATGCTGTATATGCAAATGTCGTCTGCAAAAGCTGCAACTTGGCAGTTTGATAAAGAAGGGAAGTCAGACGTATAGATGTTATTCACCGCTTGCCTTAGGCTCTCCTTCTTTCCATCCATCTGGAAACAAGCTCTGGTCATACCTATCCCGAAGCCTGGAAGAGATCCGCACTCTCCCGACAACTACAGGCCCATTAGCTTACTACCAGGATTAGGTAAGTTCTTTGAAAGAATAGTCCTGAAAAGATTAAATTATTTAATAGCTAACAATAATATCTTACCTGATTTCCAATTCGGCTTCAGAAACAGACATTCGACAGAGCATCAGCTTTTCCGTGTTACGAAGGACGTCAAAGCAGCGATGTACAATAAATTGTCTGTAGGTTTGGTGACGCTGGACATAGAAAAAGCCTTTGGTACAGTCTGGCATGATGCTCTGGTCTATAAACTTCAGAAATATAATACACACCCATACTTGTTGAACCTTGAACAAGCATTTTTAACTGATAGGAAGTTCCAGGTCAAAGTAGGGGAAAGCATTTCTCCAGTGAAAAGTACAACTGCCGGTGTTCCGCAAGGCTTCTGCCTAAGCCCATTTCTATATAACATCTATACGTCTGACTTCCCTTCTTTACCAAACTCCCGTGTTGCAGCTTTCGCAGACGACATTTGCATGTACAGCATAGGCGCAGATCCAACTTCCATTATTTCCAGCCTTGAAACGGCGTTAGAACTTACTTATCAATACTACCATAGATGGAAAATTAAAATAAATGTTGCAAAAACGAAGTCAATATACTTCAGCTACCCAAGCGACCAATAAATTTTTTAGGGCAAACTATTCCTTGGAGTGAGGATCATAATTATCTTGGACTTATATTCGACAAAAAACTAACCTTCAGAAGACATATTGAGCATGTTAGCTCCAAAGCGTTTAAGGCCGTGCTTTCGCTTTACCCCCTTCTTAATCGCAATTCACGTCTCAACACCAGAAACAAAGTCCTCATCCTCAAAATGGCAATCTAACCAATCATCCTATACGGCGCACCAACCTGGATCCAATGTGCTAAATATCTAGTAACAAAGCTTCAGATCACCCAAAATAGATACCTGAAAATGGTACTTAATAAACCGTTTTACTTCTCTTCTGAAAAGCTACACAGCCTTGCTGGCGTTAGTCCAATTTATAAGCTCGCTGCATCGCGCCGTGACAAATTAATCGCAAAAGCAAATGACTCGCCCAATCCACTAATTCATGTGAATTGAAATCAGCAGTTGCTACCACCTATCTTTTGGCCGTAACCTAGCCTCATAGATTTTAGCTAGTTATAAGTAGATAGTTAAGTTATGTTAAGCTAGTATAAGTTCAGTAGAGGTTTTTGCCTAAATTTTCCTCTAGCTAACTGTAATAATCGCATAGAAATACGATAATATGCATAGCTTTAAGTAATGTTCAAACGATGGTGAAATGACTTTGTCAGAACACCTACTATATTATAAGGCCTCTGTACCGCATACATTCTAATAAAGAAAATTATATATAGATGTAGGAAGAATGTGTAATGGGAAACATGATAAGGTGATAGGGTTAAGGAATGTGTAACTCCTCCCTCCTTAAAAAATCTGTGTGATTTATAATTTTTTCGGGACGGTTTCTACATGATTTGGGTAAGTGTAAGAAATTTGGGTTTGCGCGTTAAAACAATTTGATTTCCAAACAAGGTATATTGAAGCAAAGATAATTACTGTACATATGATGGCTAGATTGGAAATGATTGAAATTATACTTTTTGTTGAAAAATTTTCTATTGTTCTTACATTTTCTAAATGTAATTTATGCAGATAATGGAGATCGAGTTGGACATCCTTTTCGGTAAGGTTTTCTAGGAATATTTCAGGTGGGAGATGTAATGTTTCAATGCTACTACTTTTATATGTAATGTCGTTTAGACGGATTGTTTCATTTTGAAAGGTTACTATAAAGGATCCGTTTAGGAACTGTGTTTTATTTTGGAACTGCAATTTGTTTTTCATGGTACTGGTAAGTACAAAAGGCATCCGATCCGTCAAGGATTTGCGAGATGCAATCGTTTTTGTCCAATCGTTGAATTTGATTCCTGTTGCAAATCGCAACATTTTGCATTTTGGAACAACCTTCTTTTACACCGTACCGTGAATCATCTGCAACAAATAAATATGATAACTTCAGGAGAATGGCTTTGTGTTGTGATACTGTAGGTCGGACCAAGATATTATTGAAGGTCGTTTTTCCTGTTGTGGGGAGGCAAATTACATAGAGAAGAAGTGACTCCTTAATTAGAACCAGGGTTTCTGCATATTCGATGGCCTGCACCTCGTTTTCATACGGTAACTTTTCGATTTGAGAAATGATTTCTTGCAGTTCTAAATGGTTCAAAAGGTTTGAATTTACAATACCACGCTTCGCAAACTGACAGGCCAAAACAATTTCTTTGATTTCGTCCTTTAGAAAATTTAATCGGTTGAACAGTAATTGCACGTACTTATCATGGTTATGATATTCAATGTCCGAAACTATTCTATTGTAATTGTCAATTAGCTTAGTCGAGAGATGTGTTAAGTGTTGGTTGATTTTGTACTGTTTGTTGTTATTGTCAATTAAGTTATTTTGGCTTTTGAGCATACTGTCCCAATTTGTTGCATCCGGGTTACCCGCAATCCACTTCTAAGCTGATCCTAACCAATTTATTGACCACTTTGGCCTGCTTGAGCTTAACTGGTCCAATAGGTCATTGATTTGTGACATGGATTGATGTAGTTGTGAAAGAAGTATGCTAGACCTGTTAACATCTCGTTGTATGGTTATCCGTTTAGTGTTGAGGATATCACGGTATGTGGAGATATTGACGGTATAAATAATTTTAAAACTTCCGTCGATAATTCTGCCATGACTCTGCTGTGCAGAGGATGACTCTAAAAAAAGAGTAAATGCATTTTTTAGGACTTGGGAGACTTAAGAGGTTTATTTTTAATGTGAGATTTATGAATTCGTTTTCCGGTAGATGTTGTCACAGTAACGCGATTGTCTTTGTTGATTATTTCTTTTTCATAGAGGGGTTTGCAACTAAGAGAGAGAGAGAAGAGGAGTAAGTCTATCCGTGTAAAACCCTGTATGTGAATTCCGATATTTTGCTTGTACAGGCGGTTTTTGCGAGGGAAGGGGAAATCATAACAAACGTCAAAATTTTGTTTACGGCTTCGTGCATTTATCGTTGTCAATATGCGGAAAGTATCATTTTCTCGCGATTTTCGTGAAAACGGTAGTGAATATTTAAGTGGTGAACGTAATTCATACTGCTTCGGTTAGTTTCACACGATATATAGTGAAAATTTATCAAATCAAGTGACTCAAAAATTAGAAAACGACAATGCACTGCTCGGTTCCGTGTCGCCCGAATTTCAATAGTGGCTCGAGCGGGAAATCGTACTTTTGGTGAAAATTGATAGTTTCATTGATTTATAATCGTGAGAAAGTTTATTTTCAATAGTTTCAATTTGTGAATCGCAAGAAAACTGCTCAAAAATATTTGCAATTTATTGTTTTGATTGCTTCATATTTTGCCGGATATCTTGTGGCTTAAAGCAGAAGCGGCACCAAATTGGAGCATTTTTAAGGGGGTCATAATTCATTGTAACTTTTTATCATTTTAGAATTCTGAATGATATTTGTGCGAAAATGGAATGGCGCTGAATTCTCGGGATAAATCCGGAAATAAAACGTTCGAAAGTTTGCGAATATCATTTCAAGGATGACGACGTCGTTTATTTGAATCTAAGCTAAAAGTGTAAGATAGCTATTCTTAAATTAATCTTTTGCACAAAATTCAAGTATCTCATATTTTTAGACTCGATGTGGAATTGAGTATATTAACACCTTTACATCCACTTTTGGACATGTAAGTATATTTCATAATTGATTAAAATGCCGATTTCAAATTTTCTATTTTAGAATTCAACTACGAATAGGACAAAGTTTTGTTTAAGTTCCGAATTTAATTCAGGATGTGTAAGTTTACATGTATTTGCCATTTTCGTTCCTAAGTATCTAATTTTAGTGCGATTATGAAACGATTTCTTCGGTTTCGGCGAATAAGTCCATTGGCCTGAATAGGGTAAGTGTTATTTAGTTTCCCGAACATTACATTTAGCCCGCTCAATTTCAGGACTCTTGGACCAGAAACGACGAAATTGTGAGCATGTCATCTGAATGATTTAGTGGGCTCTAAATCAAATTTGAAGAACGCGTATATTTCTTACATTAGATGTGACAGCTGCAAAAAAATGTATGATTTCTATTTTTTAATTAATATTCGCACAAAATAAAATATATATTTTAGAGTCGATGTCAAGTTGAAGATACTAACATCTCTACAGCTACTTTTGGACATGTAAGTATATTTCATGTTTGACTATTTTTTTATTTATATTTATCTTTATTTCAGAAATCAACTTCAGAGATTAAGCTAAGTTTAGTGCGGTTTCCAAACAATTCCTTCAGCGGCGAATAAGTTGATTGCCCTGGATAGTGCAACACCCTCAATTTCAGGACTCTTTGACTGGAAATGACGAAATCTCCAATTGTCTCCACCCAAATATTTTAGTGGGATCTAAACGGAATTTGGAGAAGGTATGAATTTCTTATCCTAAATTTTAATGTGAATTTTAATCCCCTCTATTTTAGAACATGCTTTTGACGAAGCCCATGATACCTTTTCATATTTTGTAAAATGTCGGCATGATAATTTTCCAGTTACATATTAATATTGATTTAAGCCCTTCAGCAGCAATGTTGTCTATGGAAAGCCTTGAAAGTGTCAGTTTAATATATGATTAGTAGCATCAATTATGACATTTTTTATTCAGGCTTCTAAACGAAAATGTCAACGGGAGATGGCTCATACGGCTTGCAGTATTAATGTAAATTTAAATACATTACCTTAAATTTGAACATAATAAACAAAAATAAAGAAGTAAAAGGTACCATTTTGCATTTCATTCTTATAATGGTGCTTTATATCATATAAGTAATTTAATCAAAAAGATGGAAGATTGATTTTATCTAAGCATTAGGATTCACTTTCCAGCTTGAACAAATACAAGAAAATTTTTTTGCAGGATTTTAATTTTATTTTAGGGTAGATAATTTTTCCGCTTGTTTAATACTAACAATAGTGTTTTACTAAAGTATGCCACGTGAACATTGTATGTGATTTCTTCTGTTTAATTAGGATGGTAATTAAATGCTACATTTTTTCTAAAAAGGCGAACAACATATCAATCAAAGAACGTTTTTTAGAGAAGCTGTTATTCACTAAGTATAAACAATGTATGATCATAAGTGGTCACTAGTACTCCCTTTTATGTTTGTTCATCAAAAAGTATCTCAACACCAGGTATTATTTTAGGTCTAAAAAAAAAGTCAAAAAGATATTCTATCCACCAAAAACTGAATAAAACAATTCGCTTTTACTGTATGTAAGAAAAAAATATTCAACAGAAAGAGTATTGCTGTTAATATTATTTTATCAATAAAATACCAACAACAATTCCAACGGCCTGGAAATAACTCAGAATAATTTACATAGCATTTTGATTTAGCTAAAGAGTATGTGGGCTATTTACGAATGTATTTATACATTATTATCATTATAAATTATTATCAGATTAATGTTCAATAATAAGCATGAAGGCGATTGGAATCTGCTGAAATATATACCTCAGAAAACTAAACAGTGGCTCTTCATTATCTAATTCAAATTTTTCAATAACCTCTATAAATACATCTTCCTTGATTGCATTTTAATCCAAAGTTTAGTTCAATAGTAAATTTATTTTTAGTTAAATATTTTCGGCATGGTGCTATCAATTTAAATTTTCCCGCCATATGATTAAGTTTGCCCCTCTTGTGATGAGACTACCCATGCTTTAAGCCAATACCACTACAAACAAAGTAACCTTACAAACACAAAGCCGACATTCGGAAATTTTTGGAGCTATCATTTACTCCTTTTCTTCCCTCCCTAAGGTTTGCAACAGTTTTAGCTTTTATTTGTTTATTGCGTTTAAACACTACCTCACCTGCTTCGCACTTTTGGGTATATCATTATCTTTATTGTGGGATTCTAATTGGTTTTTCTGTTTCCTCATTATTTCTGTTTTTATATTTTCTTACAGTAGTCTTGTAGTCTGTCAAATTTTGATAATTAATACGTTATGATCTTCCAAAGAAAATGTCTGTAGGCTTGGTTTTTATCACTGAATAGAAATGTGTTATTATGGCGATCTACCAAGATTTCCACAATTTCTCTTAGACCCAAATTTGGCATTTCTTTTTTAAGGCATCTAATGATCTCCAAAATGTCAGAGTGGGCACGCTCGATGGCACCGTTGACTTCACTTTTCCGTGGTGGAGCAAAATACGTTTGAATGCCGAGTGCCTCAATGAAGTTTAAGACAGTTGGACTAATGAAGCTTCCTTTATTATCCGAAACAAGTATCCTGGGAACAGTGAAGTAGTGCAACAACCTGGCTGTTTTGTCGGGGAATAAGGGGCTGATTTATTTTTAATTCGGAAATATTTTACAAATTTGCAAAATTTGTCCACACATGTTAAGAATTTTTCCCCGTTAATAGTACATATGTCCATATGTAAGATTTCAGTGGGATATTTTTGAATTGGAGTTTCCTGTAATTCGGGCTTAAGACGGCGACGGTCACATTTACATGTGTTGCAGATTTCACACTCTGCGATATAAGATTTATTGAGCCGAGACATAGCAGGGAAGTAATAGTTTTCCAAAATTTGCTCCTTATTTTCTTTACTATTTCTATGAGCCCTACGGTGAGTCTCGCGTATGATTCTTAATTTATTATCCTCGTTTGAAATAACTTCGACGACAAGTTGGATTATACGGATTTTGAAATTTTGGAAGCGGTCCTGGTAAAGTTCCCGCAAATTTTGTATGTAGGCCTCAGGAATTTTGATTCCGTTTATAACATTCGGGTTGAGATACTGTCGTAAGAGAGGAAGTAGGGTTTCCTTATTAATAGTGGAGAGTTGGATGTAATATCGATGATAGTTGGGGTGGGGCTCTTCATGAGCTATAATATCATTTCCCAATCTCAGTCCCGCTTGACAATCCTCGCGTCGATCCGTACGTGCTTGCGTTTTCGAAGCAACTCCCCGCTAGACTTTTTCTTTGCGATAACGACCCCATTGCATTATCATTGAATAACTCAAACAATTTCGCACGTACACTATCAAGTGCGATTACATTATTTACAAAATACAATGTGATAACTGTTTTCAATGCGATTCCACTCCCGAACATCTCTGTTTTATTATCTTGGCTCCCCTCCCCGCTAGCGTAGTTTGTCTTCGCCTCTTGCACCCCGTTCGCAGCCAATGCCGCACTTCGTGCAAACAGCCTCGAATTCGTCAAACGACTCTCCCGTCGTCATTCCCGTCGACGCGAAGCTTATCTTAAGCTTACATACAATTGAACAAGAACAATAAATAAAGAATCACCTGACCTGCGAGCTCCGAATGATGCCAATTTGCGGCGTAAAATCGACACACAGATAGCGAGCACTAATTGGGGCTGTGCTACGTACATACATATACGAGTACATTTATTGAAGAGAACTGCTTTCGATGCAAAATGTTGGAAAAATCATGACATTGAGTGAAAAGTGAAGAGGACGAGATTGTATTTCTTTCTGATTTTATTTTTACAAATCCACGAGGTGTTTTTGCTCACACATGTTCATACGCGCACAATGATTTTTCTATGATGATGCTATGACACCACCGATACCACCATCTGCATTGCCTGTGACAGCTACTGGGCCAGAAAACCCAGAAAGTGTTTCTTGGGTAAACAACACTTGTAAGGTATGCCTTCAGGTGCTGTATTTGGTACTGTGGTGTTTTCCACGTCGCCGTAATTTCGTTACTGCTCGCTCGCTCATATGTTTGTTTGCATAACTTCCATAGATTGTAGGCTCAACAAACAAAGTTTCACCAATCATTGCAAGTTGGAATCCGTTCTGCTGTTGCTTTTGTTGTTGTACGGAGAATTTCCCATAACTAATGAAATAAGCTCAAACTTCCGTCGATACTTTTAGTTTCATGCTTTATTCGTTGTTAACATAATATAATTCTTGTGAGCTGATAATGTTCCTGGTAATGTTTGTTGGTGGAATTTATCAGCGGTAATTATGGTTGTATATGTTGAATAATGCTTTCAAACTTTATGTGTATCATTGACTTAACGAAGCTTGTACATAAAAATGTCGATGAGTTGATGATTTAAGTTTAGTCCGAGTTTTAATGAGAACTTTTTTCCTGTTCGTTATTCATCAAACTGTCATTGATGCCTGAGACTTACATTTCGGACAATCATCGGGCAAAAAAAATTGATTTTAAATTCGAAATAACGCGTACAATCATGGCAAAAGAAAATACAAAACGAGAGGCTAATTCACTAAAACAATTTTGACAAGGCGTTCCTCAGTATATTCTGTAATTTTTTTACTACACCGGCATTTGTTGCAAGAACATTCAGGGAAAAATATTTACAAACTAACATGCGCGAGCACTCTTCCAATGCCACCGTTCTTCGCGTGCTTACCGGGTGAAGGTCGTAAGTAGACGCCCTGTTAAATTGAGTTTGGGCTGTGTGCCTGTAGCAGCGCTGGCTTTTAGAGCCATCGTTCTTAGATTACTACAACAGTTGGACTAATGAAGCTTCCTTTATTATCCGAAACAAGTATCCTGGGAACAGTGAAGTAGTGCAACAACCTGGCTATTTTGTCGGGGAATAAGGGGCTGATTTATTTTTAATTCGGAAATATTTTACAAATTTGCAAAATTTGTCCACACATGTTAAGAATTTTTCCCCGTTAATAGTACATATGTCCATATGTAAGATTTCAGTGGGATATTTTTGAATTGGAGTTTCCTGTAATTCGGGCTTAAGACGGCGACGGTCACATTTACATGTGTTGCAGATTTCACACTCCGCGATATAAGATTTATTGAGCCGAGACATAGCAGGGAAGTAATAGTTTTCCAAAATTTGCTCCTTATTTTCTTTACTATTTCTATGAGCCCTACGGTGAGTCTCGCGTATGATTCTTAATTTATTATCCTCGTTTGAAATAACTTCGACGACAAGTTGGATTATACGGATTTTGAAATTTTGGTAGCGGTCCTGGTAAAGTTCCCGCAAATTTTGTATGTAGGCCTCAGGAATTTTGATTCCGTTTATAACATTCGGGTTGAGATACTGTCGTAAGAGAGGAAGTAGGGTTTCCTTATTAATAGTGGAGAGTTGGATGTAATATCGATGATAGTTGGGGTGGGGCTCTTCATGAGCTATAATATCATTTCCCTCTGAAAATATAAGCTGTCACCTAAAAACATTGATCGGTGCTTCGCAGCATAGGATCAGGTCACTATTGTCTTCCTGAGCACTATGAGCCGTCAAGAAGTCGTTGGTAATCATGCCAGCTTCTAAGGGTAATCTGGAAAGAGCGTCAGCTACAAGATTTGTTTTTCCTAGTTTATAGAGCAGTTCACAATCAAACGAGATTTCCATCTTTTAAGTTTTGTGTTGAAATTCCTATTGCTTAAGGCAAATGTGAGTGGTTTGTGGTCCGTGACGATTTTTACTTTCTTTGCGCCATACATATACGTTCTAAGTTTATCAAGTGCCCAGACAATCGCCAGCACTTCCTTTTCTCCAGTCGCATAGCTTTCCTCAGTCTTGTTTAGGGGCCTCGAAATGTAAGTTACTGGCCTGTCTTTACCGATTTCGCCTTGTGACAAAACCGCTCTAATTAGATGCGTTAGTCGTCAGGATGAAAAATTCGGTGGGACTTAGAAGTGCTTTCAAACGGTTGAAAGCCTTTAATTCCGATTCTCCTAGACTTATTTTCGTTTTCTTGGACTGTCCGACGTTGATTTGGACGTTATCACCCCTTGTGAGTTGAGTCAGTGGCCTTGCTACCTTAGCAAAATTCTTCACAAACTTCCTATAATAAGAAGCAAGCCCAAGAAAAGCTTTGAGATCCTTGAGATTATCTGGAGGTTTAATCTTTTGGATAGCACTAATTTTCTTTGGGTCCGGGAGAATACCTTCCTCCGATACAATGTACTCCAGAAATTCTACCTGTGTTTGAAGAAATTTAGATTTCTCGATATTCACTTTGAAATTTGCCTTTTTTAACTGCGATAGTATAGTACAAAGATTCATTGGATGTTCGCCCTCATTTTGGCCTAGGATGATAATGTCACCGATATACACGAAAATAAATTTTACCGATGAAAGGCTTCAATACGTCATCTATTGCTCGTTGAAAAATAGCATGTAAGTTTTTAACCCTAAATGGGAGCCGAGTAAACTCATATTTCCCGTTTGCCGTCGAGAATGCTGTCTTGGGGATGTCTTCTTCCTTCATGCAAATTCGATGAAAACCAGACGTGAGGTCTAAGGTCGTAAAGTACTTACAACTTCCAACGCTGGCTAATGTGTTAGTGATATCTGGAATAGAATAAGTATCATAGACAGTGACAGCATTTAATCTCTTAAAATCAATTACAACCATATATTGTTTTTCGCTTGATGAACTAGCCTTTTTTGGCACCACCCAAAGTGGTGAATCATGGCGAATTATGCCATCTTCAAGCATTTTGGCTTTATATTTTTCGACTTCCGGGCGCAAATTAATGGGGTAAGGGTATGATTTGGTATAAATTGGGTCTGAAGTAGTTGTTTTTATTTGAGTGCAGACATTAGTTTCGATCATTTCACTGTCAGATATTGGACCGAAGATATTTGAAAATTCCTTGAGGATTTCGTTTAATTTAGAATTTAACTCAGGATTAAGGTATTGACATTTAATTTCAATAGTCTTCACCTGCTTAGAGAATTTGGATTTTAAAGGAATTTTTATGTTAGGGCTTTAAGAGAGAATATTATGTTTTCTGTAGATGATAGCTTCTAATGATGTAAGTGCGTTGTCACCAATTTTGCTGTCAAAGGACGAGAGACCAGGAAGAACGTAAAAATCAAGTGTGGTGTCGTTTCCAATGTTTCTGAAAAAAGCTCCACTGATTTTTGAATTTATTTTTATAGCGCCTGCTGCACAGTTGATAACAAAGAGTTTACTTAAAGGGTTAGCCCCTTGCGATAATCAGGAACTAATAAAATTTTTGTTTGCCCCCGTGTTCACTAAAAATTTAAGTATTCTTCCATCCTTGGCGCGATATTCTATGTATGGTACGCTGGATAGGCGTCCATCATAAAATTTTGATCGATATTTTCTTCGCCAGATTCTTGATGAACTTCATTTTCAGGCAGAGACTCAATGTAGGTGTCTTCCGGTATTTCGCAATCAGCTTGAGCGCTCTGGGATTTCCGCGGGAACTGCAAGAAACCGTTAGGGTGTTTGTTTGGCTGGTAATTTGTAGGTCTGGTTTGATAGTCTATTTGTCGAATTTGAATAGTCTTGTCTAAATCCATTGGTACGGGAGGTTTTGGTTGATGCGGCCTTGGGGGTGGTGGCCTATTGTAAATAAGTTGTTTTTGGGGATACATGTTCCTCTGGATGTTATAAGCTCTGATTCGATCTGAAAGTGTTTGATTTTGTTGAGTAATGATAGGTTGCCTGGCATTGTCAGACTGTGGGTGAAATATTTGATTTATTGGTGCAGACGCTGTATTTTTAAAGATCCTGTTATGAATTGATGTGTTCCTGAAATTCAAATTTTAGAATTCGAGGCAAGATGCATATGCCTCCGGTAAGGATTGAGGTTTTTGAAAAACGAGCATTATGGATAAATTTCCATTCAAACCTCGTATAAACACGTCAAGAGCTCGATTGTGATAGCTCCCAGTCAAAGCGGAAAGTTTCTGCGGAATAATTCTCAGTTTTAATTTAGTTAATCAGCAACGAATTTGCGCATAGCATGAAGCTGGTACTCGAGCGTCCTTACATCGCACGTCTCTTGATGCTCTGCCTATCCTCGTCGAAAATATTGTAAGAAATGAGGGCGGCATCTGCCGGTCCTCGTATTAGTTTGTCCTGAACTATCTTATAGTCTTACAGGATTGTCTCCACACTGTGGGTCCACGATACATATTGCACGGGGTTTCCTTCAAACGGTTAAAGGTCTCTTACACAGTAGGGAAGTTTTTTTAATTGCGTCAAGATCTTCAACGGTACTAGGACGTGCTAGAGTTGTAGGGGTATGTTGAGGCACTTGTAATGAGTCGGCCTACGCCACTGCCGCCTCGCACACATGCCCATCGCTACCATATGGCTTGCCAGCGAACGTCAGCTTTGGATGACATTCCCATCTTACGTCAAATTGAGTCGAGGAATGTCACCCAAAGCTGATGGCAGTTGGAGTCGGTGATGTCAAACGGGTGCAGGCGGTAGATAACCGTACACAGTGCGCGTGGTTCGAAAATTTAAATTGCGCGGAGGCACGACGAGTGGGTGTTTGAGTGTGTGGCTTCTGCGGCTCTTCTCATATGAGCGAAGGAAATTAGACCCATTCCAACTGCCTCCACACAATCGGAGCGGGAATAAGGCAGGGAAGCAGCAGCAGTAGGTGCTTAACTGGAGATATTAAGTAACGCTGTTTTCCCAGTTGGCCTTAATTTTGTTGATTTAACCTCAAACTCAGTTTTAGCAACGTCACCACCACAGCCCCCAATACTAACTACAGGCCCATCCAAATTACAAATTGCACCAAAATCTTGCATAATCATCCGCTCACATGAAGGTGCTGGTCCTGAGGATATAACTAAACGTCAAAACTGCATCGGGTTATCTTCAATTCAGGAAGCGCATTGATGAGCTCAACATATCGTTGGGGAAGGTCATGGTACGTGAGAATGAATCGATTGTTGCGGGAATGTACGTTTGAGTTCTGCTTACTCTCCACAGTAGAATCGCACTCTCGAATCTGGAAGCGGACGAAACGAGGAAGCGTCCGAGTGTATTGTCTGGAAACCTGTCCGTGTCGGCAATGGTTCGCGGGTTGCGGAATTGGCGAAATGCTAAGAGGAGTGATTGGATCTGGTAGTGGCTCTTGGGTCTATGCGCAACAAAGCCCGTAATGAACACCATAGTGATCCTGAATGATTATTGGACAGGCAGGGTGTCGGCGAGTAGCTTGAAATCGCTCAGCACTTTCAACAGAAAAAGAATAGGCTTATTGACCACCCGTGTTTGTGTGGTTCCATATGACAGTGGCGAAGGTCAGCACTGGGGCTCACTAGATGCTGAAGTCAAGCGGTCTTTATGATTGTGAGTTGGATTCTAAACATGAAATGGCCATAGTTAATGTGTCACACAAAATTACAAATAAGTTCGATCCGCAAAGTTAAGCAAGCAATTGGTGGCTTCATACATATTTTTGGTGTCTTTTCCAAGTAAGCGTCTTCTAGAAACTAGAATTCAGTTTTCAAATCGTGTTCGCATGGTTTCAAGACACTTTCTATAAAAATCAGACTTCTTAAGCTTAAAAAAAATCACCTGTTCTAGTGAGTGATGCAAAAAGCAGGTGAACAGATTAACTCTTGCCCCAGTTCATAGAGATTACGGACGCTGGCAGCGGAGTTATACCTTAATTATCATTGAAGTCCCTATTTGCAAATTATTAATATTTCATTGCTTCATCTGTGATTTTCTTCTCTACTCTTCTTAGAGTAGTGCAAATTTCCCAGGTTGCCTTATATGTTAATTTTGCGGGATAGATATGTATAGATTAAAGTTAAATTGTCATGTTTTTGTGACTTAGCTTATTTGTGAAGCTATTTAAACTCAATTGATTTGCTTTATTGCTTTGAATTATTTATAAAATTATCAAATTTGTTTGGTATACGAAGTAATTGCTACAATTTATTACGAATGCATTGTAACATAACCATTTCTAAATAAAGTTCAAGTATGGGGACAAGTGCAGTGCTGAGTAGTATATATGGAAAGTTAAGTTTAATTATGATATGCGAAGATCTTTGCAAATCGTATGAGTCGGTTTATTGGCACTACAAAAGCTTATTTATTAAAGTAGAAAAATAAAATTTAACTATACAAACGAGACAAGACAGAGCCTAGTTTTCATTGAACCTGTTTATTCAGTCAACAGAATTTCATAAAGCTGTAAGCTAAGTTTGTCCTATAGTCTGAGATTATTTATTTGTAAATTATTTCTTAAGGAAATACTTTTAAAAGTGTAAGCTAAGTTTGTGCCATAGGCTCCGATTATTGAGTTACACATTTTCGCTTAAGCAAATATTTTAACAGTTTGGATAATTTGGTAGATTCTTTCAAGCTTACTTTGGCTCAAGAAGAATATATATGTTATGAATTGTTAATAGAAAAATAACGAAAAAAAAGTGTCAGCTAAGTTTGTCCCATAGGTTCAGATTATAAAGTTACACATTTTTGCTTAAGCAAGTATTTTAACAGTTTGGATAATTCGGTTGATTCTTTCAAGCTCACTTTGGTTCAAGAAGAATATATATGTTATGAATTGTTAATAGAAAGATAACGAAAGAAAAAACTATGAATTGCTAATCAGACAACACGACTTCCCTTTCTAGCGGCCCTTCTTTTTCAGAGGTAGTGGGAGTGCATGGTAGGTATGCCGCCATAAGGGTAGGGTTGGTAAAATTCAGGAACGCGAAATTGAAATTAGATTTTTGTACTTGACTGAAATGATGAATGAATACGGAATAAAGTAAAGTGGGTTTCTTTCCCATATGTCTGTGTTTTCGATGGGTTTGAAACGGGCATTTAATGATGGCTGAAATATGTAATTGAGCGTAATCCATTTTAAGACCTGTGACCAAAATCCTCTCCGATCTGGCTGGCCGACAAGCAGCCACCGCGAAACGGATAACGGGTGCACGAACTGGTTGGCTGATTGGTACCATTCGTAGGCACGACTCAAACTTCACGTCTAGAACCGATGAGACGTCAGTTCCGACATCGTTCGCATGAATTTAGACATGAAAATCATTACAAATGGCGCCCAACGTGAGGCCAAAACATCCTAAGGGGATAAAAGATTCGCGTCTTATGACGAGTTGGTCCTTTACGGAGGATGTAAGGTGGAGTTGTGTTATACACACTTGCAGTCGCTTCACGTGAGTTGTAGCTTCCGCTCTCTTTGAAAGGTTGGTTTTGAATTCGTTCGTATGAATTCAGACATGAAAAACACTACACACTGATTTATTACCTTCTTCCAGCAATTTAAGCCTACATATACCTTGCTTGTTCGGAAATTGACGCTAAATTACCGATTTCACTACCACACGAAATAAATTCTTCAATCCTCTGAAACTTTGTTTCAAGGTTTTGAAGTTTTCAATTTGAGAATTTATTTGCTCAATTTTAGCGAGCCTTTGTTCGAATGCTTTAAGTTGCTCTATTTGAGCGTTCACCGCCCCGGTCAGTTGAACGAGGGTACCGTGAGATTCCATTTTTTAATAGTAAGGCGGGGCGAGAACACACAAAAGGATTTAGCAAAAAGAATTAAAGATTACGAACGTGTAAATCCGCAATTGCGAACTTTGTTTTTTCACCAGTATTTTCACAATTCACTATTACATCATTCACGAGCTGAAAGTTAAGTATTTAAGGAAAATAATAGTAAGGAATATTTGAATATGATTGAATGAAATTGAATTGAATTGAAAATGAATAATAATTTAAATATCTTGTATTTAATTTTACTTTCAATTTTGTGCAAAGAAATCACTTACAATATAATGAAATACTGCAGCATATTGGACGGTCCGTGTTAGTCCTTTTTCGATCCCGCCGTTGATCGATTACAGGATTGGCAGAAACGTACTGCGGGACGGGTGCGGTCACAAGCCTGTATCTGGTTCGATTATCCTCCAAAAATGGTTCGCTTCAGTTTCTTTCCTTTGTTGGTATATTCCAATGTTTCAATATTTCGTTTTATAATTTTCACTTATTTTTCCACAGTTTATAGTTTATTATTAGTTTATTTTAAGTTCCCACTTTCTACAGTGAGTATCGATTTTTATATGTTCATGTACTAATTCTATTATCAACTTTTTGCACCTTCCCTTTTTTTATAATCAGCTCCTTGCCGGCCTCTGCAAGAATTCAAGGACTTAAGGGCCTCAGTTAAGTCCACTGATTGTTTCAGATTATTTTAGAACTTATTTCTATTATTTGCACTGCTTCGGCGCCACTTATGG
Source organism: Odontomyia ornata (assembly GCA_963969285.1). Classification (NCBI taxonomy): domain Eukaryota; kingdom Metazoa; phylum Arthropoda; class Insecta; order Diptera; family Stratiomyidae; genus Odontomyia; species Odontomyia ornata. The sequence goes on along the minus strand of OZ017740.1, from coordinate 173,666,647 downwards.
AATTTCTTGTTCGTCACATTAAAAAAAAACACTGACTTTAATTTGAACTAATTCATTAATTCAACCTCGAACAACTGAAACTTAATCCTAAGTTACATTTGAATTTATGCTAGAATTTTGCTGACAAGAAAACATGTGAATTTACAAAATCGGGGAAACTAAAACAGAGTTCGCATTATCCGAGTGAAATAGAACACCGCGCATGTAGAAAAATGCCAGCATAGACGATTAATAGAAAACATGCAGATGTAGGAAGAATGTGCGTTAATAGGAAACATGGAAAGGTGATATGATTAAGGAATGTGTGTTAACTTACATATATATATATATATATATATATATATATATATATATATATATATATATATATATATGTATATATATATATATATATATATATATATATATATATATCTATATATATATATATATATATATATATATATATATATATATATATTTATATACCAGTATATATATATATATATATATATATATATATATATATATATATATATATATATATATATATATTATATACCAGTATATATATATATATATATATATATATATATATATATATATATATATATATATATATATATATATATATATATAAATATCCGTGTGGGGGTTTCAGTCCCCCATTGGACGCGTCCTCCGAACGAGAATCTCAGAAGCAAGTTGGCTGATATTATTTGAACGATGCCCGTCTCAGCTACAGTAGGGTTTGCTCTATGCAGTTCAAACCCTCAGACAAATACGAAAGCTGTGGGAAAATTATTTTAAAGTGTAACGCTGTGCTGATTATTTATGTTGCAGATAATTTAGAAGTTGGCATTAAATGATATGAATATGATAAATCATAAAAATACAATAACATATATTTCCAGGTTCTCAGGGTCTTTTTTGACCCCTTCTGCTGATACAAGGTGTCCCAGGTATTTTACTTCAGCTGCAAAAAGGGTACTTTTGTGGGAAATAAGTTTCAATCTCTTCTAAGGCCTGCATATGCTCTTCGAAAGTTCTTCCGATAACAATGATGTCATATAGGTGCACAAAGCAGGTCTTCCAGGTCAAGCCTTCCGTATTCAGGTGTTCTAAGTTGGCTGGAGCATTACAAAGCCCAAACGGCATCACCACAAATTGCCACAGTCCAGTCCCAATTGGAAATGCGGTCTTCTCTCGGTTCTTCTTGTCGATTTCTACCTGCCACTAGCCACTCTTGAGATCGAGTGTCGAAAACCATTTTGCGTCGGCTAAAGTGTCCATGATGTCATCGATGCGTGCAAGCGGGTGCCTATCTTTTTTAGTGATCTCCTTAAGCTGCCTAGAGTTAACACAAAAACGAGTATTACCGTCCTTTTTCTTTGCTAGAACTACTGGCGTGGCCCATGGGCTGACAGAAAGTTCGATAACACCTTGTTTTTCCATGTCCGAGATCAGTGCGTTAACTTCTCCTAGTTTGGCTATAGGAAGACATCTCGGTGCTTGTCGAATCGGCTTGGCTCCCTGTGTATCTATGACGTGTGTTACCATACTTGGTCACCAGATCAGAGGCTTGCTTGAATATGTGCACTGGCAATTTGGCTTCCTCCATTATTGCAGACGTGAATTCCCAGGCTTTGTCTGTGTTTTGCTTCCAATGATGGTCGTGAGTAGTTTCCGAAGAGTTGGTGGTGGAAATGAGCTGACAGCTGACGATGACTTCTCCCGCTTTGATGGTTGTAGTTGAGTCTGCAGTGTTAAGGACTCTAACCCGCACGTATCCGTTCCTTATAGATCTAACAAAGCTTCGTCCTACAATCAAACTGCGCTATGCGAACGTCTTCGTTGGCTCTATCAGATAAGATCGGTGGTCTCCAGAATCACCATCAAGCTTGGCCCATACAATGAATTCGGTAATTAGTGTCGGTACATACTGCCGCATTCATCTTGGGAATTTGGACGCTGGGATCCTCCATCAATACTTCGACATTCTGCCATTTCAATACCCGTTTGCCCAAACCCAACGTGATTCCATGTGGCCGCAGATAATCCATTCCGAAAATACAGTCATCCATAATGTTCGCGACCAGAAAATTATGTCGGAATGCAAGGTCTCCCAACTGTATCTGGAGGTTGACCTCTCCATGAACAGTTGAGCAGTTTCTCCCATAACTGTCCGTAGTGAGAAAATCCTGCCCTTGTGCAGTACTTATTGCCCCACTAGGTCTGGTCGGATAATCGATCGGGTTGCACCAGTGTCGATTGTTATGGTGCAATACTCTCCGTCAACTTGACCCGGAAGGCATAAGTCTGCTTCTCCACGATGTAGTCTTGACACGGTGATGGTGGTGCTGGGGACGTCGATCTTCCTAGCGAACCTCTGCCCCACGAAGTTGGCTGTTACGTGTTTCCCAACCCCTCAGTTTGAAGGGCTTCCATTCTGGGCTCTTGACTTGATCTGGATCTCCTCCTAGCTGCACACCCAGGACAATAGCTCGGTTTTCTTCGCTTCTTGCAGTCTCTTTGCAGGTGCCCCTTCTCTCCGCAATTCCAGCATCTAGGCGCACCATTTACCTGCGGGTCTCACTCAATTTGCACGCGCTCATACCTGCACTCGTCTGCCACTACCTCGCGAACCCGGGCAGTGGTGCGAGTCACATTTTTCCCTGACTCAAAGTTCAGACTAAAAGCCAATGCGTCCTTAACCGTTTGCTTTTGAGCTAAACGCACGGCTTGTTGCAATAAATCTCAGTGCAATTATCATCAATGTTACTCGCATTACGTTCTGCATTTTGCAGCGTTTCTGTAAAGAAAGGTCGTTTAATGTTAGTAAGATCTACTCCTTCTAATGATGCCTTCTTATATTTAGGATGAATTTTGTCTATATTGGCTTTGAAATCTTTAATAAATCCAGTTTTTCTAGTCTCTTCATAATCTTCTCGATTCCTATTCCTCTTATCAATCGTTTTTTCTTTTGTCTGCTTCATTAAGTTGAAGATTTTCTCCTTATTTGATTTGCCATGTAATATATCTGTTGGCCTTTCTAGAGTTGTTGAATGTACCTGTCTGTTGTAGAATTCTACTGCTTCATAGGTTTTCTCGATGATAGTTTTCTGTGTAATATTTGTCCTTAGTTTTTTCCTGAATTGTGCTATGTAATCTTTCAATATCTGCATTTCCAGTATGAGAATTAGGCATAGTATAATGTACTTCAATATCCTTTTCGAGTATTGTTTGTTTGATGAGGAACCTACTAAATTGATTATCTGCTATAATTTTCTTCGGTTTTCCGTGATTTGCGAAAAAATTTGCCAGTGCTTCTTTCAGGCTGAAATCATCCGTTGCTGTTAGGTTTAGTACTGAAACGTATTTAGAAAACTTGTCAATGCTCGTAAATATTTTGTTGCCTTTTATTGATGATATATCGATATGTATGATTTCTCCGATATCCGATGATGTTTCAGTGTCTTTAAATTTGGCTTTTATAGGATTTCTGTCATATTTTGCCCTTGTGCATGTTTCGCATGTATTGATGTATTTCTGAATTATTTCTTTAAGGTTTGGGTAAAATATTTGTTTTCTTAATCCATTATAGTTTTCGTTTATACCAGAATGTCCTGTTTCCTTTATATGATAATATTTTATGTTTTTGACTGTTTCTTCCACATCTTTCATGTCTTTAGCCATGTATGAACATCTAATGAATTTTATATTTCTTGTGTCAAAATGTTTGATAATGAGTTGTTGCATTTTGTTATAAAGGTTATCATTTAGTTCTGTGTAAATACCTATCTTTTTGGGTCTGATGAATTTCTTTAGTTTTCCTAAGAGGGTCGATTCATCTCCATTGATTTCATCTTCGTTGATTATCAGTCTTCGTCTTAGGAAAATAGCGTTTGTAATATTCGTTTTATTCGTTAAAATTATTTGGTTTTTTAGGGAATTTATGATAGTTTCATGAATTTCAAAGTGATCATTGAGATTTTCGGCTTGTGTATGAATGGTTGGTCCTAAACTGTCTTGATTTTCGTCATCCAAAGGATTCATTTCTTCATTTCTGACTATCCGTGAAAGGAAGTCTGCTGGAACATTATCTTTTCCTTTGATGTACTGTGTAATTCCATTAGCCATCTTTGTAATCGGGGACTTATATCTTTTTCTTTATGTTTGACTTGAAGCCATTTTAATGGTTGATGATCAGTGTTTAAAGTAAATTCTTTACCATATAGGTATCTTCGAAATTTTTTGACTCCCCAGACGATTGCTAGGAGTTATTTTTCCACTGTAGCATAATTTCTCTCATGTTCGTTGAGAGTTCTGCTTGCATACCAAACTGGATGTCCTTTTTGTGTAAGCACTGCTCCTATAGCGTAGTCTGATGCATCTGTTGTTACTTCGAATTCCTTATCCATTTCCGCATATTTTAGCACAGGTGGGTTAATTAGACATTTCTTCAATATTACGAATGCGTTTCCATATTCAGGGTCTTCAATATTGATGTTGTTTCTTTTTTTCAGGCATTTAGTAAGAGGTAGCGCTAATTTTCCAAAGTCCTTAATAAATTTCCTGTAATATCCTGTAATTCCAAGGAATGATTTAATTTCTTTCGGTGTTTTTGGGATGTCTACTTCGAAGGTTTTCTTGATTAATTTAGGATTTGGTTTTATGCCTTTGTCTGTTAGTATATGTCCTAGAAATTCTGATTCCCTTTTCATAAAGTTACATTTATCCGTCTGTAATTTCAATCCATTTTCTTTAAGTTTACTTAAAACTTGCCAGCATGGACGATTAAAAGAAAAAATGCAGATGTAGGAACCAGGTAGGTGAGCCATATTGGATCATCGGTTGGATTGCCATTTTGACGATGAGGACTTTGTTTCTGGTGTTGAGACGTGAATTACGATTAAGACGGGGGTAGAGCGAAAGCACGGGCTTAAACGCTTTGGAGCTAATATGCTCAATATGTCTTCTGAAGGTTAGTTTTTTATCGAATATAAGTCCAAGATATTTAAGATCCTCACTCCAAGGAATAGTTTGCCCTAAAAAATTTATTGGTCGCATGGGTGGGTGAGCAGGCTTACGCTTCCTGGTGAAGTATATTGATCTATGGTAGTATTGATAAGTAAGTTCTAACGCCGTTTCAAGGCTGAAAATAATGGAAGTTGGATCTGCGCCTATGCTGTATATGCAAATGTCGTCTGCAAAAGCTGCAACTTGGCAGTTTGATAAAGAAGGGAAGTCAGACGTATAGATGTTATTCACCGCTTGCCTTAGGCTCTCCTTCTTTCCATCCATCTGGAAACAAGCTCTGGTCATACCTATCCCGAAGCCTGGAAGAGATCCGCACTCTCCCGACAACTACAGGCCCATTAGCTTACTACCAGGATTAGGTAAGTTCTTTGAAAGAATAGTCCTGAAAAGATTAAATTATTTAATAGCTAACAATAATATCTTACCTGATTTCCAATTCGGCTTCAGAAACAGACATTCGACAGAGCATCAGCTTTTCCGTGTTACGAAGGACGTCAAAGCAGCGATGTACAATAAATTGTCTGTAGGTTTGGTGACGCTGGACATAGAAAAAGCCTTTGGTACAGTCTGGCATGATGCTCTGGTCTATAAACTTCAGAAATATAATACACACCCATACTTGTTGAACCTTGAACAAGCATTTTTAACTGATAGGAAGTTCCAGGTCAAAGTAGGGGAAAGCATTTCTCCAGTGAAAAGTACAACTGCCGGTGTTCCGCAAGGCTTCTGCCTAAGCCCATTTCTATATAACATCTATACGTCTGACTTCCCTTCTTTACCAAACTCCCGTGTTGCAGCTTTCGCAGACGACATTTGCATGTACAGCATAGGCGCAGATCCAACTTCCATTATTTCCAGCCTTGAAACGGCGTTAGAACTTACTTATCAATACTACCATAGATGGAAAATTAAAATAAATGTTGCAAAAACGAAGTCAATATACTTCAGCTACCCAAGCGACCAATAAATTTTTTAGGGCAAACTATTCCTTGGAGTGAGGATCATAATTATCTTGGACTTATATTCGACAAAAAACTAACCTTCAGAAGACATATTGAGCATGTTAGCTCCAAAGCGTTTAAGGCCGTGCTTTCGCTTTACCCCCTTCTTAATCGCAATTCACGTCTCAACACCAGAAACAAAGTCCTCATCCTCAAAATGGCAATCTAACCAATCATCCTATACGGCGCACCAACCTGGATCCAATGTGCTAAATATCTAGTAACAAAGCTTCAGATCACCCAAAATAGATACCTGAAAATGGTACTTAATAAACCGTTTTACTTCTCTTCTGAAAAGCTACACAGCCTTGCTGGCGTTAGTCCAATTTATAAGCTCGCTGCATCGCGCCGTGACAAATTAATCGCAAAAGCAAATGACTCGCCCAATCCACTAATTTATGCCCTGGTGAATTGAAATCAGCAGTTGCTACCCCCTATCTTTTGGCCGTAACCTAGCCTCATAGATTTTAGCTAGTTATAAGTAGATAGTTAAGTTATGTTAAGCTAGTATAAGTTCAGTAGAGGTTTTTGCCTAAATTTTCCTCTAGCTAACTGTAATAATCGCATAGAAATACGATAATATGCATAGCTTTAAGTAATGTTCAAACGATGGTGAAATGACTTTGTCAGAACACCTACTATATTATAAGGCCTCTGTACCGCATACATTCTAATAAAGAAAATTATATATAGATGTAGGAAGAATGTGTAATGGGAAACATGATAAGGTGATAGGGTTAAGGAATGTGTAACTCCTCCCTCCTTAAAAAATCTGTGTGATTTATAATTTTTTCGGGACGGTTTCTACATGATTTGGGTAAGTGTAAGAAATTTGGGTTTGCGCGTTAAAACAATTTGATTTCCAAACAAGGTATATTGAAGCAAAGATAATTACTGTACATATGATGGCTAGATTGGAAATGATTGAAATTATACTTTTTGTTGAAAAATTTTCTATTGTTCTTACATTTTCTAAATGTAATTTATGCAGATAATGGAGATCGAGTTGGACATCCTTTTCGGTAAGGTTTTCTAGGAATATTTCAGGTGGGAGATGTAATGTTTCGATGCTACTACTTTTATATGTAATGTCGTTTAGACGGATTGTTTCATTTTGAAAGGTTACTATAAAGGATCCGTTTAGGAACTGTGTTTTATTTTGGAACTGCAATTTGTTTTTCATGGTACTGGTAAGTACAAAAGGCATGCGATCCGTCAAGGATTTGCGAGATGCAATCGTTTTTGTCCAATCGTTGAATTTGATTCCTGTTGCAAATCGCAACATTTTGCATTTTGGAACAACCTTCTTTTACACCGTACCGTGAATCATCTGCAACAAATAAATATGATAACTTCAGGAGAATGGCTTTGTTTTGTGATACTGTAGGTCGGACCAAGATATTATTGAAGGTCGTTTTTCCTGTTGTGGGGAGGCAAATTACATAGAGAAGAAGTGACTCCTTAATTAGAACCAGGGTTTCTGCATATTCGATGGCCTGCACCTCGTTTTCATACGGTAACTTTTCGATTTGAGAAATGATTTCTTGCAGTTCTAAATGGTTCAAAAGGTTTGAATTTACAATACCACGCTTCGCAAACTGACAGGCCAAAACAATTTCTTTGATTTCGTCCTTTAGAAAATTTAATCGGTTGAACAGTAATTGCACGTACTTATCATGGTTATGATATTCAATGTCCGAAACTATTCTATTGTAATTGTCAATTAGCTTAGTCGAGAGATGTGTTAAGTGTTGGTTGATTTTGTACTGTTTGTTGTTATTGTCAATTAAGTTATTTTGGCTTTTGAGCATACTGTCCCAATTTGTTGCATCCGGGTTACCCGCAATCCACTTCTAAGCTGATCCTAACCAATTCATTGACCACTTTGGCCTGCTTGAGCTTAACTGGTCCAATAGGTCATTGATTTGTGACATGGATTGATGTAGTTGTGAAAGAAGTATGCTAGACCTGTTAACATCTCGTTGTATGGTTATCCGTTTAGTGTTGAGGATATCACGGTATGTGGAGATATTGACGGTATAAATAATTTTAAAACTTCCGTCGATAATTCTGCCATGACCTTGGTGCATGGTCATGAGTGGTCCCTTATACTCGTGAACAGTGACCAATGAGTCTGCTGTGCAGAGGATGACTCTAAAAAAAGAGTAAATGCATTTTTTAGGACTTGGGAGACTTAAGAGGTTTATTTTTAATGTGAGATTTATGAATTCGTTTTCCGGTAGATGTTGTCACAGTAACGCGATTGTCTTTGTTGATTATTTCTTTTTCATAGAGGGGTTTGCAACAGCTTTAGCTTTTATTTGTTTATTGCGTTTAAACACTACCTCACCTGCTTCGTACTTTTGGGTATATCATTATCTTTATTGTGGGATTCTAATTGGTTTTTCTGTTTCCTCATTATTTCTGTTTTTATATTTTCTTACAGTAGTCTTGTAGTCTGTCAAATTTTGATAATTAATACGTTATGATCTTCCAAAGAAAATGTCTGTAGGCTTGGTTTTTATCACTAAATAGAAATGTGTTATTATAGCGATCTACCAAGATTTCCACAATTTCTCTTAGACCCAAATTTGGCATTTCTTTTTTAAGGCATCTAATGATCTCCAAAATGTCAGAGTGGGCACGCTCGATGGCACCGTTGACTTCACTTTTCCGTGGTGGAGCAAAATACGTTTGAATGCCGAGTGCCTCAATGAAGTTTAAGACAGTTGGACTAATGAAGCTTCCTTTATTATCCGAAACAAGTATCCTGGGAACAGTGAAGTAGTGCAACAACCTGGCTGTTTTGTCGGGGAATAAGGGGCTGATTTATTTTTAATTCGGAAATATTTTACAAATTTGCAAAATTTGTCCACACATGTTAAGAATTTTTCCCCGTTAATAGTACATATGTCCATATGTAAGATTTCAGTGGGATATTTTTGAATTGGAGTTTCCTGTAATTCGGGCTTAAGACGGCGACGGTCACATTTACATGTGTTGCAGATTTCACACTCTGCGATATAAGATTTATTGAGCCGAGACATAGCAGGGAAGTAATAGTTTTCCAAAATTTGCTCCTTATTTTCTTTACTATTTCTATGAGCCCTACGGTGAGTCTCGCGTATGATTCTTAATTTATTATCCTCGTTTGAAATAACTTCGACGACAAGTTGGATTATACGGATTTTGAAATTTTGGAAGCGGTCCTGGTAAAGTTCCCGCAAATTTTGTATGTAGGCCTCAGGAATTTTGATTCCGTTTATAACATTCGGGTTGAGATACTGTCGTAAGAGAGGAAGTAGGGTTTCCTTATTAATAGTGGAGAGTCGGATGTAATATCGATGATAGTTGGGGTGGGGCTCTTCATGAGCTATAATATCATTTCCCTCTGAAAATATAAGCTGTCACCTAAAAACATTGATCGGTGCTTCGCAGCATAGGATCAGGTCACTATTGTCTTCCTGAGCACTATGAGCCGTCAAGAAGTCGTTGGTAATCATGCCAGCTTCTAAGGGTAATCTGGGAAGAGCGTCAGCTACAAGATTTGTTTTTCCTAGTTTATAGAGCAGTTCACAATCAAACGAGATTTCCATCTTTTAAGTTTTGTGTTGAAATTCCTATTGCTTAAGGCAAATGTGAGTGGTTTGTGGTCCGTGACGATTTTTACTTTCTTTGCGCCATACATATACGTTCTAAGTTTATCAAGTGCCCAGACAATCGCCAGCACTTCCTTTTCTCCAGTCGCATAGCTTTCCTCAGTCTTGTTTAGGGGCCTCGAAATGTAAGTTACTGGCCTGTCTTTACCGATTTCGCCTTGTGACAAAACCGCTCTAATTAGATGCGTTAGTCGTCAGGATGAAAAATTCGGTGGGACTTAGAAGTGCTTTCAAGCGGTTGAAAGCCTTTAATTCCGATTCTCCTAGACTTATTTTCGTTTTCTTGGACTGTCCGACGTTGATTTGGACGTTATCACCCCTTGTGAGTTGAGTCAGTGGCCTTGCTACCTTAGCAAAATTCTTCACAAACTTCCTATAATAAGAAGCAAGCCCAAGAAAAGCTTTGAGATCCTTGAGATTATCTGGAGGTTTAATCTTTTGGATAGCACTAATTTTCTTTGGGTCCGGGAGAATACCTTCTTCCGATACAATGTACTCCAGAAATTCTACCTGTGTTTGAAGAAATTTAGATTTCTCGATATTCACTTTGAAATTTGCCTTTTTTAACTGCGATAGTATAGTACAAAGATTCATTGGATGTTCGCCCTCATTTTGGCCTAGGATGATAATGTCACCGATATACACGAAAATAAATTTTACCGATGAAAGGCTTCAATACGTCATCTATTGCTCGTTGAAAAATAGCATGTAAGTTTTTAACCCTAAATGGGAGCCGAGTAAACTCATATTTCCCGTTTGCCGTCGAGAATGCTGTCTTGGGGATGTCTTCTTCCTTCATGCAAATTCGATGAAAACCAGACGTGAGGTCTAAGGTCGTAAAGTACTTACAACTTCCAACGCTGGCTAATGTGTTAGTGATATCTGGAATAGAATAAGTATCATAGACAGTGACAGCATTTAATCTCTTAAAATCAATTACAACCATATATTGTTTTTCGCTTGATGAACTAGCCTTTTTTGGCACCACCCAAAGTGGTGAATCATGGCGAATTATGCCATCTTCAAGCATTTTGGCTTTATATTTTTCGACTTCCGGGCGCAAATTAATGGGGTAAGGGTATGATTTGGTATAAATTGGGTCTGAAGTAGTTGTTTTTATTTGAGTGCAGACATTAGTTTCGATCATTTCACTGTCAGATATTGGACCGAAGATATTTGAAAATTCCTTGAGGATTTCGTTTAATTTAGAATTTAACTCAGGATTAAGGTATTGACATTTAATTTCAATAGTCTTCACCTGCTTAGAGAATTTGGATTTTAAAGGAATTTTTATGTTAGGGCTTTAAGAGAGAATATTATGTTTTCTGTAGATGATAGCTTCTAATGATGTAAGTGCGTTGTCACCAATTTTGCTGTCAAAGGACGAGAGACCAGGAAGAACGTAAAAATCAAGTGTGGTGTCGTTTCCAATGTTTCTGAAAAAAGCTCCACTGATTTTTGAATTTATTTTTATAGCGCCTGCTGCACAGTTGATAACAAAGAGTTTACTTAAAGGGTTAGCCCCTTGCGATAATCAGGAACTAATAAAATTTTTGTTTGCCCCCGTGTTCACTAAAAATTTAAGTATTCTTCCATCCTTGGCGCGATATTCTATGTATGGTACGCTGGATAGGCGTCCATCATAAAATTTTGATCGATATTTTCTTCGCCAGATTCTTGATGAACTTCATTTTCAGGCAGAGACTCAATGTAGGTGTCTTCCGGTATTTCGCAATCAGCTTGAGCGCTCTGGGATTTCCGCGGGAACTGCAAGAAACCGTTAGGGTGTTTGTTTGGCTGGTAATTTGTAGGTCTGGTTTGATAGTCTATTTGTCGAATTTGAATAGTCTTGTCTAAATCCATTGGTACGGGAGGTTTTGGTTGATGCGGCCTTGGGGGTGGTGGCCTATTGTAAATAAGTTGTTTTTGGGGATACATGTTCCTCTGGATGTTATAAGCTCTGATTTGATCTGAAAGTGTTTGATTTTGTTGAGTAATGATAGGTTGCCTGGCATTGTCAGACTGTGGGTGAAATATTTGATTTATTGGTGCAGACGCTGTATTTTTAAAGATCCTTTTATGAATTGATGTGTTCCTGAAATTCAAATTTTAGAATTCGAGGCAAGATGCATATGCCTCCGGTAAGGATTGAGGTTTTTGAAAAACGAGCATTATGGATAAATTTCCATTCAAACCTCGTATAAACACGTCAAGAGCTCGATTGTGATAGCTCCCAGTCAAAGCGGAAAGTTTCTGCGGAATAATTCTCAGTTTTAATTTAGTTAATCAGCAACGAATTTGCGCATAGCATGAAGCTGGTACTCGAGCGTCCTTGCATCGCACGTCTCTTGATGCTCTGCCTATCCTCGTCGAAAATATTGTAAGAAATGAGGGCGGCATCTGCCGGTCCTCGTATTTTTTGCCTTACGTGCCTGAGGATGGCTCTATAAATTGGTTTGTCCTGAACTATCTTATAGTCTTACAGGATTGTCTCCACACTGTGGGTCCACGATACATATTGCACGGGGTTTCCTTCAAACGGTTAAAGGTCTCTTACACAGTAGGGAAGTTTTTTTATTGCGTCAAGATCTTCAACGGTACTAGGACGTGCTAGAGTTGTAGGGGTATGTTGAGGCACTTGTAATGAGTCGGCCTACGCCACTGCCGCCTCGCACACATGCCCATCGCTACCATATGGCTTGCCAGCGAAGGTCAGCTTTGGATGACATTCCCATCTTACGTCAAATTGAGTCGAGGAATGTCACCCAAAGCTGATGGCAGTTGGAGTCGGTGATGTCAAACGGGTGCAGGCGGTAGATAACCGTACACAGCGCGCGTGGTTCGAAAATTTAAATTGTGCGGAGGCACGACGAGTGGGTGTTTGAGTGTGTGGCTTCTGCGGCTCTTCTCATATGAGCGAAGGAAATTAGACCCATTCCAACTGCCTCCACACAATCGGAGCGGGAATAAGGCAGGGAAGCAGCAGCAGTAGGTGCTTAACTGGAGATATTAAGTAACGCTGTTTTCCCAGTTGGCCTTAATTTTGTTGATTTAACCTCAAACTCAGTTTTAGCAACGTCACCACCACAGCCCCCAATACTAACTACAGGCCCATCCAAATTACAAATTGCACCAAAATCTTGCATAATCATCCGCTCACATGAAGGTGCTGGTCCTGAGGATATAACTAAACGTCAAAACTGCATCGGGTTATCTTCAATTCAGGAAGCGCATTGATGAGCTCAACATATCGTTGGGGAAGGTCATGGTACGTGAGAATGAATCGATTGTTGCGGGAATGTACGTTTGAGTTCTGCTTACTCTCCACAGTAGAATCGCACTCTCGAATCTGGAAGCGGACGAAACGAGGAAGCGTCCGAGTGTATTGTCTGGAAACCTGTCCGTGTCGGCAATGGTTCGCGGGTTGCGGAATTGGCGAAATGCTAAGAGGAGTGATTGGATCTGGTAGTGGCTCTTGGGTCTATGCGCAACAAAGCCCGTAATGAACACCATAGTGATCCTGAATGATTATTGGACAGGCAGGGTGTCGGCGAGTAGCTTGAAATCGCTCAGCACTTTCAACAGAAAAAGAATAGGCTTATTGACCACCCGTGTTTGTGTGGTTCCATATGACAGTGGCGAAGGTCAGCACTGGGGCTCACTAGATGCTGAAGTCAAGCGGTCTTTATGATTGTGAGTTGGATTCTAAACATGAAATGGCCATAGTTAATGTGTCACACAAAATTACAAATAAGTTCGATCCGCAAAGTTAAGCAAGCAATTGGTGGCTTCATACATATTTTTGGTGTCTTTTCCAAGTAAGCGTCTTCTAGAAACTAGAATTCAGTTTTCAAATCGTGTTCGCATGGTTTCAAGACACTTTCTATAAAAATCAGACTTCTTAAGCTTAAAAAAAATCACCTGTTCTAGTGAGTGATGCAAAAAGCAGGTGAACAGATTAACTCTTGCCCCAGTTCATAGAGATTACGGACGCTGGCAGCGGAGTTATACCTTAATTATCATTGAAGTCCCTATTTGCAAATTATTAATATTTCATTGCTTCATCTGTGATTTTCTTCTCTACTCTTCTTAGAGTAGTGCAAATTTCCCAGGTTGCCTTATATGTTAATTTTGCGGGATAGATATGTATAGATTAAAGTTAAATTGTCATGTTTTTGTGACTTAGCTTATTTGTGAAGCTATTTAAACTCAATTGATTTGCTTTATTGCTTTGAATTATTTATAAAATTATCAAATTTGTTTGGTATACGAAGTAATTGCTACAATTTATTACGAATGCATTGTTATAAAGCTTTACATATAAGACGAGGTAAAAATCACTCGAACAGCATCAGTTAGAAAACAAAGTTTAAGAGATTTTCATTTGCTTTGATTTTGAAAAGAAAGTGCTCTGGGAAGTAGTAATAAATAAAAGAGATTGAAGAAGTAGGTTCTTGATATGTCTCAAAGAGGATTTAAAGAAGCCAACTTGAATGAATATTTAACTTTGAAATATTACACTCCAAGAAAGTTGTACACGGCGTGAAGTTATCCGAATTTGGTTTATGAAAATTAAAGGAGGTCACAGTTCTCCTTAACTAAGTGTAAAAAAAAATTCCCGAAAATAAATTCATATTTATCACATTAAAATATCGAGGAGGGGTAATGGAACATAACCATTTCTAAATAAAGTTCAAGTATGGGGACAAGTGCAGTGCTGAGTAGTATATATGGAAAGTTAAGTTTAATTATGATATGCGAAGATCTTTGCAAATTGTATGAATCGGTTTATTGGCACTACAAAAGCTTATTTATTAAAGTAGAAAAATAAAATTTAACTATACAAACGAGACAAGACAGAGCCTAGTTTTCATTGAATCTGTTTATTCAGTCAACAGAATTTCATAAAGCTGTAAGCTAAGTTTGTCCTATAGTCTGAGATTATTTATTTGTAAATTATTTCTTAAGGAAATACTTTTAAAAGTGTAAGCTAAGTTTGTGCCATAGGCTCCGATTATTGAGTTACACATTTTCGCTTAAGCAAATATTTTAACAGTTTGGATAATTCGGTAGATTCTTTCAAGCTTACTTTGGCTCAAGAAGAATATATATGTTATGAATTGTTAATAGAAAAATAACGAAAAAAAAGTGTCAGCTAAGTTTGTCCCATAGGTTCAGATTATAAAGTTACACATTTTTGCTTAAGCAAGTATTTTAACAGTTTGGATAATTCGGTTGATTCTTTCAAGCTCACTTTGGTTCAAGAAGAATATATATGTTATGAATTGTTAATAGAAAGATAACGAAAGAAAAAACTATGAATTGCTAATCAGACAACACGACTTCCCTTTCTAGCGGCCCTTCTTTTTCAGAGGTAGTGGGAGTGCATGGTAGGTATGCCGCCATAAGGGTAGGGTTGGTAAAATTCAGGAACGCGAAATTGAAATTAGATTTTTGTACTTGACTGAAATGATGAATGAATACGGAATAAAGTAAAGTGGGTTTCTTTCCCATATGTCTGTGTTTTCGACGGGTTTGAAACGGGCATTTAATGATGGCTGAAATATGTAATTGAGCGTAATCCATTTTAAGACCTGTGACCAAAATCCTCTCCGATCTGGCTGGCCGACAAGCAGCCACCGCGAAATGGATAACGGGTGCACGAACTGGTTGGCTGATTGGTACCATTCGTAGGCACGACTCAAACTTCACGTCTAGAACCGATGAGACGTCAGTTCCGAAAATCATTACAAATGGCGCCCAACGTGAGGCCAAAACATCCTAAGGGGATAAAAGATTCGCGTCTTATGACGAGTTGGTCCTTTACGGAGGATGTAAGGTGGAGTTGTGTTATACACACTTGCAGTCGCTTCACGTGAGTTGTAGCTTCCGCTCTCTTTGAAAGGTTGGTTTTGAATTCGTTCGTATGAATTCAGACATGAAAAACATTACACACTGATTTATTACCTTCTTCCAGCAATTTAAGCCTACATATACCTTGCTTGTTCGGAAATTGACGCTAAATTACCGATTTCACTACCACACGAAATAAATTCTTCAATCCTCTGAAACTTTGTTTCAAGGTTTTGAAGTTTTCAATTTGAGAATTTATTTGCTCAATTTTAGCGAGCCTTTGTTCGAATGCTTTAAGTTGCTCTATTTGAGCGTTCACCGCCCCGGTCAGTTGAACGAGGGTACCGTGAGATTCCATTTTTTAATAGTAAGGCGGGGCGAGAACACACAAAAGGATTTAGCAAAAAGAATTAAAGATTACGAACGTGTAAATCCGCGATTGCGAACTTTGTTTTTTCACCAGTATTTTCACAATTCACTATTACATCATTCACGAGCTGAAAGTTAAGTATTTAAGGAAAATAATAGTAAGGAATATTTGAATATGATTGAATGAAATTGAATTGAAAATGCATAATAATTTAAATATCTTGTATTTAATTTTACTTTCAATTTTGTGCAAAGAAATCACTTACAATATAATGAAATACTGCAGCATATTGGACGGTCCGTGTTAGTCCTTTTTCGATCCCGCCGTTGATCGATTACAGGATTGGCAGAAACGTACTGCGGGACGGGTGCGGTCACAAGCCTGTATCTGGTTCGATTATCCTCCAAAAATGGTTCGCTTCAGTTTCTTTCCTTTGTTGGTATATTCCAATGTTTCAATATTTCGTTTTATAATTTTCACTTATTTTTCCACAGTTTATAGTTTATTATTAGTTTATTTTAAGTTCCCACTTTCTACAGTGAGTATCGATTTTTATATGTTCATGTACTAATTCTATTATCAACTTTTTGCACCTTCCCTTTTTTTATAATCAGCTCCTTGCCGGCCTCTGCAAGAATTCAAGGACTTAAGGGCCTCAGTTAAGTCCACTGATTGTTTCAGATTATTTTAGAACTTATTTCTATTATTTGCACTGCTCCGGCGCCACTTATGGAATTTCTTGTTCGTCACATTAAAAAAAAACACTGACTTTAATTTGAACTAATTCATTAATTCAACCTCGAACAACTGAAACTTAATCCTAAGTTACATTTGAATTTATGCTAGAATTTTGCTGACAAGAAAACATGTGAATTTAAAAAATCGGGGAAACTAAAACAGAGTTCGCATTATCCGAGTGAAATAGAACACCGCGCATGTAGAAAAATGCCAGCATAGACGATTAATAGAAAACATGCAGATGTAGGAAGAATGTGCGTTAATAGGAAACATGGAAAGGTGATATGATTAAGGAATGTGTGTTAACTTACATATATATATATATATATATATATATATATATATATATATATATATATATTTATATACCAGTATATATATATATATATATATATATATATATATATATATATATATATATATATATATATATATATATATATATATATATATATATATATATAAATATCCGTGTGGGGGTTTCAGTCCCCCATTGGACGCGTCCTCCGAACGAGAATCTCAGAAGCAAGTTGGCTGATATTATTTGAGCGATGCCCGTCTCAGCTACAGTAGGGTTTGCTCTATGCAGTTCAAACCCTCAGACAAATACGAAAGCTGTGGGAAAATTATTTTAAAGTGTAACGCTGTGCTGATTATTTATGTTGCAGATAATTTAGAAGTTGGCATTAAATGATTTGAATATGATAAATCATAAAAATACAATAACATATATTTCCAGGTTCTCAGGGTCTTTTTTGACCCCTTCTGCTGATACAAGGTGTCCCAGGTATTTTACTTCAGCTGCAAAAAGGGTACTTTTGTGGGAAATAAGTTTCAATCTCTTCTAAGGCCTGCATATGCTCTTCGAAAGTTCTTCCGATAACAATGATGTCATATAGGTGCACAAAGCAGGTCTTCCAGGTCAAGCCTTCCGTATTCAGGTGTTCTAAGTTGGCTGGAGCATTACAAAGCCCAAACGGCATCACCACAAATTGCCACAGTCCAGTCCCAATTGGAAATGCGGTCTTCTCTCGGTTCTTCTTGTCGATTTCTACCTGCCACTAGCCACTCTTGAGATCGAGTGTCGAAAACCATTTTGCGTCGGCTAAAGTATCCATGATGTCATCGATGCGTGCAAGCGGGTGCCTATCTTTTTTAGTGATCTCCTTAAGCTGCCTAGAGTTAACACAAAAACGAGTATTACCGTACTTTTTCTTTGCTAGAACTACTGGCGTGGCCCATGGGCTGACAGAAAGTTCGATAACACCTTGTTTTTCCATGTCCGAGATCAGTGCGTTAACTTCTCCTAGTTTGGCTATAGGAAGACATCTCGGTGCTTGTCGAATCGGCTTGGCTCCCTGTGTATCTATGACGTGTGTTACCATACTTGGTCACCAGATCAGAGGCTTGCTTGAATATGTGCACTGGCAATTTGGCTTCCTCCATTATTGCAGACGTGAATTCCCAGGCTTTGTCTGTGTTTTGCTTCCAATGATGGTCGTGAGTAGTTTCCGAAGAGTTGGTGGTGGAAATGAGCTGACAGCTGACGATGACTTCTCCCGCTTTGATGGTTGTAGTTGAGTCTGCAGTGTTAAGGACTCTAACCCGCACGTATCCGTTCCTTATAGATCTAACAAGGCTTCGTCCTACAATCAAACTGCGCTATGCGAACGTCTTCGTTGGCTCTATCAGATAAGATCGGTGGTCTCCAGAATCACCATCAAGCTTGGCCCATACAATGAATTCGGTAATTAGTGTCGGTACATACTGCCGCATTCATCTTGGGAATTTGGACGCTGGGATCCTCCATAAATACTTCGACATTCTGCCATTTCAATACCCGTTTGCCCAAACCCAACGTGATTCCATGTGGCCGCAGATAATCCATTCCGAAAATACAGTCATCCATAATGTTCGCGACCAGAAAATTATGTCGGAATGCAAGGTCTCCCAACTGTATCTGGAGGTTGACCTCTCCATGAACAGTTGAGCAGTTTCTCCCATAACTGTCCGTAGTGAGAAAATCCTGCCCTTGTGCAGTACTTATTGCCCCACTAGGTCTGGTCGGATAATCGATCGGGTTGCACCAGTGTCGATTGTTATGGTGCAATACTCTCCGTCAACTTGACCCGGAAGGCATAAGTCTGCTTCTCCACGATGTAGTCTTGACACGGTGATGGTGGTGCTGGGGACGTCGATCTTCCTAGCGAACCTCTGCCCCACGAAGTTGGCTGTTACGTGTTTCCCAACCCCTCAGTTTGAAGGGCTTCCATTCTGGGCTCTTGACTCGATCTGGATCTCCTCCTAGCTGCACACCCAGGACAATAGCTCGGTTTTCTTCGCTTCTTGCAGTCTCTTTGCAGGTGCCCCTTCTCTCCGCAATTCCAGCATCTAGGCGCACCATTTACCTGCGGGTCTCACTCAATTTGCACGCGCTCATACCTGCACTCGTCTGCCACTACCTCGCGAACCCGGGCAGTGGTGCGAGTCACATTTTTCCCTGACTCAAAGTTCAGACTAAAAGCCAATGCGTCCTTAACCGTTTGCTTTTGAGCTAAACGCACGGCTTGTTGCAATAAATCTCAGTGCAATTATCATCAATGTTACTCGCATTACGTTCTGCATTTTGCAGCGTTTCTGTAAAGAAAGGTCGTTTAATGTTAGTAAGATCTACTCCTTCTAATGATGCCTTCTTATATTTAGGATGAATTTTGTCTATATTGGCTTTGAAATCTTTAATAAATCCAGTTTTTCTAGTCTCTTCATAATCTTCTCGATTCCTATTCCTCTTATCAATCGTTTTTTCTTTTGTCTGCTTCATTAAGTTGAAGATTTTCTCCTTATTTGATTTGCCATGTAATATATCTGTTGGCCTTTCTAGAGTTGTTGAATGTACCTGTCTGTTGTAGAATTCTACTGCTTCATAGGTTTTCTCGATGATAGTTTTCTGTGTAATATTTGTCCTTAGTTTTTTCCTGAATTGTGCTATGTAATCTTTCAATATCTGCATTTCCAGTATGAGAATTAGGCATAGTATAATGTACTTCAATATCCTTTTCGAGTATTGTTTGTTTGATGAGGAACCTACTAAATTGATTATCTGCTATAATTTTCTTCGGTTTTCCGTGATTTGCGAAAAAATTTGCCAGTGCTTCTTTCAGGCTGAAATCATCCGTTGCTGTTAGGTTTAGTACTGAAACGTATTTAGAAAACTTGTCAATGCTCGTAAATATTTTGTTGCCTTTTATTGATGATATATCGATATGTATGATTTCTCCGATATCCGATGATGTTTCAGTGTCTTTAAATTTGGCTTTTATAGGATTTCTGTCATATTTTGCCCTTGTGCATGTTTCGCATGTATTGATGTATTTCTGAATTATTTCTTTAAGGTTTGGGTAAAATATTTGTTTTCTTAATCCATTATAGTTTTCGTTTATACCAGAATGTCCTGTTTCCTTTATATGATAATATTTTATGTTTTTGACTGTTTCTTCCACATCTTTCATGTCTTTAGCCATGTATGAACATCTAATGAATTTTATATTTCTTGTGTCAAAATTTTTGATAATGAGTTGTTGCATTTTGTTATAAAGGTTATCATTTAGTTCTGTGTAAATACCTATCTTTTTGGGTCTGATGAATTTCTTTAGTTTTCCTAAGAGGGTCGATTCATCTCCATTGATTTCATTTTCGTTGATTATCAGTCTTCGTCTTAGGAAAATAGCGTTTGTAATATTCGTTTTATTCGTTAAAATTATTTGGTTTTTTAGGGAATTTATGATAGTTTCATGAATTTCAAAGTGATCATTGAGATTTTCGGCTTGTGTATGAATGGTTGGTCCTAAACTGTCTTGATTTTCGTCATCCAAAGGATTCATTTCTTCATTTCTGACTATCCGTGAAAGGAAGTCTGCTGGAACATTATCTTTTCCTTTGATGTACTGTGTAATTCCATTAGCCATCTTTGTAATCGGGGACTTATATCTTTTTCTTTATGTTTGACTTGAAGCCATTTTAATGGTTGATGATCAGTGTTTAAAGTAAATTCTTTACCATATAGGTATCTTCGAAATTTTTTGACTCCCCAGACGATTGCTAGGAGTTATTTTTCCACTGTAGCATAATTTCTCTCATGTTCGTTGAGAGTTCTGCTTGCATACCAAACTGGATGTCCTTTTTGTGTAAGCACTGCTCCTATAGCGTAGTCTGATGCATCTGTTGTTACTTCGAATTCCTTATCCATTTCCGCATATTTTAGCACAGGTGGGTTAATTAGACATTTCTTCAATATTACGAATGCGTTTCCATATTCAGGGTCTTCAATATTGATGTTGTTTCTTTTTTTCAGGCATTTAGTAAGAGGTAGCGCTAATTTTCCAAAGTCCTTAATAAATTTCCTGTAATATCCTGTAATTCCAAGGAATGATTTAATTTCTTTCGGTGTTTTTGGGATGTCTACTTCGAAGGTTTTCTTGATTAATTTAGGATTTGGTTTTATGCCTTTGTCTGTTAGTATATGTCCTAGAAATTCTGATTCCCTTTTCATAAAGTTACATTTATCCGTCTGTAATTTCAATCCATTTTCTTTAAGTTTACTTAAAACTTTCGTCAGATTTTGGATATGTTCGTCAAGAGAGGTTGAAAAAATTAGTATATCGTCCAAGTACACTATAGAAATTTTATTTATTAGCCCGTCCAATACTTCGTTCATCATCCTTTGAAATGATGCCGGAGCATTTTTTAAACCAAAAGGCATTTGATTAAATTCGTAGTGTCCATATGGGGTTGAAAATGCTGTTTTTGGTCGATCATTTTCGTCAACAGGAATTTTATGGAATCCTTTTGCTAAACCCAGTGTTGTAAAGTACTGAGCTTCGCCTAATTTGCTCAATATGCTTTCAATATAAGGGATTGGGAATTTATCTTCGACGGTGTGTTCATTAAGTTTCCTGTAATCGATAACTAATCTCCGTTTTCGTTGGCCAGAATTATATATTTTTTAGGGACGATCCAAAGAGGAGAATTATATGGGGACTTAGATTTTCTTATTATTCCATGCTTTAGCATTTGTTTTATATGAGATTCTACTTCTTTTTCGTGGATATCAGGGTACTGGTATATTTTCGAAAAAATTGGTTTTTCATCTTTCGTATATATTTTATGGGTAATCTTATTCGTTGGCTTTAGAATGTCGCCTTCCCTGTAAAATAATTCCTGAAATTTTGTAAGGATTTTATTTAATTTGCTTTTTTCTTCAGCATTCAAATGGTCGGTGTTAATGTTTTCTCCGTTGTCTTCAAGTTGAGATATTTCATTTGATAGAATGGTTGGGAATATAAAAGAAATTTTGTTTTCATCCACTAGAATGAATTTTTCACGCATGTTTATTAAGACTCCTAATGGTTCTAATATGTTATTACCAAGCGTTTGTTTCCAAGTCATGTATTTTCGAAATTTTGGGCTTCTGAACTCTTCTATTAGAGGAGTTATTATTTCGTGGGATAGTTTAAGATTTCCTGAAAGGGTATTAGTATTTAATTTATTCTGCATTTGTCGTCTTTTAAAATTTTGTATTTTAGATGAGTCAATAACTGATAAGGTGCTTCCAGTATCAATTAATGTTCTCACAACTTCTGTTCCTATTGTTATGTCGATTATGGGTAAATTTAATCCTGCAAATGTCATCGCCGAGAACTCAATTCCTGTTCAATATTTTCCGAGTTTTCCTTTTTCTGCTTCCGTTGCCATGCGCTAAAAAAGGAGATTTCATTGTCCCCGGGCCCCTCTTCAATTCGTTTCAAACAGGAACCCGTTATGTTCTTTTCGGCGGAAATGAACTTTGTTCTAGCTGTGCGCAATTTACCATTTTCAAATCCAGACAACGATGAACTGTCTTCGTCGATCGAGTCAGGCCAGCGTTTCCTCGGTTTCCCCACTGGTCTCCGGTCTTCAGTTCTCTCAGCGAATTCTTTTTGGGTATCCGTTGTTTGTCCATACGTTTCATGTGTCCAGCCAATTACAGCTTCCGCAGTCTGACAATCGTTGAGATCTCCGGCTAGTCAAAAATTTCATACAGCTCATGGTTTTATCGTATTTCCCACTTGTCTCCATCTAGCTTCGCTCCAATTATTCGCCTAAGGACCCGTTGCTCAAAAGCGTTCAATATATTTGCGAATTCTTGGATAAGGGTCCATGTTTCACACCCATACCATAGCACAGTCTTATCACAGATTTGTCTACATGGAGCTTTGTTTTTCTGAGTATGCAGCTGGTCTTCAAGATAGTCAAAACTGAAAAAATATTTTATTTGTAAGCTGTATTCTTCGGT